>JAGFNQ010000143.1:1332714-1454952 GCA_024364735.1 Boesenbergia rotunda | reverse complement strand
GCCACACGCTGACAGAGCTCCGACAATGGCTGCTTGATTTGGCTGAATTCCACAAACTTGCATCTCATTGAAGGCATCCAAGGCTTCCTTGAATCTCCCAAATTGAGCATACATACTGATCAAAGTACTCCAAGACACCGCATTTCTCTCGGGCATTCGATCGAACAGTTCGCGGGCATTCGCTATCTTCCCCTGTTTCGCGTAGCCTGTGAGCATTGAAGTCCAGGCGACAACGTCTCTGTTGGGACTTCCGTCGAACAGTTTGCGAGCGGAGAGGAGGCACCCGCAAGAAGAGTACATGTGGAGCAGCCCATTCTGGACGAAGTCATACGCCTCCCAACCGAGCTCGACGATCAGGGCGTGGAACTTCTGGCCGTCGGATATGGAGTCTAGATCGACGCAGGCGCGGAGGAGGAACGAGAAGGTGTAGTTGTTGGGAAGGAAGCCGGCGGCGAGCATGTCGCGATAGAGCGGCAGTGCGTCGCGGGGCTGGCCCCGCTCGACGTGGGCGCGGATCATGGTGTTCCACAGGAAGGCGGACCGGCAGGGGAGGTGGCGAAACAGGAGGGAAGCGTGGCGCAGGTCGCCTCGTGGGGACACGGAGCAGAATGCGACGAGTTTGCCGGCGGCGTAAGGGTCGGAGATGAAGCCGGACACGAGGAGGTGGGCGTGGATTTGGTGGGCCCCGCGCAGGGAGAGACGAGGGTGGCGGAGAAGGCAGAGGGTTCGCCGATCGGACTTGAGGTATTTGCTCAGAGGCGGCGGAGGCATTTCTCGGCCGCCGTCGGATTGTCAATGCAACTTTATTTTTCTCTTCAAAAATTTCACATCAACCTTTTCATCTTTTAAGTCTTACGCTGAAGAACAGTCAAAACTACGTTTTAAATTTAAGAACGCAATCTAAAATTCTCCATCGTTTTTCTTTAATCAAAAATTAACATCCGAAAACAAAAACTTCCATTTTCCAATTTCTCATTGGCAATCACGGCACACTTGCCACGGCAAACTACTTTTTCATGACGCGAGACACGCAAGTATTACCCGACCTCTACAAAAGTCAACCAGAATCCCCCGAGATTTGCTGATTGACCCACTACGTTAGATTCGCCAAAATCCAACAACCGACAAGACTGCCAAATGACCTCCGCCTCATCCAACGGAGAATTCCTCAGAAACAACAAAAGCGAGAAATTTCTGAACAATTTTACTCGAATAACAACTGCACATGTTCACAGAAGAGACAAAGAGGCGAGGGAACCCAAAACTTTCTTTTCCTCTTCACCCTCCACTCTGTTCTCTCTCCACACTCCAAAATGATCTCCAAAACAAACAAATAACACAATAAAAAGTCAAGAAATTAAGATTTCTCCTTCCTCAGGAACTCGATTCCTATCTCATTCTACTGCACAGCCGGGACACATCTGAAGGCCTCACAGGCTTCAGCAGGAAATCCTCTGCTCCTTCCTCCAAACACCTGCACCAAATTAATTAACAATCAAATCTAAGTCGAGATCCAGTTGAAAGACCCACTTTATTTCCCAATTTACCGGTTGATTCTGCTAGGAACGTTCTCAGATGACATTATGACCACAGGTATTTGCCTTAGCTCAGAGGACTCCTGATCCAGGATAGAAATTTCAGACATTAGGTTCTTTCTTGGTGGATGAAGATGATGATGATCATATTTCTCACCTTTACAATCTTAAGTAGCTCGAATCCAGTCATCTCCGGCATCCAGTAATCAGTGATGATCATGTTGACATTAGGCTCCTGCCATCACGAACAGAATACTCGATCAAGATCACAGAAACAGCTTTAAAATGCAAGATTAACAAGTCAACGGGACTCACCAGCCCCAGCAGCTCCAGTGCCTTCTTCCCGCTGTCCACCGCCGTCACTGCAGCAAAACAACAAACACATGAACAACAAGACCTCTGTTTCATCAAACAATAATTAAACAAGAAGATTTCCGCCAGTACCTTTGTACTTGGAGCTGCGGAGGAGCTTGGCGATCATGGCGCGGTCGACGGAGCTGTCGTCGACGGCCAGCACATGGATTTGGCGCTCCCCGTCCCCTCCCCTCGACGACGCCATTGTTGCTGTCGTAGAACACCACACCGCGACGCCTCTTTAAATACAGAGAGAAGCTAAACTGGCAGAAGACGTGCAAAAGGGGAAGCAGAGCGCAGAGAATCCCAAGGCGAACTCAATGCGATACGATCTCGGCAGGATCCTGTCTTACTTATAGGATCGGACTGCGGTAAAAAGTCCACGGCTTTGACTGGTTGATCTCATCAGCCAACGGCAGCGAGGCGAATCAGATCGCGGCGGTGGCGTCATGGCCGAATCTATTCGGATATCGTACGCATGATGTTGCGGCAGAGGGTGGAGGGAGGGGATTGGCGCAGTGGAACCGAGGGAGATGGGAGAGAGATACGGGGACGTGCATGGAGATTTCACAGTTTAATCATTGGCTTTCGCGCCTGCGCCTGCTTCTTCTGCTGCTGTCGATTTATGGAGGTGATGGTGGTGACGGTGTCGGGGGAAATGGATAGAATATTGAGGAGAAGAGAGATCGTATCGATGGAGATCTTTTGCCGGAGGGGGAGGAGAGGGGGAGGAAAGATTCGGGGAGGGAAAAAAATTAGATCCGGCCGCATTTACGGCGGCGGCAGAGATCTTTGGGGGACGAACATCATCCACCTTCCTCTTTTAGAACTGTGTTCTTTTTTTAAGTAAATAAATAAATAAATAAAAAATTTTTTTATTTTATATTTAAAACATTTTTTTATTCGCTATCAATCTAACTATTTTAAAAAACAAAATTGAAATTATAATAAAAATACATATTTTATGGATCAATTTCTTGGTTAACTTAAAATTAATTAAAAGAAATTCGAATATCTAGATTATATAAATAATATAAATGTAGTGCACAATAAAATAATAATAATAATTTATAATGTAAATAAAATAAAATAAATATTTTTAATATTTTAATTCAGTTATCTATTCGAGTATGCACTCCAATAGATAAATTAGAAGGAAAAAATCGTCTTTGATTATTTCTAGTGTATGAATAAAAAAGGCCTTTCGTGTATTTAAAATGTTTAAATTTATTTTAAAAACCTTGAATTAAAAAAATGTTTTTAAGTCAAATTGTTACAATTATTTTTGATTAAATCACAAATTATATCATAAAATAAAATATACAAACTATATAATTGAGTCAACTAGTATTGCGGTGATTCGCGTACTTCTTTGCTCAAAGTGCATTCCACTAAACTAATTTATAAGAACATACAAATTAAAATTAAATAAAAAATGATATATTCAGTAAAAATTTCAAAAAAAAAATAGTGAATAACGTTGTACATTGTATGTAATAATCTTCGACGGTTCACCGTGTCTCTCTCAGGATATAATTTGATTCGGGACGATAGTCAGAAGTCGTCGATGGTGTCTAAGCGATAATCAAACGTGTGAATATAAAATGTCAAGTCATTTATTGAGCGTTTCATAAAATTTTTCACTGAATATATCAGAGTTTATAATAAAAACAGAACGTTTTGACTGTCGATGTAGGTGGACAATAATTTTGAACAGGTCACATGCATATGATGGGTTGACTTAATGCGGTGAACGTTAAGAAATGTAAGTTGACATTTTGACCCACACGTTATAAAGGAATAATCCAGAGTCAAGACAAATATTAGTAAATCTTAAGGATTTAATTTCTCTTTTTATCTAAAATTTGTTGACTAAACAAAAGTGACACATTGATCTAGACGTTTAAATAAAAAATTTGTAGATGTCATGACGTAGAATATTTTTCTAGACGACAAGTTAATATATGATTACCAACTCAACCAACCCGGGAAATCTAAAATTTATTCAGAGTCAACCAACTGAGGTTAGTTAAAGGATAATAACAGCGTGATAAATTATTCTGTTTGCTTTCATTTTTTTTCTTAGTACTAAGATCAGGGCCGTCTCAAGATTCCATGAGGCCCTAGGCCAAATTATTTTCTAATCTTTAATAATTTTTTAAAAAATAAAAATTTTCCCTCACTCTTTTTCATTCGGACTTGGGATCGAAAATGGTGGATTTATTTTTTTTAAAAAATAAAATATTAATTTAAAAATAAATTTTTATTTAAAATTTAATTTTCTAGCTTTTTGAGATGCAAAATTATTAATTAAAATTTTATATTCAAGTTTTGATAATATTTTTTTTCAATTGATAAAATTGCTAGATAGAAAAGCTAAAACAATTATAGAAAAGCTAAAATTGATAAAATTGCTAGATAGAAAAGCTAAAATTTCAAGTTATTATTGAAGTAGTATTCATTATGCTAAATAGAAAAGCTAAAAAATAAAGTTGACATGGATGACCTAGATGTGAAAAAGAACAAGTAAAGATATTAAAATTTTATAAATCATGTGTTTATGATTTTTTAAGTGCATAAATTAGTTTGTGATGGTAATAATTTACTTGCATAGAAAAAAATAGAAAAAAAAAATTCTATTCATTCCATCTATAATTTATCATTTATACAGAATAATAAAATAATTTCGAAGAAGATTCAAGATTGGAAGAAGAAAAGAGTGAAAATTATTACCGAATATCAAGCGAGGGAGGATTGAGCCTTGAGAAGAAGGTTGTCTTCTTAAAAATCACTGATGAGGAAAGAAAACTAATACTTGTTGGCTCTTGAGAAAACTGAGTTAATTACATATAAATAGAATGGAAAAAAATAATCAGCCTTAACCTATTATAGTCCTAAATAAATTTTTATGATAATATAATAATTATAATTAATATGAAATTAATTATTGATGATTGTCATTGATTTTGGAATGAGGTTTGTTGATTTAGCATGATTAATGCCATGCAAATTTAAATGAGAAAGTTTAGAAAATTAATTAATTAAATATCGATTAAATTGAGAATTGGAGGCTGTAGCATCACCGAAAATTGCCCTACAAGCATATGCATGCAGCGTGGCTGGCCTGCACCGAAAATGACAGCATGCAGCACCGAAAATTGAGCTCAAATCACTGCATGGCTGCATGCCAAAAAATTAATTAAACTTTAATATTTTATATATAATATTATTGGGCCCTAATTTTGTTGGGGCCCTAGGCACAGGCCTTAGTGGCCTGTGCCTTAGCCGGGCCTGACTAAGATGAGTTAATTATCACATAATAAATTTATAAAATTTAACAAGGGTTGAATTCCAATTAAATCTGAAGAATAATCCTCTTACATGATGATTAACTTCAATTTTCTAAGTTGCGGGGAAGTCAACTGATTGTTTTCTTCAGAATCGTGCTTGCATGCTAAACTAAAAGATTACCAAAAAATAATATCAACTGAGATCTTCACTGCACCTGGCCACGTTGACTTTCAGGTCAACCATTATTTGATATGGGAATCTTGGACAGCTTGTCATTGAATGGTATGTCAACTAAATTGCAACGTGATAATTAACGCATATATGCCAAGAACAAGATTAGATTCCAATTGAATATAAATTTTATTTATTTTTTCTGAATTAAAAAAAAAGGAACAATGAATCTGACCATATTACTTCAGTCACCGTTGACCATAAGCTAAGTAACTTATTTATTCCAATCGTCAACATCTGCCTAATATTGACTGGTCTGGCGCCGCCGTGGTCGGCGGATAATCTCTACAACAGTACGTAGCATCTGTTTCTCCTTGGCGGCCGGTAGAATGAGGCGGAGCAAAGCGGCGGAGGCAACGCCGCCGCCGCCGCCATGCCATCTTTGTTCGGAGGCAAGCTCATGGTCCACCAAACTGCCGTCGGCGCGATGATGTCGAAGACATCATCGCTCTACGTCACCTCAGCCGCCGCTGCCAAAAATTACTGATCATTATCTACTCATCGTATACCCGGTTATTGGATCCAGTCGACTGGCACCCGCTGCTGACTTTAACAGGTACGTGCCCGCGCGAATGAACTGCGTGGCGGAAGAATTTGAATCCACTGGGTTAAGTGAGAATCAGTAACGAAATGAGACACGGCCGCCGAAGCGATCATAAGATGGTGCGTCAGTCCAGTCAAAAGTCGCGACTTAAGTCGTTAACTAGCGGGCCACGTCTGCCCGCACGCCGCCCAGCGCCGACGCCGTCCACGTGGCGCTGCCGGCTTTCTCATCCTCCTAGATCAGGTCATACATTACCTTCTGTCCTATTTGCCAATGAATTATTAAATATCATCGATGATTTTCAACTACTATCCCAAACAAAATTACACCCTAAAAGGTACGCTGAACCAATTAAATTCGTCGTAATTTTAATTTCGTCGGATTCATCGTCAAATTCGGTGAGATTGCAATTGCGACGATTCAGGCCGATTTATTATTCTTCTAATATATCATTTGATTCGGAACCATAATAAAAATCATCGATTATCCGATCGACAATTGAACGATTCGTCGATTGTCACTAATGAATGACAGCGAGATAGGGATTTTTATGGACAGAGGATCCGTCTGCCCTCCCGCAACCAATGGAGGCCTATCTAATATATTATCTTCATTGTTCAATTATATCACTGTCTTCTAATAAATTATTCATATTTAAATTTTGAATGCATAGGCGTGCCGTGGTTATGAAATTATAATTATATAGATGTAGAAGTTAGAATTTCGTAACTATAATATTAATGTTACTTGAATAAATCGACTTTATGTTAGAGTAGTTATGGTTTTTAATTATTATAACAGGAATGATTGATGAACAGGTTTAAATTTATATTCTATTAGTCATAAAAATATAATTATCATAATATTAATATTTTTGAACATATCAAACACACAGTATATCGTTATGAAATTATAATTATCATATGAATAAAATTATAAATTACGGTCGTTATGACGGATAAAGATAAAATTTTAAAGGGTGTTTAAAGAGAAATTAATAAAAAATATTTTTTCTATCAAATAAATACATCTAAAGATAAAAATACTACGGTATAAGAATTTGTACATACTAATAAAGTAATTATTCCTAAATTTTAAATTATAAATTATGATACGGTTTCAAGACGATTATCATAATAGATTCGAGAGAAAAAGAAAAAATACTCATTAATTATGTTAAGGTAGTAAAGAATGTTAAAATATAGTTACTAGCATTAAAGCTATTGAAAGTAACAAATATTTTTTCCATATTATAAACAAGATGTTATGATCAAGATACTATCTATGAATACGAAGGGATTCATAATTTTGGATCTTCGTATTCATAATTTTGGATCAACAGAGATCCTGTATAGAAACAATATAGATATTCTACTAAGTTCAAAAAGATCCTAGCTCAATTCAATCCTTAGTACTTTGGATCTATATGTTAGGTTAGGTCATAAGATTCTAAAGTTCATAATCTTGATTTTTTTTAATTAGGAACTAAATTTGAGAATAAATATAGTCTCATGTGCTAGATGAAAGATAAATCTTCTTGGCATAAAGTTATTTCTAAATTTATGCTAATTAATAAAAAAAATAATTTTTGTATCAGAAAATTAATTTACAAATAAAGAAGAATTTATACTAGATGTTTAAATTAATTAGAATAAAAATAGATATATGAATTTCAAATAATAAAGAAATATACAAGTATGGATTGGGATTTATTATAGAACAAGAAGAGGATATTAATGAAGATCAATCATTTTCTATATCAATTATTAACAAATCCAAAAATATGTAAAATAAATCGAAGCAAAAGCCAACAAGCAAAAAAAAAAACAAATTATTTGAAAAAAAAACAAAAACTCCAAATTCACAAAAGTCAGAAATAGAGCAAGAGAGAAGAGAGAGGGTAGTAGGCTTACTGTCGCTGTTCGACTTGAATCGGGCTGCAGTGGCTGCCCGCAATCCCACTTGATAGAACACGAACAGCGATGGCGTCGAAGGAGATGAGAGCAATGACTTGAGGCTCGAGGAAAGGGAGAAATGATGATGTTAATTAGCGTTTTTGTCTTTTTAGTTTGGACTTTGGAGTTTGGAGAAGGATTTATGATTTGAAGCGTGGAGTAGGTTTGAGAGATCGTGGATGAAAAGGAAAGGGGAAAGGATTGACTGTTTTATGGCAAATTTACAAAAAAAAAATTAACAAATTTAAAAATCACAATTATACCCTCTTAAATATAATAGCATATAAGATAAGATTGTGTGTGTGTGAAAGTGTTTGGAGCAAGAGGTGCTTACGCACCCCTCGCTCCCCCTTACCTCCGCCAGTGATCATTATGATACATGAGTTGCTGCTGGATGAGATTTTTTTTTTTTTTTAGAAAGTTGATGATTTAAATAATAGTAGAGGTTTTTTTTTTACTGTGTGTAGGATTGGTTTAAGTTTCGGCCGACTCTTATGCCTGTTTATCTAAAAGAGAGTTGATGATGAATAAATTAAATAAATTTAGGAGCATAAAAAGAGAATAGAATGAAAAGAAATCTCTTTCTTTGTAAGTTTGTTTATCTTGATTAAGAAAGATGAGCACATGCGACATAATTTTGTTAATGTAAAAGAGCACATGCGCCATTTTTGGCATGTGGTATAATTTTATGAGTTAAAAGGGTGTATTGGTCATTTTTTTATATGATGTAATTTTGTGAATGAAGAAAGCTATATGCGTCATTTTTTATCCATTCGTTGCTTTTCGTCGTATTTTTGAGACGATTAATTTGGATTCCAAAACTATCTGTGAATGTATTATATTATCTTTTCTCTTTAAATTTTAACGAAATAAACAATGAAAAAAATTTCTTTTTATTTTAGTTTTATTTTCCGCTCTCTCAAATAAATATAACATTAGGATCGTGTAGGTTATGTGTTCAGACTAATTAAGATTTAATTGAGTCACGTGAATTGACCTTATATAGAAAATAAATTGATTTTAAAATTCTTATGTCCCAGTTTTAAAATATTCTGAAATGATATAAGTTATATATAATAAAATTAGCAATAATAATAATAATAAGATTTTATCCCATTAAGACATTAAGTGGATCAATTATATAAACTTTTTTACATCATATAAATCATTAAATTATGTCTTCTATTATTTATAAGACTTTTGTTATATGATATGCGTATTATGGTAACATTAGCACAATAATCATTAATGAATGACTAATGGTGAGTGGTTAGTTCGTTGCCATCAAAGAATATGCAGCTAAGTTCATTCAATTGATTAATCAATAAAGTAACATTCAGCCCGGCTCAAGTCATAAATAAAATAGGGGAAGATTATTATTAAAAAATTGTTAAATAGATTTATTAATTAAGAATTTTCATTTAATAAGGTGGTAATTATGGCGCAGTTGCCACTTTAAGAATTTGCATTTAATAGATTAGCTGCTTCTCATTCATACTCAAATTTCACTCAATCACAACTCATTTACCTATTCTAGCATCAATAACAATTAATTCTATATTAATTTAATATTTTTTTTATTAATATTCTATATAGAGCTACAATATAATACATAATTTAAATTTTTTATACCATTTTGTAATTAGTCAATTTTCATTGACTTATTCTCTCGTCAAATATATTTTTCTCACTCATTCGGTGATTTCCTAAGAAGCCATCCTCTTCCCCTTTGCTCGGTAATAAATTTTTTTTTATTTTTTTGAATTTTATAGGAAATATTTTTTATCCTTCCGTATAAATGATAAATTACGGACGAAATGGATTATGTAATAAATGATTATAGACCCAAATATTGTTGGAAAAATAAATTATTAGCAAATAGGAAACAGTAATTGCATGACATGTTTTCTTATTTTTTCTCTTTTAGGTGCAAGCATCACAAACCTGATTTATTCACTTTTAAAAATAATAAATTATGATTCATAAATTTTTAATACTTTTTAAGTGTACTTTTCTAATTATATATATATATATATATATATATATATATAATGTTTTAGTGCACCTATATGATTTATTATATAATACTTAATTTAATCGATTCAAATCAAACTCAATAACTTTTTTATTCTTTATTATATTTGTGCAGATAACAGTCGAATTTTTAAATATCATCATATTAAAAAAACGCGGCGTAAATCAAGTTTTATTGTTCATTTAATTCTAAGTAATTTTCTTTTTGATAAAATAGTAGGGACTTATATATTAAAATCACACGTCTAAGAAATTTTTCAAATTTAAAATTAAAAAAATTTAAATAATCTAATAATTTTATCAATTGAAAAAAGTATTATCAAAAAATGAATATAATAATTTAATTAATAATTATGCATCTCAAAAAATTAGAAATTAAATTTTATATAATTTTTTAAATTAATATTTTATTTAAAAAATATTTAAACCTATTGTTGAAAGATTTTTTTTTTAAAAAAATATTAATGGCCCATTTTTTTCCCTAACCGCTTAGGGCCTTATGGAATCTTGAGATGACCTTAGTAATATTGTCACGTTACGGTTGATATGTTTAGTAACTACATAGGTTATTACTTCAATATGTTTTATTATCGTTGAATTCAATGGGTGTAAAATACATTTGCTACACCTGATTTAGATGTATCTACCTAAAGATGGCGATATTGATAAGCTTAGAATAAGTGTTATTATCTTTTACTCTAATAATGTGTTCTCGTTAAGTTTATACGAATCTAAAATTTGGGATATTGATTGCTGGAGAGATGGATGAGTAGTTATTTGCATTTTTAAATTTATCTGATCGTTGATATATGAGATGGAACCGTCCGTCTACAAATTAGACTGAAAATTAAGGTATTAGATTAAAAAATAATGTTTAATAACTATAGCAAAAACATATAAGGTTAAATTAAGTTCGATAAAATAATTTATGAAATATGATTTGCTACGAGTTAACTCATCTTCTGCCAAATTTGACGTATCAATGAATTGAGCTAGTCGATAGGAGAATTAAATCTGTTTAAATGTATTTTAATTAACTTTAATTTCAAACTATCAAATTGAAATATGACAAAAGACGATTCATTCGCTGTAGACCCTCTTCGATTCATCTAAAAATTAATATGGAGAAGATAAATTACTATAATTACTAGCTCATACTATAACTAATGCATAGAAAAGATGGATATTGATTTTATCAAATTTTGATAAGAAATCTTAAAATGATAATATCACATGGGCTAACCGTCCATCCCAACGAGATCTTCTATCCCAGAGGATCCCTATCCCGTCGTCCCACACTCGTCGGCGATGGCCGGAGAGTCGTCCGATCGACGATCGGACACCACCAATAATTTTTGATTGTCGTCCCGAATCAAACGATATCTCGGGATAACGATGAATCGGTCGAAATCGTCATGTAACAATCTTGCTCGATTCGACGATGAATATGACGAGATCGTAATTGTGACAGTACTCGACGGATTCACCGTACCCACGAGAATATAGTTTTGTTCGGGACGGCAACGATAGTGTCCGATCGACGATCGAACGACTCGTCGGCCATCATCGATGATTGAGACCGAGAGACATGAATCTTCTTTAAGACGCAGGATCCCGTCTCTAGGAACACACCACAATGGCTAGAAAAATGAAATAATTTGTATCTCATTTTTTTTTTCTTTTGTTATCTTTCCCTGTTTTTTTTAATATGACTAAGGACTTTTCTTTTTATAGGGCTTGGCAACTGAGTGGTAACCCACTCGCTACGTCTTTGAACGGTCCGGCCCAAGCAAGGGCCCCTTGCCGCCCAAGTCAAGTGCCCCTTGCCGCCCAAGTTAAGGGCCCCTTTAAATGCAAACCCTTGTTCCCCCTGCTTCTGCAAACAAAACCGTAGTCTTACGCGGCGCATAGCTACCCGATCTTCACCCGGCCGCATCGAGTTCTCTTCCAATCCCACCCCCAAAATGGCGTCTCAGGCTCTTCTCGCCGACGTCGCCCTCCTCGGCCCGCCCGAGATCCGCCGCTTGGCTCCTCATCGCCCCTCCGCGACGCGATCGGAGGTGTCGTCCGATCGCTTCCTCGGCCTCATGGATGCTGGATTCAACGCCGCCGCGCCGCGTCCGCCCATGGGCCTTACGGAGAACCTCTCCCCCACTTTTCTCTCATCCGGCGATCCATGCCTAGACTTCTTCTTCCAGATCGTTCCGGGGACTCCGGCGCCGACTGTCGCCGTGCTCCTCGGCTCCGCCTGGGCGAAGGACGCGCCCACCGCTCTCAAGCTAGCATGCCACCTACGTGGCGTCCGCGGCACCGGCAAGTCTGACCGCGAGGGTTTTTATTCATCCGCGTTGTGGATGCACCGCCACCATCCGAAGACTCTCGCGCTCAACCTCCTGCCCATTTCTAGCTTCGGATATCTGAAGGACTTGCCGGAGATCCTCCACCGCCTGGTTGCCGGCGACGATGTTCGTAAAAAGGCCAAGGCTGCGCGGCCACCACGCGGCCCAAAGCGCCGTGGCTTTGGCCGCCGGAGGTTCCGCTTTTCCGGCCGCCACAAGTCGAAGAAGCCCCAAGTGGCGGTGAAGGAAGGTACGAAAGAGGAAAGAATTGCGGCCGATCTTGCAAAGGGGAAGGTCCTATCGGCGCAGGCAGCAGAAATCCGGCGGAGTAAGCGAGCCGAGATGGCGGCGCGAGCAGTCCAGCGCTACGCCCGTGACCCAGACTATCGCTTCCTCCACGACCGCATCGCCGATGTCTTTGCGGAGCTCCTCTCAGCCGATCTCCGCCACCTCGGCGAGGGAAAGTTGACGAAGATCTCCCTCGCCGCCAAGTGGTGCCCTTCGCTCGACTCCTCGTACGATCTATCCACCCTCCTCTGCGAGACCATAGCGCGGCGACTCTTCCCTCGGGACTCCCACCCCGACTACGCTTCGCTCGAGGACGAGCATTACGCTTACCGCGTCCGCGATCGCATCCGGCGGGAGGCGCTTGTTCCCCTGCGCCGCGCCCTCGAACTCCCGGAGGTATACATGAGCGCCGGCCAGTGGAGTGTTCTCCCTTACAACCGCGTCGCTTCTGTAGCAATGAAAAACTACAAAGAGATTTTCACCAAGCACGATCGCGAGCGCTTCTCCCAATACCTATCCGACGTTAAGAAGGGGACGGCCAAAATCGCCGCCGGGGCGCTCCTTCCCCACGAGATCCTAGCGGACGCCGGCGACGAGGTCGCTGAGCTGCAATGGAAGGGGATGGTCGAAGACCTCACTGAGAGGGGGAGCCTACGCAATTGCATCGCTGTGTGCGACGTCTCCGGCAGCATGTCCGGTACGCCGATGGAGGTATGCATCGCGCTCGGGCTCCTCATCTCCGAGCTCAGCGAAGATCCATGGAAGGGGCGGGCGATCACGTTCAGTGAGAGGCCGCAGCTGCACCAGATCGATGGCGATTCTCTGACGGAGAAAACGGCGTTCCTACGTACCATGGAGTGGGGAATGAATACAGACTTCCAGAAAGTGTTCGACAATATCCTCGCGGTTGCCGTCGAGGGAAATCTGCCGCCGGAGGCGATGGTGCGGCGGGTCTTCGTGTTCAGCGACATGGAATTCGACGAGGCGTCGGCGAATCCTTGGGAAACGGACTACGAGGCGGCGCGCCGGAAGTTCCGCGAGGCAGGGTACGGGGAGGCAGTGCCGGAGGTGGTGTTCTGGAACCTTCGAGACTCGAGGTCGACGCCGGTGCCTTCCTCTCAGAAGGGGGTGGCGCTGGTCAGCGGCTTCTCCAAGAATCTTGTGAAGCTCTTCCTAGAAGGAGACGGAATTCTCAGCCCACGGGCAGTGATGGAGACGGCGATCGCCGGAAAGGAGTACGAGAAGCTCATGGTCTTCGATTAACGCGTTTCCACCTTCGGAAAGAAGAGTTTCCTCCTGTAAAAAAAAAAAGATGATAAACTTGGATTGAGATCTTCTTCTCATCCGATCGTAAAATTACATCTGATTTATCCGGATGGATTGATGTTACATGAGATATTATCTTTTATCAAATTTTCATGAAATCAAATGTCTATTATTCTATTTATTATTTGGGCCAGTAATATCTGTGTTTTACCTCTTAATCCTGGGTGAGTCAGCCATGTTTATGTCACCGTAAAATTATACTTCGGAGACTTTTGATTGAAATTTGTAGCAAGATGATACAGTTTGATTGAAATTTGTAGGAGATACTTCGGAGACTTTAATATAAATTAAAATTATAAGATAATTTCAAGTTAGCTGTTGAATGGTCTGAGGTACCTTGTATGTAGATTGTAGACTCCCGAGTTAGATCTCCTGAGCTAGAATTTCAGAGCAGAATTTTCGGAATCGGTTTTTTTCGAACCGGAGTTCCCAAACCAGTCTTTCCGAACCGTATTTCTTGAACTGGTGTTCTCGAATCGGATTTCCGGAATCGGACATCCCGAACCGGACTTCTCTAGCTGGAGAGAAAGAGTTGCTGAGGCCTGCGTAATGCAGTTTCCTTGAAACAGATTTGTCCTCCTCTGACTGTGCTTCGAGGTTACGATGGACGGCTGTTTCCCAGGATACAACAGCAGGACGACGGACACAACGAAACATTAGTTGCTTGCGGCGAACTGAAAAATTACCGGATTGCTACCACGAGTAATCTACCGAGCGGGGAACACACGAAAGACTTGGGGAACGAGGTGGAAGACAATTGCTGCTCAGTCTCTTTCTTTTGCTCTTGGTCACAATCTTTTTATACAAGGTTTAGACCCATGTAGCAATTAATTACCGAATTAACGTCGTTTACTTCTCCTTAACCATCCAGTTCCAAACGTTTGGAGGTTATAGATTTTGCATTAATTAACAGTTAATGCATCCGTTATATTTAAGTAAAAAATTTCCCAGGTGGCAAAACATTGGTTTATTCGCTTGGACAAATGTTACCCGATCGGTAGTCGTGCACATACATGAGTAGGGATGGAAACAGGTCAGGCCAGACTTTTACCTTAACAGGCCAGGCCTGTATAATAGCAAACTGGCCTGTGGCCTGTTATAAGCTTTGTTCTAGGTCTGAGCCTGGCCTGTTCAATGGTCTAGCTTGGCCTGTGGCCTGTTTACAAAGCCTGTAATTTAATTCGATTTTCCAAAATACTTCTAATATATAAAATATAACAATTCAATTCGAATATTCGATTATCCAAAATACTAATTTAATAAATTAGCTAAAGATACCATAAATATGTATAATATAATGAAAATAGATTTGTGATTTGTTGGCTTGTAAGGTGTAGATAAGTGTTTGCTCGACGAAAGTCTAAGGATCAAAACTCTACTTTTAACCTCTATTTTGACATTTAACAATTTATATAATGTAATTTTAACAGGCTCAGACCGGCCTGTCAGACTTCATAGTCTTTATATTGAGCCTGGGCTTGGCCTGATAAGAAAAACAGACTTTCAAAAGGGCTTGATTATTATTTTATTTTTAAACATGTCAGGCCTAATACAGGCCAGGCCACAGGCCCCTGACAGGCGGCCTGACCTATTTCCATCCCTATACATGAGTAACTTAGTTTAGTAAAAATTCGGACCCTAGTTTTACACCACCTAAGCACCCCACGCATGAGAGAAAAACTCTCCCCGTGCATTTATTCACGGCTAATATGCTTGTGAAACAATTTAAACCAATGAATATGGTTTGAAACTATCAATGTGGGACTAAAATCCCGTACGTTTATAATAGAGTCTTTTTCCTCTCCACCTCCCTTTCCATTCACTTGTATCCAACAAAATCTTTTTCTCATCAAATCACAAAATTACATCGGATTCAGAAAAACAGATGTTAAACTATGAAGTTGTGAGGCTCGATGTTTCGATCTTTGTTATAGCGAATAATAATTCATACCAAAGTAGTGTTTTGATCATCCTTACAATTATTCAAGATTTCAACTCAAAAACTCGATTCGTACGTTCTAAACTGTAATTAAATAGACCATTTAATTTATTCGACAGTAAAAAGAAAACCTTTCCTAGCTAAGAGTCTCTTAATAACAGCAAGATTGTATGTGCAATTGCAATTTCATGGCTGAAAGCCAATTGTTGCAAGTACAGGCTCGCGGTCATCTCGTTCGCAGGTATCTCCATAAGGATGTCTGGCTTCTTCTCGGCTTCAACAAGACCTTCTTTCTTCTTCTTCTTCACCTCGTAAGACAACTCTTTCTTACCTGGAACAGCATCGACGTAGACGATCGAATCCTCGTCAATCTTACCCTGTATGAGCATCTGGGACAGTCGAGTAACAATTTTCTTGGCTAGCCTTCTCTTGATCGGATGGATCGGATTTCCCCCGTAGAACTTCAAAACACCAAATGGATATATATATATACAAGTTCTATCAAAACATTAATCAAACTAGACAAATTAAGAGGATGGAAGCTTAATTACCAGATGATAAGATTCAGAGACGACCACGTCCCACGCAGCATCTGTTACACACAATGCGACACCTCTCAGACCAAGACGAAGAGCAACATCAATCATTTGAATCCTAGCCACTTTTCTAAGTTGATCATGAGATAGCGGATCAAATATTACTATCTCATCGAATCGATTAAGGATCTCAGGTTTAAAATGCTTCTTGACCTGCATATATAATTAATTAAGTTTAACCCTAAAGATATATATAATTAAGCTAGCTAGCATACATACCTCGTCGATAAGTATTTCCCTGGCAATCTTCAGCGAAGAATCTTTCTCCATTCCGCCGGTTAGATTAAAGGTCATGATAATAACTGTGTTAGTGAAGTCCACATCTATGTCTAGGCCGTCAGGTAACCTCCCTAATCGAATTATACGAAGAAGTCTATTAAGCACAGAGTCATGAGCTTTCTCTACTCGGTCGAAGAGAACTACGCTATAAGGCTTCCGCCTCACCGCCGCCGTCAACTGTCCATCTTCGTCATCAACCAGTGGTCCACCGATTAGACGTTCAAGCGAGCTTCGTTCCGTGTACTCTGACATGTCGATGCGGATGAGAAGATTCTCATCGCCGAACAATTGCTCTGCGAGAGCCTTTGCGAGCTCTGTTTTACTGTCGCCGTCCGGGCCACAGAAGAGAAATGAACCGATGGGTCGTCGATATGGCAGCAGGCTAAGGCCGGCTCTCGATTGAAGAACTACTTGGGCTACAGTCTCGACGGCCTGATTCTGCCCGACCACCCTCTCGCGCAACCTCTCTGCGAGGCCGATCAATCTCTCCTTGTCGTTCCAACAGCTCGGCGGCGTCGATCTGTTCATTGGCATCGCCCTCGAGCTTTCCTCGAGATCTTCACTGACTTCGCCCTCGAGCTTTGCGATGGCCGCATCTAATTCTTCTGAAGATTCAAGATTCCAGTCTGCAAGACTGAACGATTCCTCCCATTCCGATAGCATTTTTCGACGTTCCTTTAACGTTTCAAGTTTATTCATTCTTCTCCTCGTTTCAACGATCCTTCTCCTCATTTCAACGTTGTCCCTCTCCTCTGATTGACTGTTAGCCTGGTCGTCCAAGTCGATTGCCGCCTTATCAGGAAGGTAGCGATGGGAGAGCTGAGAGGCATCAAGAGGGTCAAGATAGAGCGAATACAGAGCATTACTGATGACTGAATCAGTACGTTGATTTTCTTGAAACTGCTCCTGGAGTCCATGAATGATGCTCGTAGCTACAAGGTGGTCATCCACATGATATACTGGTTGAAATTGACAGTGCTCAGCATCTTTAGCAATATACTTCCGGTAAGCCTCAAAACTCGTCGTCCCAATGCATCGCAGCTGACCTCCGGCAAGCACTGGCTTGAGGAGGTTATCAGCGTCTAGGCTACCTTCGCCAGCTCCGAGAACCAAGTGGATTTTGTCGATGAAGAGAATGACCTTGCCTTTGGCCTCCTTGACTTCCTTGAGGACCGCCTTGACGCGGTCCTCAAATTCAGCGCCGTACTCGACTCCGGCGATCAGGGCGCTCATGTCGAGCGCCACAAAGCGAACATCGAGAAGATTACTCGGGAGGTGGCCGAGCGCGATACGCTGAGCGAGACCGGCGACGACCTCTTGCAAGAACTCTCCGACCAGAAGAGGATTGTTTTTGAACTGCCGGGAGAGAATGCTGATGACCAAGTCGATCACGCAGAGAGCGATCCCTGAGAATTCATAATTAATAATGTCGATCGGGCTGTGCTTCGCGGCGTTCTCGACGAGGTCACGTCCGTAGGCCTTCAAGACCTGGAACTTGGCATCCCCAAAATCACGGGACGTCTCCCCCTTCCTCTCCTCCGAATTCCCGCGGAGCTTTTCGACCTCGGCGTCGCTGATGCCGGCATCTTTGAGGAGATCCTTGATCTGATAATCCTCCAGGAGGGCGAGGAAGAGCTGGTCTACTGTGAGGTGGGAGTCGCCGCGAGACGTCCGTAAAGACTGCGCGCGGCGAATAACGTGGACGAGGGACGGAGAGATGGGGATATGGTCGACGTGCTCAAAATCCTCCTCGGCGGGGAGGATTGAGGAGATCAGGAGAAGCAGATTGTGTTGGCCATGGCCTTGGTCGGAGAGACGCGCCTCCTCGTTGGTCTTTTGATTCATGGTGGCCGGATTGATTGATTGATTGCTTGCTTGTGATGGATCTCCGGCCTTCTTCTGCGGCTGCTGCTTTGGTTTGTGGAGGTAGGTAGGTAGGAATATATATATATATAATTAAGCTGGCCTGGCTACGGAATCTTCATAAAAATACACCAAAAACAAGAGATCGATACTTCGGGAAGGCCCGCGTTAATTTAGTTAATTTCCTTCCTTATCGATTCATCTTTTTCCTTATTCAGCGAGATTCTTATCACTGCATTCATCTTCTTCCTTATCTCATGCGATTTCAATTCATTTTTTTTTTCCAAATTCGTATAGGCTGACTCATACATTAATTCCCCATAACTTTAATTATATTATATTTTAAATTTGTAAAATTTGTTTTTAAACGATTAGAAATTTTTAAGATTTGGTTTTTTAAAAATAATAATAATAATAATAATAATAATAATAAATCATTCAACCGCCTATTGAAAGTTTCATAATTTCAAAATACATATTTTAATTTTATAATTATTAAAAACTCATAACCGTTTGGTAATTTACGACGGGGATATTTATCCGTCGTTATTAGTGACGGATTATTTATTTAATATCCGTCGCTAATAGTGACGGATTTCGAATATTCGCCGCTACCCTTCAGCTGTGATTGAAAGATAATCGACGAAACTTATTTCATCGTTAATCCATCGTTATTTATGTTTAGCGACGGAATAAGTCCGTCGGTATTTGCTGGAATTTTGGTTGTGTTGAGTCGTGCCTATAAGAGAAAAGTTGGTTTCAGTACGTGGGCTGAAGGAGAAATTAAATCCGGTAAATTTGATATATGTAATGTGGGGGGGGGGTTCGGAATTGAGAGAAGTATGGGAATCGGAGTCATCATATTTATGCTTCGGAATTGGAGTCTGAGTCCTAGGGTGGGTGCTTGGAAATCAAATTCGGAATAACAAGGTGCTCATGAATTAGGATCAGAGGCAAGTGGCCCCGGTCAACTATGACGTATTTTATAAAAATATTTCTTTCAAATGGAGGTGAATCCTGAGACGCTAGATTTCTAGACCGTCCACCGCGAACACTTTCTGATTTATCCCGACGACTAATGAAAAATTTTCGTGGGACCGAACCGATCACACAAAATTAATTTGTCTGCAACCTGGTTAACATGGCGATCAGAGCCAAGTCACACTCAGCTTTAGAGATCAGTACGTTCTCCGAAAACGAACATGAACCAAAGGAAGGAGTCATAGTAACACTAACCAAAGGAAGGAGTCATTAGTATCAGAAGCAGAAATACGGAAGAAGGGAACGAAGCTTTGAAAAGAGGTTCGGTGCGTACAATAAATACGTTAATATTCATTAATCAGATAAAGTGTCATCCAAAAAAGAGATCGTAAAGTGGTGGTGATGATGATAATCTTTTTTTTAATATATATATATATATATATATATATATATATATATATATATATATATATATATATATATATATATATATATATATATACTGTTATCTTACGGATCGCACGGTGCGTATCCCGTACGTGACGGGGGCGCGTGACCAATCACGGGCTTCCCTGATCGGTCACGCACGGTGCACGCAACGTCGTGTCCAACGGCGACATTCGGCCGCCGCCCCCGAACAAAACTATAATCCAGGGGGTGAGCGATGACCCCTAAGGGGTACGGTGAACCCGTCGGATACGGGTGAACTCGTTGGGGATGCTCCCGAGCCCCCGGTGGCCAATCAGGCCTTGCCTGATCAGTCACGGTGATCGATCAGCCGTGGTCGTGCAAGCGGTCCGCAGGAGAGCAAATCCGTATGTGTGTGTGTGTGTGTGTATATATATATATATATATATATATATATATATCAAGTGAATTTTATTTTTTTTTATTTTTTGATTTATTTATTTTTAACTTGTGATTATGTCTTTTGAGATATTGTATGTAAAGTTTAGTGGTTAAGTTATAGTATTAAGTAAAAAAAAAAAATCAAATCGAAAAAACGATTAAGATTTGCAAGCAGTTTGGAGTAGTAAGGTCTTTAGCATTGGTGCATAGCAAACTCCATATATATAAATTTTATACTAAAAATCTTACCGTGTAAATTAATTCGTGTGGACCAAGTGTATTTATTTTTTTAATTTTTTTGTTCTATTTTTTTTAGCCAATGATTAAGCCTTTTAAGATTTTTTTTTCTTTAGTGTTTAGTGGTTGGGTTATAATGTAAAATATATAAAAAAAATTTAATCTCGTTGCTAGCTAGCTATCGAAGCGGAACGTCGATTGATCAAGTGCCACTAATCGGAGGTGCAACGAACCATGCAAGAATCGAGCTATGCATGCCAAGTGCATGGTCGCCAGGAGTGTCGGGAGTTTGAGTTGCTGCCGATCGAGCCAAATTGCACGCCTGGTGCCCGATCGATCGAGCCATGCCAAGTGCATGGTCGCCGTACGTACGTCGAGTGCATGCCATGCCATGTCAAGTGGTCTCCTTAATTAATTGTGATGGAAACGCGCGCTAGCTAGCTGGGTTGGGACTCGACTGTAGCATCCGACTCTATCGATCGGCAGGTTGTTCCGACATGGCCAACGAATGATCACCTGATGAGATGCACTCGGGCACCGTCGGCGATTTAGCTAGGTTGAGGCGCTGGCAGATCGGTTTGTCAACTGGCGATCGAGCCAACGGGCCGGAGCTAGCTAGGGTCCAGTCGGGCCTTGGACCATTTCAGATGCTTAATTAATTGCTGCAATTAAGAAGCCAGCCAGCCTTAAACATATATGCATGATCGATCGCCTGATATATAACAAAATTAAGTTAGTCACTCACTACATATGCACAAAATTATTAAGGTATCAATACTCTTACCAGCTAGCTAATGTAAGGTTAAGTTCGGCAGCTAGCTAGCACTACCATAAAAAATAACAATCCCGACAAAATTCCATCGGTAAAGGCACTTACCGACAAAATTCCGACGAAATTTTCTCCATTGGAATAAAATCCGTCGATAAGAAATTACCGACGAAATTTTATACCGACGATACCATTTCCGACGGAATTTTATTTCCGTCGGAATTTTGTCGCGGCGGCAAGTCCCCAAATTTCCGTTAGAATGTTTCCGACAGAATTTCTGTTCCGTCGGAAATTTCCGACGGAAACAATAATTCCGTCGGAAATTTCCGACGAAATATTTGCGTAATAATCATATATACACATTCACAAAAATTTCAATGCATTCACAAATATCTAATTTTCATCATCACATTCACAACATCAATCATCACTACTATTTCACATTCAAATACAAAATCCTATAAATTATCGATTTTGAGACACAAATAAACTACAAACATATAAACATGTCTCCAATTTGAGACATAAGTCGAATAAGTGCTCCGTCACATATAAACATAAGTCTTATAATAACAAAACACAAATAAACTACAAACAAATAGTCTTATTACATAGCAACAATCTAAGTGGATGCAAAATTACCCCACAACGAAGCTGCTGGAGAATATTAGTGTTCTCAAAAATGCAGGTCTCAGAAGATTATTAGGCTTTACACATCGTATGTAGTGGGGCTCAGTATGGCTCAGAGTTTCTAATAAAGTTTGAAGTTGTTGCTGCAAAGAAGTGTGCACAAGTGTTACATACATATACAACATATTAGCATCAGAAATTGTAAAATGGAAAATAAAAGACTGACAGCTCACCTTACACCTTAAGCCAATTGATGAGAACTTCGAAGACTTAGATGAGTCCTCTGTAAGTGGTGGGAAAAGACATGCAACAAAGGAACACCTTGAAGCACCCAAGAGTTCTTGGTGTTCAGCAACAACATAATCTTTGTTCTTATCCAAGAAAAGTTGTGTTTGATATGTAACCTGAAATAAGAAAAGATGACATTCCTGAATCCTGACCACGCACAAGAACAACTCAAAATGGGGAAGAAACTTATAGACTAGAGTAACCATAGTTCAAATTGAAGCTGGGCTCAACAAATTTATGCCTTTATTGCATACTAATCAGTTTTTCGCCACTTCAAAGAAGTTAACAAAACTGCTAGTTCAATCAATCCAGTGAAAATTTAGGTTCAATTAAAGAAGTTAACAAAAATTGATTCTTGATAGAAACAATTTTTTACATTCCTAGAAAGCCTCTTCCGCTTCTGTTGATCATTGTTGACAAAGAAATAAGTGGCTCTTTCTAGTTTTAGTGCTAAACAAAACATTATGAGGCATAATCCTTCGTTCACTTAAAAGGACAATTTGAAATGTCAGATATAAACTGTTATCATTGAAAACATTTTACAATACAATTTCAACAATAATTAGGGACAGAACTGTTATCATTACTAACTAGAGGAATGATAACTAGAGGAAGCACATACCATAGTACAAAAGAACCAAGTGAAAGAACTTTATAGAGGGGAAAAGACACATTCAATCTTACATTACGAGTGCATGTGTATACCTTTAATTTATTCCAACAGCACCAGAAGTTCTCCAAAAACTTCTCTTCACAAACTTCTACTCTAGGATTCTCATCAAGAAAAAAAACAATGTCAGTGTCATTTGAGACAAGAAATTCTGAAGAAGAATATCAACGCTATCGACAAGAAACTGAATCTAGCTTTAAAACACTGAAACGATATAGCAACAAAAAGATATTTTAAACCTGATTAAAATGTTGTTGCAGTTTTTCATTAGTAAGATTGATGCAAAACTGTTCGAAATTGCAAATGATAAATATGTTGGAATCAAATGGAGGGGCCTTAAGCACAGATAGGAGGGAAATAAGTAAATGATTAGCTACATGCTATGTATCAAGGCCCAAGGCCAGATCAGGGCGGCCCAAGGCCAGATCAGGCCGGCCGCGGCCAGCGCGGGCCGCGGCCAGCGGCCAGATCTGGCCGGACGCGGCGACAATCCTGCCGCCCGACCGGAGAAAGCATAAAAAAAATACGGAACTTACCGGAGAACGAGCATAGCACGAGCGAGAGAGGAGACCGGAGGTGGCGACGGCCGGTGGCAACGGCGCGGAGCAGAGATCGGGCGAGAGGGAGAAGAGAAAGGGCAGTCTGCAGAGATCGGGCGAGAGGGAAAAGGGGAAAAACAGTCTACCCTAATAATAAGTTTTTTCTTATGGAATTCTTTTTCCGTCGAAAAAATAATTCCGTCGGGAAACAATATTCCACGTGGAATTTTCCCCCGACGGAAACAAATCGCGTCGGAAATTTCCGACGGAATAATATTTTCGTCGGAAAGCTCCGACGGAATTCTTTTTCCGTTGGAAATTTCCTATGGAAAAAGAATTCCGTCCGGAAACAATATTGCACGTGTAATTTCCCTCGACGGAAACAAATCCCGTCGGATATTTCCGACGGAAGATATTATTCCATCGGGAATTCCCGATGGAAATCATATCCCGTCGGCAATTTCCGACGGGATATGTTTCCGTCGGGAATTTCCGACGGAAAGATATTTTCCATCGGAAATTTCCGACGGAAATTATTTACGTTAGAAATTCCGTCGGTAATTGATAAAATTCTTGTAGCATTGGGCCTCAACCCGAACTAAAAGAGCATATATACGTACCTTCTTCGAGTAGAAGATTGAAAGTGCATGGAGATCAGAGTGTTTAAATACTGGCACATTAATTAATAAATGGTGTGGAGATCGATCATTAGTAATTAATTAATACCAGAAGTACTGGTTTATCTCTCGATCGTGGCTATGCAATGTAGTTTCCTGAGCTAGGACAATTAAGTTTTTGTTAGTTTCAAATGCATTCAAGGAATTTAATTTCTTGTCATTTCTCTCGTACGTGCCCTTTCTCTTGGATGTATTAGTCATGTCTGACTAATAAGTTGACGAGTTTCAAAGTCAATCCATGCGATCGATGAGGCTCTTTTTATGCATTTTTTTTATAAATTATTTTCTTTTTTGTTAATGACTTGGTTTTTTATGATAATATTTCTTGATGTAATTAATTTCTGAAAAAAGAAAGGAATATATTTGTCCTTTTTCTTATTTCTAAATCAAAATACGTACAGATTTTAGAATGTATTTTAAAAGATAAAGAGTAGAGGAAACAATACGTACGTAAGGATTCAGACGATTTCCCAAATATGAAGATACGTAAAACTTTTACTTAAAATAAAATTTAAAAATAAACTAGAACAATACATAAAGCAGCTAGCACATCTTCTCGATCCATTACAATCTAAGACCATCAATAAAATATGCACCCACGCCATTTCCACTCTAACCTAGCTAGCTAAAACATAAATTCCTTCCCACAGTTGCACGGATCTATAGTGGAACCAAAACATATATCCTTGCAACAACATAGACCCTATGTTCTGAACACAAACTATTTTACCTAAAGTACGAAACACAGATAAGAGCCCTATTGGTGCAATGAGCAAAATAAATTTCTTTCTCGAACCTTTCCTTCACTTCTTCCAGATGAGGAACTGAGTTGACGTTGAATATCAGACGAAAAATTTCATCGTACCCCCGAACATGAGTCATATGTGTTTGATAATTCTCAACAGTAGCACTCATAATCTACTGCAGATCCGCCAATGCTGGCTTGAAAATACGAATCATTTTCGCATCTCCTCCAAAATAGAGATGCGCATTGTCTACAAAGAAAACAAATCTACGATTGTTACTGGCCTCTCTAGCTTCGTTTAGAAGAATTGTTAGACGTTCTTAAGGATTACCTTCAACCGCCAGCAAAGTTTCAATGCCCAGAACCACCACACGAGCACCACGCAGTCTTCCAGCAGGGAGTGTCACTTACTCCTTTTCTCTCTTCCGCAGTTTGGTTCCGTTCCACCCGGCGATCCGTATGGCATTAGATAACTACCCAACCTTGAATGTTTATGGCCGGATTCTAGGCGGAAGTAACAGACACGTAAGTAACACGTTGATCAAAGAACATGTTTATCACCTGGCCAAGTGCCGAGTGTGTCTGAGTTGTGTGCAATATCATGGACAAATGCGTCTAGAATCTAGCTCTATCGTTGGGGCTCCCGGTATCGTAAGCAATATAGGAACGGTTTTCCTGCGAGGCTCCTCACAGGAAAACCGTTCCTATATTGCTTACGATACCGGGAGCCCCAACGATAGAGCTAGATTCTAGACGCATTTGTCCATGATATTACACACAACTTAGACACACTCGGCACTTGCTAGGTGATAAACATGTTTTTTATCAACGTGTTACTTACGTGTCTGTTACTTCCGCCTAGAATTTGGCTATAGACAAGGTTAGGTAGTTAGCTAACGTCATACGGATCACCGAGTGGAACGGAACCGAAATGCGGAAATAAGAAAAGGAGTATGTGACACTCCCTGCTGGAAGACTGCGTGGTGCTCGTGTGGTGGTTCTGGGCATTGAAGCTTTGCTGGCGGTTGAAGGTAATCCTCAACAACGTCTAACAATTCTTCTAAACGAAGCTAGAGAGGCCAGTAACAATTATAGATTTGTTTTCTTTGTAGACAATGCGCATCTCTATTTTGGAGGAGATGCGGGAATGATTCGTATCTTCAAGCCAGCATTGGCGGATCTGCATTAGATTATGAGTGCTACTGTTTAAAATTATCAAACACATGGCTCATGTTGGAGGGTACGATGAAATTTTTCGTCTGATATTCAACGTTAACTCAGTTCCTCATCTGGAAGAAGTGAAGGAAAGGTTCGAGAATGAAATTTATTTTGCTCATTGCACCAATAGGGCTCTTATCTGTGTTAAGTACTTTAGGTAAAATAGTTTGTGTTCAGAACGTACAGTCTATGTTGTTGCAAGGATATATGTTTTGGTTCCACTATAGATCCGTGCAACTGTGGGAAGAAATTTATGTTTTAGCTAGCTAGGTTGGAGTGGAGATGACGTGGGTGCATGTTTTATTGATGGTCTTAGATTGTAATGGAACGAGAAGATATGCTAGCTAGCTTTATGTATTGTTCTAGTTTATCTTCAAATTTTATCTTTAAGTAAAAGTTTTACGTATCTTCATATTCAGGAACTCGTCTGAATTCTTACGTACGTATTATTTCTACTACTCTTAGATTCAATATGCACATGATGTCATGACCTGCACTGTACACATACCAACCGCCGCTATATTGGGTAGGTTGAGTGGACAAGATACAAGCGCCAAGACCTGGGGCTATGCAAATACACCACGATAACTGTGGCCCTGATATGAAAAGCCAAAAACACATGTGGCTTAAAATCCCAAAATACCTGTGGGGACTCCAAATATCTGAGGAGTATCAACTATTTGTACACAACTCCGACTAAGCGTGACACAACAGAAAAATATACCCGACGACCCATCTCAACCACCAAGGAGCCCGCGGTCGTCGGCCTGAATGCTATGATGCATGCCACTAATAAACACCACCTCAATCAAACCCAAAACCATGCGAAACAGAAAACACCAATAACACCAAAATAAGGAAACATACGAAAAGCACAATTAACACCAAAGTAAATAAACATGCACTAATCTACTGGGTAAGGTTTATCTAATGCTAACCAAATCCTAGATAGGTCAAATTATTATTTTACAGTACATGCGTACACACAGTACGCTTTAGATCAGAAACTATGAGATGAGACTGTATAACTGAACAATTTGAATTACTACTCAAAGGTCAAACACAGAATAAGTATTAAGCAGGAAAACAAGAATAATAAATTTAAGGTAAATCATCCTACTCAGATAAGAAAACAACTATGCATCTAAAGATAAACAAAACTATAGAAACAAGTAAGAAGTACCTGCCTTTAATGTAAACCATTCCAACCGGGTTCAAGTCTGAGAGATCGCATCGAACTGGAATCCTACAAGTACAAGGCACGAAGTATAACTAAAAATCAATAAGCAAACCTTATTGATTAATCTATCCACTTCTTTAACTCACTCTTCCCTCAATTTGATTAACTAACAATTTGATCAATCATTTAGAATCCATTGATTAAGTCACTTAATCATTTAATGAACATGATCATCTTAATTAAATTATCCAATATCTTTTTAATTAAACCAGTAGACTATAAATAGATTAATTTCTACTTAAAACTAATTATCTATGAAATATTGTTGTACATATTGAGCAAAATAATTTATCAATCCTCTCCTTATTCAATTATACACTCATCTATTACTTTAATCAACATCATTGATTAACAACTCTTAACCCATTATCATCTCGTCACAAATTAACATACTATCCCTTCAATTTACATAATCCAACTATCCCCATAAGTCTAATCACTGATTGAGTTAACAAGAAAAACTATATCAACTAATAAGGATTATGATTTATCTACTTAATTTGTAATTAAGCTTATACCTTAATTAGTCTTCTCTCCTTTTTTTTCTTCTTTCAGCTCCAGCTTGTATCTTCAAGGGTTCAAGTGGGTGGAAATATATCCCAAATTTCTACACTGGTTCAAGGTCGAATTTGAAAGCAGGGGCGCCGAACGATTGGATCCGGCAGCGGTGGTGCCCGGCTACTCGGGTTTGACTGTGGGGGCGCCAACATGAGGGCTCTGCGGCAGCAGCTCTCGTGAGCGTGAGCTATTGCCAGGAAGCAGCCGGCGACGTGGCTGGTGGTGTCCGTCGCAGAGGAGCTCCGACGGCCACGAGGAATTGGCGAGAGGCGCCTGCGGCAGTGTGAGGAGAGACGGAGAGCGAAGAGCTGATCGGGGAGAGGGAGAGCTCCGCTCCGGCGATGGTGAATCAAAACAGCGACGGTGCCATCACTTGAAGGCCGATGGGCTTCTGCTCTGGGCCAAAAGGCCGATGACAAGGCACGCACGCGAATGCGCGTGGGAGAGGAAGAAGAAGAGGTTGCGGCGATGAAAGGAAGGAGAAGAGAAAAAAGTGGCGACCGCGAGAAGGGGGCGATTCGGCTCTTATGCTCTGTTTACTCAGAGAGGTGTGGGTTAAGAAGAGAAAAGAATCTCCGGTGGAAATATTTCCATTGGGAAAGAGAATGGAAAGCCGAAGATAAACCGGAGAAAAGGAAGGAAACGAGCGGCACTGCTCCAGGACTTCGTGGCGACGGTGTTGTCGTGGAGGTACGCGGTGGTCATGAGGGTGGACTTGATGGCGGCGGGGCTCCACTCAGGGTGCTTGGCCTTGAGCAACTCCGCGACGCCACCCACGTGCAGGTACGGCATAGCGGTCCTCGACAGGATGTTAAATCCGACGCGGAGGCGGCCGACGGCCAAGCTCGAGGGGCTAGCGATGCCGCTCCAGTCTGCAGGGATGTTCACGCCAGGAGCCACCATGTCTGGCTTCAGCGCCTCGAGGATGAGGATCTTGGATCCGTAGGACGAGAAGGCCGCCACTACCGGAGATGACCGGATCTCCACCTTAGTCCCCTGGAAGGTGAGGGAGGCGGTGGGACAAGCAGCAGTCCCATGTAGGTCTTAATCGCTTCCCCTGCTTTCTCTCCCACGACGATGGCGAGCAGGAGATGGCTGTCGGAGATGAGCTCCTCACCATTGACGACGGTGTTCGCCAGGATCATGTCGACGGACTTGATGGCGGAGGCGTACCATTTGAAGTGGGTGGCAAAGACATCAGGCTTGTCGGATCCGGCGACGTGGACGATGTAGGTGCATTGAGGCGGCGGGTAGGAGGAATAGGTAGAAAGGGAGAGGCTGAGGAGGAGGAGGAGGAGGAGGAAGGAGAGGAGGTAGGCGCCTTCGGTAGCCGCCATCAAGTTCACCCTGAAGGCCGGACCTCGCTCACGGCAAGGTCAAAGCGAGAAGGGGAAGGACGGATGGAAGCGTTCCGTCCGATTTTGAATGGATTAGAAAACATATGAAAATTGATTAAAAATCTGTCCGTACTACTGTTTTAAATAAGTAAATAATTAAAAATGTGTCAACCGATTTGGAATCCATCCCTCATGTGATCCGCCCGTTCAAAGTAAACAGGGAATTAGGGCACGGCGAGGAGTGGAAATGGTGAGGAGATATTTATAAGGGAAAAGTTTTATATAAACAAATAAATATATATATATATATATAATATATGTCCACCTCCGGCTCCTCCGATTCGTCAGTCACCAACGGACCAACGCCTACCTCCAACACAAGCAGGAAGCACCTTCGGGCTTCGACTCGAGCAGAGTGCGCCTCTGTCACAAGCAGGATGCACCTCCGTCCATGGCATTAATTCATTGCCAGCTAGCAGTAGCACCACCTCCGTCCACTCCCCTTCACATGCAGCCTCCCTCTCTCTTACTTTTACTTAGTAATCAGTAGCTTGCTTTCTCTTTTTGGATGAACCGTACGTACGTTTGCTTGCTTTCTCGGTAGCTAGGGAATGAATGAAGTTGTCGGTTGGTTTTTAAGTTTGTTGCAGGAGAGAGGGAAGAAGATAAGAAACAAAATTCACCATCGTCGAGTAAAAAACGTCAAACTCCATTCAGAAAATGGAAACATTGTATATATTTTTAAAGGCTCGACTCTATTCTTACTCCATGATAATCTACAATTATATTATATATATCAAGTTTAATTTAAAAAGAGGTAATTAAGGTCCAATAACGACAATCATTAATGACGATTGTTAATATTAATCATTAATATTATGAAGCGTACGTCATTAACAGAGGATATTGCGAAGCCATAGTTAAACGGAACGGAAATATAATAATAATGGTTGTCGATGAACCATTTCGAAAAGAGAATATCAAGGATAGCTATATATCTAAAAGAAAGAAGAGTATTCATCAAAAAGGATATACTCGATCATTTTCATAAGCTCATTTCTTTTGCTCTTTCTTCTATTTCTTTTTCTCAATATCTCACTTAAGCGGGCTTTACTGGAATATTAGGGCCGTCTCAATCATTTTAAAAGCCCTAATCCAACAAAAATAAAAAGTAGCTAGGGACTTACTATATATATATATTTTTTAAAAAATTAAATACTAATTTCTAAAAAATAAATAAATTTTTATATAAAAATTTAATTTTCTAACTTTTGAGATGCAAAATATTAATTAAATTTTGATAATAATTTTTTGATTACAAAATTATTTTAAAAAAATTTAGGTCTAAATAATATTTTATTATTTTATTTTAAATTAATGATTCTTGGAAATTTGACATTGTTATCTGTATGAAATAATAAACAAATATTAATTTTTATTTAAACTAATTAAAATGAGCATTAATAAAAATGAACATCTACAAAAATAAAGTTATACAAATTAAAAAATATTTTCAAATATTAAAGAACAATACAGCATCTACAACTTCACTTGACATGTACTTCTGTTACGAATATCAATAAAAAATAATAAACTATACAAAAAATCAAATAGCTTATAATTGCCACCTTAATATTGTAATTAACAAAATAAAAATTAATCAGGTTGAATAACGTTGAATTTGTAACGATTGATCTGGTCCACGAAAGTTTTTCATCGACCATCAGAATAAATCAGGAAGTACTCATGGCGGACAGTCCAGAAGTCAAACATCTCATGGTTGTACGCGTCATTTTAATTAGTTTAAATACAAATTAATATTTGTTTATTACATTTATACCGATAATTAACAATGTCAAATTTCCAAGGATCATTAAATTAAAATAAAATAATAAAATCTTATTTAGACCTAAATTTTTTAAAATAATTTTGTAATCAAAAGATTATTATCAAATTTAATTAATATTTTGTATCTCAACAGTTAGAAAATTAAATTTTTATATAAAAAAATATTTATTTTTAGAAATAAGTATTTAATTTTTTTTTAAAAATATAGATATAGTAAGTCCCTAGCTACTTTTTATTTTTGTTCGGATTTAAAATGATTGAGACGGCCCTAATATTCCGGTAAAGCCCGCTTAAGTGAGATATTGAGAAAAAGAAATAGAAGGAAGAGCAAAAGACCTTATGAAAATGATCGAGCCTTTAAAAATATATACAATGTTTCCATTTTCTCAATGGAGTTCGACCTTTTTTACTCGAAGATGGTGAATTTTGTTTCGTATCTTCTTCCCTCCCTCCTGCAACAAACTTAAAAACTAACCGACAACTTCCTACGGAGAAAGCAAGCAAACGTACGGTTCATCCAAAAAGAGAACGCAAGCTACTGATTACAAAGTAAAAGTAAGAGGGAGGGAGGCTGCATGTGAAGGCCAGGGACGGAGGTGGTGCTACTGCTAGCCGACAATGAATTAACGCGGTGGACGGAGGTGCACTCTGCTCGACTCGAAGGTGCTTCCTGCTTAATTGTGTTGGGGTAGGCGTTGGTCCGTTGGTGACTAACGGATCGGAGGAGCCGGAGGTGGAAATTTATAATTAAGCAACTGGAGTCGGTGCCTAGCTAGCTAGCTAGTGGGGTCAGTGGTTGAACCAGCGAGTGCGACTGACCATTGAGGACAGTTTTTGAGCTTGCTCCGGTGATTGCCGGAGGCTCGTGAAGCTTGAGAAGCTGTCTGTCACTACAGACAAAAGAGTTGGTAGCCAATTAAACTGCTTGCTTGACTGGCGGGGCTTTCTACTTTGAGCGCTGACCTACGTACGTTTATTGCTCACCTTCTGCGACCCCTACTGTACTGTTGTTGGCGGCCTTTTCTCTTTGAGCGTCTATAATCATACTGCGTTGAATCTCGCCAACGTCCATGAAGCTGAGGAAGCGATACCTCCGATGGCGTAGCGGAGCCAGGCGACGGACCGAGGAGCGATCGAGATTGGAAAATTAATTAAACTGCACTGCTCTCCTACTGCACTTTGTTGGCGGCCTTTCCTCTTTGAACGTCTACAGCCATACTGTGTTGAATCCCGCCAGCATCCATGAAGTCGAGGAAGCGATACCTCCGATGGCGCAGCGGAGCCAGGCGACGGACTGAGGATCGATCGAGATTGGAAAATTAATTAAACTGAACTCTCCCATACTGTACTTTGTTGGCGGCCTTTCCTCTTTGAGCGCTTACAGTCAAACTGTGTTGAATCCCGCCAGCGTCCATGAAGCTGAGGAAGCGATACCTCCGATGGCGCGGAGGAGCCAGGCGACCGACCGAGGAGCAATCGAGATTGGAAAATTAATTAAACTGCACTACTCCCCTACTGCACTTTGTTAGCGGCCTTTCCTCTTTGAGCGCCTACAGTCATACTATGTTGAATCCCGTCAGCGTCCATGAAGCTAAGGAAGCGATACCTCCGATGCCGCGGCGGAGCCAGGCGACGGACCGAGGAGCGATCGAGATTGGAAAATTAATTAAACTACACTGCTCCCCTACTACACTTTGTTCGCGGCCATTCCTCTTTGAGCGCATACAGTCATACTGTGTTGAATCCCGCCAGCATCCATGAAGCTGAGGAAGCAATACCTCCGATGCCGCGGCGGAGCCAGGCGACGGACCGAGGAGCGATCGAGATTGGAAAATTAATTAAACTGCACTGCTCCCCTACTGCACTTTTTTGGCGGTCTTTCCTCTTTGAGCGCCTACAGTCATACTATGTTGAATCCCGCCAGCGTCCATGAAGCTGAGGAAGAGATACCTCCGATGGCGCGGCGAAGCCAGGCGACGGACCGAGGAGCGATCGAGATTGGAAAATTAATTAAACTGCACTGCTCCCCTACTGCACTTTGTTGGCGACCTTTCCTCTTTGAGCGCCTACAGTCATATTGTGTTGAATCCCGCCAGCATCCATGAAACTGAGGAAGCGATACCTCCGATGCCGCGGCGGAGCCAGGCGACGGACCGAGGAGCGATCGAGATTGGAAAATTAATTAAACTGCACAGCTCCCCTACTGCACTTTGTTGGCGGCCTTTCCTCTTTGAGCGCTTATAGTCATACTGTGTTGAATCCCGCCAGCGTTCATGAAGCTGAGGAAGCGATACCTCTGATGGCGCGGCGGAGCCAGGCGACGGACCGAGGAGCGATCGAGATTAGAAAATTAATTAAACTGCACTGCTCCCCTACAGCACTTTGTTAGCGGCCTTTCCTCTTTGAGCGCCTACAATCATACTGTGTTGAATCCCGCCAGCATCCATGAAGCTGAGGAAGCGATACCTCCGATGGCGCGGCGGAGCCAGGCGACGGCCGAGGAGCGATCGAGATTGGAAAATTAATTAAACTGCAATGCTCCCCTACTGCACTTTGTTGGCGGCCTTTCCTCTTTGAGCGCCTACATTCATACTGTGTTAAATCCCGCCAGCGTCCATGAAGCTGAGGAAGCGATACCTCCGATCCCGAGGCGAAGCCAGGCGACGGACCGAGGAGCGATCGAGATTGAAAAATTAATTAAACTGCACTGCTCCCCTACTGCACTTTGTTGGCGGCCTTTCCTTTTGAGCGCCTACAGTCATACTGTGTTGAATCCCGCCAGCGTCCATGAAGCTGAGGAAGCGATACCTCCAATGGCGCGGCGGAGCCAGGCGACGGATCGAGGAGCGATCGAGATTAGAAAATTAATTAAACTGCACTGCTCCCCTACTACACTTTGTTGGCGGCCTTTCCTCTTTGAGCGCCTACAGTCATACTGTGTTGAATCCCGCCAGCGTCCATGAAGCTGAGGAAGCGATACCTCTGATGGCGCGGCGGAGCCAGGCGACGGACCGAGGAGCGATCGAGATTGGAAAATTAATTAAACTGCACTGCTCCCCTACTGCACTTTGTTGGCGGCCTTTCCACTTTGAGCGCCTACAGTCATACTGTGTTGAATCCCGCCAAGCGATACCTCTGATGGCGCGGCGGAGCCAGGCGACGAACCGAGGAGCGATCGAGATTGGAAAATTAATTAAACTGCACTGCTCCCCTACTGCACTTTGTTGGCGGCCTTTCCTCTTTGAGCACCTACAGTCATACTGTGTTGAATCCCGCCAGCATCCATGAAGCTGAGGAAGCGATACCTCCGATGGCGCGGCGGAGCTAGGCGACGGACCGAGGAGCGATCGAGATTGGAAAATTAATTAAACTGCACTGCTCCCCTACTGCACTTTGTTGGCGGCCTTTCCTCTTTGAGCGCCTACAGTCATACTGTGTTGAATCCCGCCAGCGTCCATGAAGCTGAGGAAGCGATACCTCCGATGGCGCGGCGGAGCCTGGCGACGGACCGAGGAGCGATCGAGATTGAAAAATTAATTATACTGCACTACTCCCCTACTGCACTTTGTTGGCGGCCTTTCCTCTTTGAGCGCCTACAGTCATATTGTGTTGAATCCCGCAGCGTCCATGAAGCTGAGGAAGCGATACCTCCGATGGCGCGGCGGAGCCAGGCGACGGACCGAGGAGCGATCGAGATTGGAAAATTAATTAAACTGCACTGCTCCCCTACTGCACTTTGTTGGCGGCCTTTCCTCTTTTAGCGCCTACAGTTATACTGTGTTGAATCCCGCCAGCGTCCATGAAGCTGAGGAAGGGATACCTCCGATGGCGCGGCGGAGCCAGGCGACGGACTGAGGAGCGATCGAGATTGAAAAATTAATTAAACTGCACTGCTCCCCTACTGCACTTTGTTGGCGGCCTTTCCTCTTTGAGCGCCTACAGTCATACTGTGTTGAATCCCGCCAGCGTCCATGAAGCTGAGGAAGCGATACCTCCGATGGCACGGCGGAGCAAGGCGACAGACCGAGGATCAATCGAGATTGGAAAATTAATTAAACTGCACTGCTCCCCTACTGCACTTTGTTGGCGGCCTTTCCTTTTTGAGCGCCTACAGTCATACTGTGTTGTGTTAGTAATATGAGAGAAGTGTCCTAAGGCAATCGCCTTATGATTGTAATCGTTTATTTTAATAAATGAAGATTCACTATTTGAGTTTACATGTTAGTGTATTTGTTTGAGATCTTAAACTCATTTACTGAATGTCCGCAATACAATTTACAGCATGAGAGAATTTGTGATGGATTCACAACTAGTGATTATCTCTACATGTGCAATTGTGAAGTATTGAAATTGTCCATAGTCGATGAATTGATAAATGTGGACACTATCAATTCTGTTGAGACTAGCATGGGTTATTCTCTAATCAACTGATTCTTACTGGCTGGTGACATTGGGATGTCTGGAGATAAACATGAATGCTAGTTAAGGGAACTAGTTCATTGGAGTGACTGGCTGTAAAACATCGTATGGTAATCTACATATAGATATGTCAATGAAGTTCTTACTGCAGCTTAAGTGCGATGTTCCTTTGACTTGCGGTGTTCAAGTCATCTTGGTCATGAAGACTTATACTTTGACATCTTAAGCAAGCATCTCCAAGGAGGTGTGGACCCAGGATGATTGGGTATAAGCCGAAGTGCCCGAAGATGTTTGAACAGCCTACAAAGGATTCACCAATCCTTGCGAGGAGATGTATACCCAAGGCCTATCGTCGGATTGTTACTCGAAGCCTCTGGCCAGAGCATCACATGTTCAGAGTATGAATCTCTCAGATACATGAGAGTAACTATAATCCGTAGGACGAGAAAAACATTGCTTGGGCTAGGTGTGACGTAGTCAGCATAGTGGGGACTGACACACATAGACCGTGTCCTGAACCAAGTGAGTATAAGATGGTGAAGGGAATGAGGCACGATTCATTATAGCTGCTGAAGGGTTTCGGAATTATTTCTGAGGTCAACCGTTGATCTTTCGATTAATTGGGGATCATGATGTACTACTAGGTGCCACTCATGATCGTTCTATAATTGGTTAATTATAGACGACCAACATAAATCGAAAGCCTATTTAGTCACACGCACTACGAGTAATCCGATGGATTTAAAACGAGTTGAAAATTGGATTTTCCGATCAAGAGAGATAAGTCGAATCTGATTTTTCAGAGACGCATCCGAAGCATAAAATGGCTAAGTCTTTTGAAGACTTATTGGACGAATTAAATGAGTTTAATTCGTGAAGTCATGGCTTGGGTTTGGTCGGCCAAAGAGGGTCCACACCCTCTTTGTTTGGCCGACCACATTAAAAGGGGAGAACCAAATCGTTTGGTTCAAATTATAAAATAAACCACGCGTGGTTTGTTTTATAAAATTATGGATAAAGAAATTTATATAAAGAAATTTATATAAAGAGATTTATTTTTCATAGAAATTAAAATGAACCATGGATTGGTTTATTTTATTTTATAAAATCAATAATGAATTGATTTACCATGATAAAGAAATTTATATAAAGAAATTTATATAAAGAGATTTATTTTTCATGAAAATTAAAATGAACCATGGATTGGTTTATTTTATTTTATAAAATCAATAATGGATTGATTTACCATGATAAAGAAATTTCTTTCCATAAGAAAAGGGAGACATGGTTGTTTTTATTATAAATTAAATTATGATAAAACTTGATATGATGAAATAATTCATAGAAAAATTTATATGATAAATTTCTTATGAAAATTTATTCCATAAAAAGGAGACTTGGTAATTGAGAGACTACTATATAAAGGAACCAAGGCAAGGCTTGGAGATTAATCTAAGAGATATAGAAATAAGCCCTCTCTCTCTCTTCTTCTTCTCTCCCTCTCCCTCCTCTAGTGCCGCCGGCCCTAATAGGAGAACCCCTTTTGCTGTGAGCTTCAGCCATCACCAAGCAGCTGCTGAAGAAGAAGAAGAAGCGGGCGCAACTCCTTCCTTCCTCCCCAGAATCTTGATTTCGTTCTTCGTTTGGTGGTTAGTTTTCCCATCTCTCTCTTGGTATTCTTGTCGTGCCTTTGGAGAATCTAGTAGTTCTTGTCGGCACGAAACTCGTGGCTTTGCGAAGTCATCCCGAAGAAAACTCGGCGTGGACGCGAATAGAGGAGGAGCTTCCAAGGGACGCTTACGGTTGGATCTCGTCCCTTCCTTCGAGTCACGCGAGGTAATTGGTAAATTAGTTTACTTTCCGTAAAATTTTAAATGTATGATCATGTCTACACAATATAAGGTTGCATGCTTAGATGTGTGGTTAAATAATTTGTGAAATTATTTATGCTAAACCTTTCGCTGCACGTAATTAATTTTAAAATTACGAACTCGCATCCATGTCAACATGCACCCGGTCCCAGATTCCCGCCAGCGTCCATGAAGCTGAGGAAGCGATACCTCCGATGCCACGGCGGAGCCAGGTGACGGACCGAGGAGCGATCGAGATTGAAAAATTAATTAAACTGCACTGCTCCCCTACTGCACTTTGTTGGCGGCCTTTCCTCTTTGAGCGCCTACAGTCATACTGTGTTGAATCCCGCCAGCGTCCATGAAGCCGAGGAAGCGATACCTCCGATGGCGCGGCGGAGCCAGGCGACGGACCGAGGAGCGATCGAGATTGGAAAATTAATTAAACTGCACTGCTCCCCTACTGCACTTTGTTGGCGGCCTTTCCTCTTTGAGCGCCTACAGTCATACTGTGTTGAATCCCGCCAGCGTCCATGAAGCTGAGGAAGCGATACCTCCGATGGCGCGGCGGAGCCATGCGACGGACCGAGGAGCGATCGAGATTGAAAAATTAATTAAACTGCACTGCTCCCCTATTGCACTTTGTTGGCGGCCTTTTCTCTTTGAGCGCCTACAGTCATACTGTGTTGAATCCCGCCAGCGTCCATGGAGCTGAGGAAGCGATACCTCCGATGCCGCGGCGGAGCCAGGTGACGGACCGAAGAGAGATCGAGATTGGAAAATTAATTAAACTGCACTGCTCCCCTGCTGCACTTTGTTTGCGGCCTTTCCTCTTTGAGCGCCTACAGTCATACTTTGTTGAATCCCACCAGCATCCATGAAGCTAAGGAAGCGGTACCTCCGGTGGCGCTGCGAAGCCAGGCGACGGACCGAGGAGCGATCGAGATTGGAAAATTAATTAAACTGCACTGCTCCCCTACTGTACTTTGTTGGCGGTCTTTCCTCTTTGAGCGCCTACAGTCATACTGTGTTGAATCCCGTCAGCGCCCATGAAGCTGAGGAAGCGATACTTCCGATGGCGCGACGGAGTAAGGCGACGGACCGAGGAGCGATCGAGATTTGAAGAGGCCGGCCGGACTCGATTTGTGTGTGACCGACAGTGGGAAGAAGGTCGGCCGGATAGGTATCTTCCGTACCGTACGCCTAGTGTTTAGTTTGCAGAGAAGTTTAATAGCTAGGTTGGCACCTGACTTAGAGTCTTAACCCTCGTATTGGGTGGCAAGGTGCCCTTGCCTTGGCCTTGGGTCGGACCATTCAAAGACGGGGAACGTAGCCAAGCCACGTAAGAAGAAAAGTAATATATAATATCAAAAAATTAATAAAATTAAATAAATTTTATTTGGGAGATCCGATAAAATAGAGGGACTTTGACATAAATAGAGTCGTATGTGACTATGGACCTTAGATAGAAAATCATTAATCAATTTGATAAGGAACCAAGGAGTGGCCGACCATGAATCTCTCAGAAATATTTGGCCATGCTTATACAAATTCTACCTTATCATAAATCATAAATGATGTAGACAACAACGTCAACAATGATACTTGAAATCAAAAAGATTTATGTCAGTCGCAGTGCACAACGTCAACAATGATCCACCGGAATTCCCCGACCACCCGACTGTTTATCAAATTGATCGAAAACAAGTGACTTGCGAGATGATAAACCTAACCTAATTCTTATTGCACATAGCTAATTTCTTGGTGCACTCCACTCCCTCTTCAATTTAGAAGCTTTAGATGGCAACATAAGGTGCTTTATCCTGGAACACAGAAAGGAATTTCAGATTAAAAAAAAACATTACTAATTCTTCCCTGAACTCACTCTTCTTCCCTGGCAATCGTTGTCTGCAATAATAATCAGCATAAAAATCAAACTCCGAAAATAAAACTTACATAAAGACAGAGACAGCACTCGCAGGTCGCTCCTTCTCCGTCTGTCTGTCTGTCTTCTTAGCCTTCCTCCTCAGCTTCTTAGCCAGCCGCTCCGAAACCTTCCATCGATATACCTAATAGCCCTCCCCCACTATATAACTGCATTCCATCGATTAATAACCTTGTTACATGCCCCAACAGGATATTAAACCATGATGTTTTGTGAAGCCTCCAAATACCTTACCGCAACACCGTGCTTGAGGGCTATATTGATACGATTAAAGGAAGTGAATAAATGATTCACATAAATTGTCAATACCTTACACATATATAAAATGAAATCATGAGGGAGTCGTTTCTTCAAAAATGTGTATCAAAAATAAAATTATAAGCTAAGCATGAGGGCAACAACCCAAATTCCATACACAAATATATAAAACGGAATAATAATAATTTAGACATAAATCACAACATAATCTAACATAAGTAGCACTCACTGTCAACCGAAATTAACTCACTAGTTCTAGTAGAAAAGATAAATGGTTCCAGGATACACCAGTTTCATTAAACTACACGGGTTATGGAAGATCACAAGAGGATTGAGAGCTTGAACACCAAAAATCCTTGCAAATGACATGAGGACACCCCTCTACATGGAAGTGGCAGTTGATGACCTTCACTACCTTCTGATCGGAGGAACGCCTCTACCAGGTGGACCGCCCCGGCCGGCAGCTTGTGCCTAAAACAGGAAATGCCAAAGTTGATTCTTGAAAATAAGTGAAGGAGCAAGTAAAAGGGCAACTGAATCTTGAATCACTGATGCATTGAACATAACATAAGCAAATGCAATTCAGTAATTAAACGAAGGTAGTCAAAATCCACAACACATAATGACAACAATAATTTTGTTCAAATTTTCAACTCAGAGTCGAACATAAATGTCATCTTTTACTATGTCGGTTTCATCTTGTAACATGTTCGCATCTTTGATAGCGGCAACGAGCAAATACGAAAACTAAACCAGAAGATGATGAATTACTATGGAGCAATAAATTATTGCAGTGCAAAGATATACAGGTTGCAACAAACAGATAATATCATGATGATCGGCAAGAAAGAGTAGGGTGAAAATAACAAATAGAACAAAGAATGTAAAACAGAACAAATAGAAAAAATGAATTAAACTAGAACATCAATTATAAAAAGAGTTTAAAAAGAAGGATGACGGAAGAAAACATCAAGAATACAGACTGTGTTCGTCAGATTTGAAGTTTCCACCGGCTCATTTCCACCCGATTAGGATCAAAATGAAATAGAGAAAGCGGATGGAATTAAATTCCTTTCCCCTCTCTATTTCTTCCAAATAAACTAGAGAAAATGGTCATCTTGTTTATCTTTTACTTATCTCTCTTATTTCCATACGAGATGCACAATATTAGGGGAAAAACATGAATTGTTTTTGTGCTAAAAAATTTTGTGCCAACAGCACAACCACAACTTATCTTGGAGAACATTGCATTAAAGGATCCCCATTATCCAACACCAACATTTTGCAAAGACAAGATCACAAGAACAAAAAAGTATCATCGGAATACAGTCATCTCAAGTAAATGGCATATCAAAAAAGCATCAACTAAATGTGCAAAAAGTAAAAAAAAAACAATTTGTATATCAGTGCATGACTAATGTCAAAAATCAAGCAACCATCAAAAGAGTGAGACAAGTGCTTTCTAAAAGTTCACTTGAAACTTTGCCATCTGGCTTTTCTTATGCCAGCTGCTATAGCTGCTACAACATTAATTCTATACCTTCTAGAGAATTGAGTTAGGACTACTAGAGTGATATTCAACTGTTCTTTAAGATTGCCATCAACTCATCATCGATTCAAAATCAGATGCTTAAAAAGCATTCTATCCAATGGTACAGCAGATGGTTCAATCTTGCAGTTACAAAAGCTTAGTAGGATGTTTTATTGACTAGAACTTGCAATGTAGCATCTATCGATATGGCAATTTGCCTGCAATGTTACTCCTCTGATGTGAGTATCCAATAGGGGCATGGTTTACATGTATCTCATTAACAAAACATATTTCCTTCTCAACTTGTGCAAGTCTATACTTAGAAAAATAATAATACATATTTCTTGTTTTATTGAAAATTGAAATACTCACCCTAGCACGCATGGCAACAGCACGACCACGGCCGACTCCAAGAGCTGATCCCTTTCCCTTAACAAAGATAGCATACAAACTCAGACTCAGTGGAGAAGAACAGAAACTCAAACAAAGAGGACATGAAATATCCTACTTTAATTCTCGCATCCAAACGCTTGAACATTGGTGCATTCTTCAGCATATCAGGGATGACCATAAACCTGTATTATACAGTATTAACTATATGATCCCACCAAAAACGAGAAAAAGAAAGATGATAGCAGCAACAAATCTAGAGATTTACCTTACTTTGCTGCCTCGGATGAAAACATGCTCGAGTTGTGATACTTCCCATCCTATCAATAAAAAGTAACGATAAAATGAAGGAGTGAACAGTACAACGGTCTACGATATCAAGCGACAGATGTAAAACATCTCAGCCCCAATTTCTTTCTTTCTTTCTTTCTTTTTTTTTTTTGGCAGAACAAGAAGAGAGAGGATGGGAAAAGAAGCAAAGCCGAGAGAAAGAGAGAAAAGTGAGTACCTTGGCGGTGTAGGTGATGCTTTCGAGCTGGCAGTTCCAGTTGTCCTCGCACTCGATCATGGTCTCCCGGTAGAGCTCGCCGCTCTTGAGCTCCACCGTCACGATCTGACCCGCCGCCTCATCGAGCAGGTTCACCGGAATCCCTAGGCTCCGGCTCATCTTGATCTCGCCTTCTGCTCCTTCTCTATCTTCGTTTCTCAGAGACCAAGCGAGCGGCAATGCTCTAAACCCTAATATATTGGTTTGGGCTTCCGAATCTCGAATAGAGGCCCAGTTGATCTTTTCATTACTAAGCCCACGGCCTTTTAATAGACAAAAAAAAATATTCTGAAATAAAAATGAGAATAATAAAGTTTCCACTTAAAAATAAAATAATAATTATTTACTAATTATTGAGTTTATTAAAAAAAAATACAGGTATTAATGATTTATTAGATTTAAATATGATAGTTAATCAATTGTAATTATTGATTGCTTGAGTGTAACACAGCTTGCAAATTATTATATGAATCAAAATTGATTTAATTTTATAACTAAATACTCTAACTTATTAGAGTAGTAAATGAATTAAATATTGATATAATAATTTAATATTTAGCTTGTTAAGAGTTTAATATTCTATATGAGTTCATTTATATTCATTTAATATACACAATATCAATTAAATAAATCAATTACAATAACTTATAAATTAAATGAACAAATATATACTTAATTTATTAATATTCATGGAAAAATTTATGAATTATTAATCAATAACATCCATAACCCAAATTAAGAATTCGTGTTTATTAATAAAGTTTTTATCAAACTTAAACAAGATATTAAAACAAATATATAAATTTATAATATTAAAGCTATTAACCAACTAAATAAGCATAAATATAAACAAAATTAAACAAATAAAAAACTCGAATTTGAAGGTTAATACTATCTTAATAAAGCAAACTCTCAATCTAAATTTCATCTAAGTTCAACCTAAAAAGACTAAATTTAATTTGAAAAATAATTTAACCAACAATTTAATTTATTTTAAACTCCACTTGCCTAACTAAATTAACTAATTAAATAATATAAAATTTAGAAACCAACAATTTAGTAATTTTAAACTCCACTGGCCTATCTCAATTAGCTAATTAAATAATACAAAATTTTTAATATCTTTTCTTTTGCAATCTAAGATCTATTTTATCCAAACATTTCTAACTAAATTAAAATTGATTAAATATTATTATAGAAGAATTTTAATTAAATTATTATTAAGACAGTTCGATATGATATATCAAAATTTTCATGAAACCATATATCATATCGAAAATTCTTTGTTACAACAAAAATATATAATGATACTTGTTTTAAGTAGAAATCGACGTTGATAGTCAATCGTCACCAAAGTTCAGCCCACACGAATGTTGACGCTAGAGGAGGACCACCACACCCTGCGAGATTAACACAAGCGTTAGGGGGACACGCCGGAGCGTTAGGGGAACTCCGCCAACAAAGCTTCAATGTCCAGAACCATCACACTGTTATGACCGAAATGAATTTAGATATCTCCACAATGGTATGATATTGCCCAATTTGGGCCTAAGCACTCATGGTTTTATTCTTAGTCTCTCCCAAAAGGTCTCATGTCAATGGAGATATATTTTTCCTTATAAACTTATGATCTTTCTCATGTGTTTTCGATGTGGGACTATGTTTGCAACATTGCAACCCAACAATCACTCCTCAAACAAAGGACCACAAGCCCCCTTTCAAACGAAAACCCTTTCCGTTTGATTTATAATCCATAATCCACCAGGACTTTCTGTCCTTCGGTCCATCCAATTTATTAGGATTTTATCGGCTAGTCACAATTAAGACTTCTTTCGTGTCATTTATCTCGTCTCATTTCTGTCCCTTTTTATTTCAAACGCATTATATTCAAAGAATTTAATTTCATATCATTTCTCTAGTGTCCTTTCTCTTGGATGTATTAGTCGTGTCTGACTAATAAGTTGACAAGTTTCAAAGTCAACCCATGCGATCAGGGTCTTTTTATGCATTTTTTTATAAATTATTTTCTATTTTGTTAATGACTTGGTTTTTTATGATAATTTTGATGTAATTTCTGAAAAAGAAAGGAATATGTTTGTCATTTTTCTTATTTCTAAATCAAAATACAGATTTTAGAATTTATTTTAAAAGAGAAAGAGTAATGGAAACAATAAGTAAGAATTCAGACGAGTTCCCGATACAAAGATACGTAAAACTTTTAATTAAGATAAAATTTAAAGATAAACTAGAATAATACATAAAGCTGACACATCTTCTCCACTACAATCTAAGACATCAATAAAATATGCACCGACCTCATTTCCACTCCAACCTAGCAAGCTAAAACATAAATTCCTTCCCACAGTTGCACAGAACTATAATGGAACCAAAACATCCTTGCAACAACATAGACCGTTCTGAATACAAACTATTTTACATAGTTATACCTAAAATACTTAACACAGATAAGAGCCCTATTGGTGCAATGAGCAAAAGAAATTTCATTCTCGAACCTTTCCTTCACTTCTTCCAGATGAGGAACTGAGTTTGTTGGCTGGCTTAGAATAATGAGTAGCACTCCAACGACACACACACAATGATTAAAGAAAGGCAAGGAGAAAATAACTAGGAAAGAGTTCTTACAAAAAAAATGAGATGACTTCTACAAACTTTTACGTAGTATATATACAACATAAATGATAAGAAATTAGCCATAAAAATAGGAAAGACTAACACCATAAGAATAGGAAAGGCTAACACCATAACAATAGGAAAGACTAACACCAAAGACTAAGAAATAAAATTTATGAAAAAAATGTGCAGATAATGTCTAGATTATTTTCTCACAGAGTTGACGTTGAATATCAGATGAAAAATTTCATCGTACCACCGAACATGAGTCATATGTGTTTGATAATTCTCAACAGTAGCACTCATAATCTACTGTAGATCCGCCAATGCTGGCTTGACGATACGAATCATTTCCGCATCTCCACCGAAAAAGAGATGCACATTGTCTACAAAGAAAACAAATCTATGATTGTTACTGGCCTCTCTAAATGAATTGTTAGACGTTGTTGAGGATTATCTTCAACCGCCAGCAAAGCTTCAATGTCCAGAACCACCACATTGTTATGACCGAAAGGAATTTATATATCTCTACAATGGTATGATATTGTCCACTTTGGGCCTAAGCCCTCATGGTTTTGCTATTGGGCTCTCCCAAAAGGCCTCATGTCAATGGAGATATCTTTTTTCCTTATGGCCTATGATATTTCTCATGTGTTTTCGATGTGGGACTATGTTTGCAACCTTGCAACCCCAACAATCCCCCCTCAAACAAAGCACCACAAGCACCCTCTCAAGCAAAAACTCTTTTCGTTTGATGTCTGATCCTCAACCCATCAGGCTTTCTATCCCTCGGTCCACCCGACCTACTAGGACTTCATCGCCTAGCCGCAACTTGGACTTCTCTGCCTGGTGTCTGGTCCTCTTAATCAAGACACGAGAGCTCACACATCCATTATTCAATGCTTAACCCACATGGTTATATCTGGATCATGGCTCTAGCTCATGCTTCTTCGGCGGTTAGTTCGGTGAAGACCGACCTATGGGTTAGATCTGGATCATGGTTTTAGCACTTACTTTTTTCGGCGGTTAGTCCGGTGAAGAGTGACCTGGTTCTGATACCAATTGTTATGAACGAAAGTAATTTAGATATCTCCACAATGGTGTGATATTGTTTACTTTGGGCCTAAGCCCTCATGGTTTTGCTCTTGGGCTCTCCCAAAAGCCTCATTCCAATGGAGATATCTTTTTTCCTTATAAGCCTATGATCTTTCTCATGTGTTTTCAATGTGAGACTATGTTTACAATCTTGCAACCCCAACACATACGAGCACCACACAGTCTTCCAGCAGGGAGTGTGTCTGAGTTGTGTGCAATATCATGGACAAATATGTCTAGAATGTCCATCGTTGGGGCTCCCGGTATCGTAAGCAATATAGGAACGGTTTTCCTGCGAGGGAAGCGGCCAAACACACTGGCCAGGTGATAAACATGTTCTTTGATCAACGTGTTACTTACGTGTCTGTTACTTCCACCTAGAATCCGACCATAGACATTCAAGGTTGGGTAGTTAGCTAACGGCATACGCATCGCCGAGTGGAACGGAACCGAACTGCGGAAGAAAGAAAACGAGTAAGAATGATGAAATGCTTACGAAAGAGAACTAGAACATGGCGAAAAGAAAACTAGGAAGAAAGATAACCTGAAGCCGCGGAAGAGAAAAATGAGGAAGAAGCACGAAAGAAAGAGCGTGCGGAAGAAGAAGAATAAGGCAGGGCTTAAATAGAAGCGAACGACATGTTCATCTCTGAACTTGTCTTGTCAGAGTATAAATGCTACGCCGATTTTCGAAGCAGCAGCGATGAGTGTCACTTAGAATTTGTCCGTAAATTAATTATGGACCTAATAAAATTATAGAAATAAATTTTTTGAATTAATTAATCATCATCCCAACTCAAGACCGTAATAGGAAAAAAAAATTGCCCCCGAGCTATGGTGCAGCGGTAGGACGACTAGTTGCTATCCCAGGCATCCGGTTCGATTCTCAGCTGCACGGATCTATAGTGGAACCAAAACATCCTTGCAACAACATAGACCGTTCTGAACACAAACTATTTTACTTAGTTATATCGAAAATACTTAACACAGATAAGAGCCCTATTGGTGCAATGAGCAAAAGAAATTTCATTCTCGAACGTTTCCTTCACTTCTTTCAATGAGAACAGAGTTTGTTGCCTGGCTTAGAATAATGAGTAGCACTCCGGTGGCGCACACACAATGATTAAAGANGTGAATACAACTTACCTAAATACCTTTGGGCTGAGGCTGTTAGTACAGCTTGTTATGTACAAAATAGAATAACTCTAATTAAAAAACCTAGGAAAGACCTCTTTTGAAATCTATTACAACAAACAACCTAACATTAAATACCTTAAAGTATTTGGATGTAAAGTCTATATCTTAAATACTAGAGAACACTTAGGAAAATTTACTTCGAAGGTTGAGGAAGGTATCTTTGTAGGTTATTCCCTTACCAGTAGAGCCTATAGAGTTTATAACAAAATTACCCTAAAAATTGAAGAAACTACAAATGTAAAATTTGATGAAAAATCTGACCCAAATAACTCTGATCAAACCACCTACCAACCAATTGACTTTGTTAGATCCAGTACTGACCCTGATGAAAGGCCAATTGAGGACCAAAACGATGATCTAACTAAACCCACCCTGAAACTGAACCTAACCAACCCAGAACTATACGAGTTAGCTCAGCCCACCCAACTAATCAAATCTTAGGTAATCCAGAACTAAGGGTTTAGACTAGATCAGCTTTTAGAAACCTTAGTCAAATTGCATTGATTTCAAAAATTGAACCCAAGTCTATAGAAGAGTCCTTACTTGACCCTGATTGGATCATAGCCATGCAGGAAGAGTTAGCCCAATTTGAACGTAGTCAAGTCTGGGACTTAGTACCCTTACCTAAAGGCAAGAAATTTATTGAAACTAAATGGGTCTTTAGGAATAAACTTAACGAACAAGGAGAAACAGTCAGGAATAAGGCTAGGCTAGTAGCTAAGGGGTTTAGCCAAGTAGAAGGTCTTGATTATGATGAAACCTATGCTCCTGTAGCTAGACTTGAATCCATTAGAATGCTCTTAAGTTATGCAGCCCATAAGGGGTTTAAGCTTTTTCAAATGGATGTTAAGTCAGCCTTCCTAAATGGCCTAATTAAAGAAGAGGTTTATGTAGGTCAACCCCCTGGTTTTGAAAGCTTAGAACACCCTGACTATGTCTTTAGACTTAAGAAAGCCCTATATGGACTTAAGCAAGCACCTAGGGCCTGGTATGAAAGACTGTCTAACTACTTAGTTTCAAAAGGTTTTAACCAAGGTAAAATTGACCCAACACTATTTGTCAAAACCCTAAAAAATGATATTTTTGTAGCCCAAGTATATGTAGATGATATAATATTTGGCTCAACTAACTCAGACTTTTTACAAGATTTCACAACGATAATGGAAACTGAATTTGAAATGAGTTTAGTAGGTCAATTAACTTTCTTTTTAGGGCTACAAATAAAACAGACCAGTGAGGGTACTTTTGTCTATCAACAAAAATACACTAAAGAATTACTTAGAAAATTTGGAATGGATAATGCTAAAGAAATTAAGACACCTATGGCTACCAATCAAACTATAGACAGTGACCCAAAAGGCAAACCTGTTGACCTTAAGTACTATAGAAGTGCTATAGGAAGCCTACTTTACTTAACTGCAAGTCGACCTGATATTCTTTTTGCAGTTAGTATGTGTGCTAGGTATCAAACATGTGCTAAGGAGTCACACCTAACCCTAGTTAAAAGAATATTTAGGTACCTTAAAGGAACAGAAAGATTAGGAATTTGGTACCTTAGAACAACCCAGTTTGAGCTTATTGGATATTCTGACTTAGACTATGCTGGCTGTAAATTAGACAGAAAAAGTACCAGTGGTGGATGCCAACTTCTAGGACCCTCACTAGTTAGTTGGTTTGGTAGAAAACAACACTGTGTTGCCCTATCCACCACTGAAGCTGAGTACATAGCTATGGGTGAGTGTGTAGCCCAACTACTCTGGATGATGCATACCCTAAAGGACCTTCACTTAGATTTTAAACAAGTCAAAATTTTTATAGATAACCTAAGTTCAATCAATTTAACCAAAAACCCAATCCACCACTCTAGGACCAAACATATAGAAATCAAACACCATTTTGTCATAGATCATGTAAATAAAGGAGAAATTGAACTTAACCATGTTGAATCTAAGTCTAACCTAGCTGATATATTTACCAAACCACTTCCTGAATCTGAATTTAGCAACTTAAGAAGGTTAATAGGAATGTGTGTTATAGACTAGGACTGACCTGATAAGCCTAAGTTGACTTTTGGGTTAACTAATTAAGCTTATGAGTTTAAAAACATGGATTTTTCAAACTTGTTTTTCAAAAGTTTACTGTCTTTCAAAATTTGACTTAAACACGGACTTTTCAAACTTGGTTTTCAAGAACTTTAGTGTCTTTCAAAATTTGATTTTCAAAACTGGCAGACTTAGCCTAAGCTTGACCCCTAGAATTGCATGAACCTATAGATTTAGGTTGCCGCATCTCACAAAACACATTAAGATTAACTTGTTTGTGTTTGCAAAAATATAGAACGGTTGTGAGATGCATAGGACTCTGCCTGGACTTCCGAATGCTTAAGTCAGTGCATCACAGTAAGTCTGGGCGTAAAATACCAACATTACATTGATCAAGTCAAGTACTCTTGCACTAAAATCTGAGCTAGACATTATTACCTGACTTGACTAACCCTGTGAACACTACTATCATCTAGATAGTTAGTCAGTAACTAGAGTTAGACACATGAAAAGACCACAATCATTACTTAGTCCAGGGGGAGCTGAGGTCAAAATACTTTTTCAAAATGTCATTTTTGACAAAACACATTTGAAAATTTTAATAAAAGTTGATAAAGGTTGAGAGGGAATTCCAACTAATCCCTAAAAATATTTTTTATTAAGATTGATATTTTGAAAGAAAATTTTTTTTGTGAGCTAAGTAAATAGATTTAAGACATGTTTATTTCTAACACTTAGCCTATATTTCTACTCCCTTAAACTTGTTATGCCTATTTTTTGATAAATGACAAAGGGGGAGAGTAGGGTAAAGGGTTAGAAAATTGCAAACAGCATGATTATTTCACAGTTAATTAATTCTGCTTTCTTGTGTGCTGCAACTTTCATACCTATGCTTATGTAATATTATTTGCATGTTTATGCAAGTTCATATCTGCTGTTTTTTTTCTAACTTTAACCTGAGTTGTCAATATATCAAAAAGGGGGAGATTGTTGGTGCAGTTTGCACTAACGGTCAAACTCGGGTTTTGATGTATGACAAAGTGGTTAAAGTTAGGGTTGTTAGTGTTTAACCTCTTTACTAAGTGTGCAGGGTTGAAAGACTTAGGACCAGACATCAGGCTGAAGTCCAGGATGGTTGAGTCCTGGCGGGAAGTCCAGTTGGGTCCGCGGGACCTGACAACTGGCTGAAGACCAAGTTGGTTGAGACTTGGCAGGAAGACCAAGGTGGTTGAGCCTTGGCAGGAAGTCCTGGTGGGTCAAGAAGTCAAGTAGAGCTGCACAAGGTAAATGAGGTAAGTCACTGGAGGAGCGAACCAGTGAGGACGCGTTCCCCGTCGAGGGAACAGCAGGCGTCGGTTCGACCTAAGGCTCCATTTCGGAGACCAAAGTCAGAACCAAGACATCTAAGGCTGTATGATCTAACACTGTGTTTTATTGTATTTTGGACTAACCCTAGATGCAGGACCAAAGGAAGGAGTATCTGCAGCTCAGAGAGTCTCAAAGGAGTGAGGCAGTAGCTGAGCAGGGCGCCCCGGATGTTCCGGGCGCCCCCAGAGTCAACCAAGTCCGCAGACCAAGAAAAGCCCCGACAGCAGCTCATTTCGGGGCGCCCCGCGTGTCGCGGGCGCCCCCAGTGCCACCTCACTGCCAGCTGCCGAAGCTCTCCCTCGCGAAGCCAAGGAGATGAGGCTTTGACCGGTCAACCCGGGCGCCCCGTGCGCTCCGGGCGCCCCGGTCAAAGCAGATCCCGAAGATGAAGAGATCAGGCTTGACCGAAGGGTGCAACGGATCGAACGCCACGTGGGGGGGCGCCCCGAGCATCCCGGGCGCCCCCAGCCCTATATAAAGGGCCCTCGACCCTCTTCTTCAAACGACAATTCTTTCAACGCTTCAAAGTTCTTCTACGCTCGCGCCTTGCTCCGGAAACGCTTCACCTCGAGCCGACGACGTCCCGCTGCCCCGAAAGAGTCGACCTACTCCGGACGTCGGTAAAAAGAAGAATATTTTTTTAATACTTTATTGCACTTAATTACTTGAAAGTGTGGGGTTGTCACACTTTCAATTCTTTTGTACTCGCCTACTCTATCGGGGTTTCCCGGTAGAGAGTTTTAGTGGATTGCCCAACGGAAAGGTCCGAGGGACCTGGGCCTTCGAGTAGGAGTCGCCGAAGGCTCCGAACGAAGTAAAAATCGTTCGTGTTTGTGTATTCGTTTTTCGTTTCTTTCACTTCCGCTGTGCACGCTTTTTGAAGCACTCTAATTTTTTAAAAAGTCACGTGATTCACCCCCCCTTCTCACGTGCATCGATCCTACAATTACTATATATATAATTATTATTTATTTAATGTTATAATAAATTTAATATCATCTTTTAGTTTTAATTTAATAAAAAAATATTTTAATTTAATTAAATATTAATATTTAAATCTAAATCTAAAAAGTATGTAGGTTTCAACTCATTTTAATCCTTTATTAATAAATTTTTATTTCATTTTATTTTCCTTTTTAATTAGTAAAATTTGTTTAAAAAAAACTCAAGTCAAGAATAATACAAGAATAACATTAGTGGATTGATGCGCCACTGGACGAAGTTGGTCGGAGATCTCCCGTAATCTCAACTGGTCGACGTCCTAGCCGTTGTCATTGTCGTAGTCGACGACGGTCCTATCGAAGTCAAACAACTTTCATATCAGACCCACGTTAGGCATAATATGAAAAATATCATGCCCAATGTGGATCTGATCATATTTTTCCATGTTATGCATGCATCTATCTTAAAGAGAAGAAAGAGAAGAGGAAAGAGAAAGAAAATGCATGAAAAAGAGGGAGGAATGAGAAAAAAGGAGAAAGAGAAAATAGGTTGCATGCATAAAAGAGAGGAAAGAAAAAAAAGATTGTATGTACAAAAATTAGATTTGACAAAGGAATAAAATGAGAAGAGTACTAAAATGTGTATTTTTTGGTGAACATTAAAGTAGCATGCATCTTTTCGTTAATTCAAAAAGTTATGTGCGCCCTTTCGTAAATTGCCAAATTAAAAGTTATAAATAAATTAAATTAAAATTCATAATTATTTAAATTTTAAATATAAATTATAAATTAAATTAAATTAAAAATTATAAGTTAATTAATTTATTAATTAAAAATATAAATAAATTAAAGATTATAATTATTTAAAATATTAAATGAAAAGAATAGTAGATTTGTATAGTTATGATGTGGCATTGATGTAATATATTAAGGGAGTGTTTGGGAGAGCTTTTGCTTCTTGAAAAGTGATTCTTATAGAAATTATCTCAAAGTTTTTGAGAAACCAAAACATGGAGTGTTTGAAAATAGAAGTCAAAAGCTAACACAAGGTAAAATTTGAGTGTTTGATGAATAATTACTTCCAAGCTTAATTTTTTAGTTAAATAACAACAATATCCTTAAACTATATAAATTATTTTTTTAATTATTTAAATATAATTTTAATACACCATCAATAATATTTTATATATTTATTATAATGTTTTGAATATTATATCAAAATTATTTTTTAAAAAAATATATATGTTTAAAAAAGATATAAAATTAATAAAAATATAAATATAAAAAATGAAAAAATTTATATAAATTTATAAAAATGTGTATAAAAATTTTAAAAATATAAATAATATAAAAATATAAAAGTTTATTTAAAAGTGTGGTGGTAATTATGTAATACAATAAATTTATTAAGGATATAAATATTAACTTTTAATTCTAGACCATAAGTAAAAAAACAGAAGCAGAAAAAACATCAAATTTTTGCTTCCAGCTTTTGAGTAAAAGTTCCAAAAGTTAAAATAGAATTTGACATTCACAAACACTGAAACACGCAAAAGTATTTCTGTGTAGCTATAATCTAAAAAATAGTTAGCAAAAGTTCTCCCGATCACTTCCTAAAAATTACAAAAAAGCTTATCGATAGCTTTAATCATTGGAGATGCGTTAATAGGGTTTTACATTTTTGATGTTGCATGTGATACATTGAGAATTATAAAATACCTCTTTTAAAAGTTTAAATATTAGCGATGTCCTAATAAATTGGGTTGATTAATGAAATTTACATATTTTCATAATGATATAATATTTATATCTAAATTTTTAAGGATTTATTTTTGAACTCTATTAAAAGATTTATTGCAATCTCAACAACACTACCCTTAAAATAAGGACCATCATACTCCAATCGAGGTCATACTTTTCCACCGTACGTATTTGGGTATGTGTTTTACGTGAAATACTTATAGCACCACCTACCTCGAGAGTTTATCAAAGAGTCATCTATGATTATTCTCATAGTCTGGGTCTCCTACGTCTCTTTTATTATGATTCCCAACATGACTGCATTTTACCGACCACTCCTATGTATAGAGTTCGCGCTTATAACTAGAGCACCATCTATTTTGAGAATTTATCATGAATTTTTACTGAGAGCCCCCTGTAATTGTTCTCATGATTCAAATCTTTCTAATTTCGGGCGACCGGTCCGATCTCACGGAAAATTTTTCACTAGTCGCCAGGGTAAATCGGAAAACGCTCGCAGTAGACGGTCTAGAAGTCCAGCATCCCAAAATTCATATCCCATCTAAAAAAAATCTTATAAATACATAGTAGCTCTCATACTCCTTCTCGTACTCCTTATTGATCCATTCCGATTTGGTTGATCCAAATTTCACTCACTTCGCTAATTGACGTCGTGGGCATCTTTCTTTTAAAAATTATAAAATAATGCTCCATTCAAAAGAGTTTGGGTTTAGATTTGAGAGAGTTGAAGGGGTTTATGTGAAATTCTTAGTAGCCGTACGAGTCGACTTCAATTAACTTTATTTGTTTGTTTGATCATTTTAGCATGAGCTCTAATGACTTTAAGAAAAAAAATTAAAAAAAAATCTTAAAAAATAATGTGACAGTCAACATGCACATATTCGATCGTCGTTCAAATACCGTTGATAACCTTCGATCGTCGTCCTAAATCAAACTATATCCTGAAAGACATGATGAACCATAAAAGTCATTATAATTACAATGTCATGTCATTCTTTAAAAAAAAATTTTGAATTTTCTTTTTGAACATAACATTTTTATTTTAGTATTTATCGATTGCTTATCGTGAAGATGAATTAGTTGGTATAAATCTCACCGTTTAAAATCCTTATCTGTCTATAATTTAATACCTGAAATATCCTTTAGCGAAACTCAAAATAAAGGTGAAATACAAAAGGGTATTTTTAGATATTAAATTATTGGTAGCACTCTATTTTGATAAATTTAAGAAAAAAATATTCTAAGAACTAATTGTACATCAATCTAATATTTTTTAGATTGGTCGTACTTTAAAAAAAATTCATCCACCATTAATTTATCAAAATATCTGAGAAACTGATAAGTTACTCTCAGCACATCATTATCCCGAAAGTAACAGGCATTGTATTTTGATATTGTTTCAGAAGTGAACGATAAAAGTGACGAAACCCTAAAGCGTAACTTATAGTGATGATGACGGGAGATGTAAGTTCTAATATTCGGCGATGCAAGAAGATGAAAATTTTTTACAAAAATTTGTCATAATTAGGAATTGAATCGCGTGTGCTTGGAAATAACTAATTGTTCTTCCACTGTACCATAGTTTCAAGGGCATATTCAATCACTTTAGGAGGCAAAAAGATGATTCGCTTGCACTCAGCATGTCACGCCCCGAGACCCTGGAGCCGCTGATCCAATAGAGAATCGGACAGCACCTCCCCTGTTCGTCGGACAATTTACACAAACACACAGATATAAATAACACAACCACGCAGTTAAATGGCCTCAGGCCTCAAATCCATGCAGAAACAACAGTTATATGATTATAACTATCGAAAAACCAAAGCACGAACTCACCTAAGCTGCCAGGGGGCAGGAACAAAACCAAAACCCCACGAAGTTCAACATAGGACTCAAAAGTACAATCCCATCGAATAAAACATGAATACATGTTCGAAACATGGCAACAGAAGCAAAGTATATAACATAGGGTCCATAACCGTAAATCAACACAAACTAAAACAAAACAGAGCTCCTCTCGAGCTGGGGACTGGCGACTAGGGCTCTCCTGGCAGGCATCATCCTGAAATAAAAATGTATGGCAACGGGGTGAGTCCATAACTTAGCGAATACCCAACAGATATGCATAGAAAGTTATACTAACAATAAGAGTTCAGCTAGTACAGTCTCATATCAACAGTAGGAAAAGACTGGAACTGAAAATACTGGGTAGATACATACCTGAATCCATCTAACCTGTAAAGAGGGTAATAAATACCAGTGGAATACCAAAAGACATATAATCTCAGATAACAGTCTCCAGAATATGCATGTCAAACAAGTGCAGAAATCAAGTGCAGCAAACAATGCACGATGCAAAATATGCACTTGTTGCAATGACATGTATCACCTCCTAGTCCCAGTCAGGATCATCGTCCGCGACGTCCGCGACGTCCGCGACGTCCGCGTGGGTAGAGCTGTGACAACCTGTACGCACCCTGCCATCACTGCTCCTGAGTGACCGGGTGGACAGGATGCTGACGGAGACCACGCTCCTAGCCCCAAGCAATGGGGGAGTCAAGCTCTCATCTCCTCGTGGCTCAGTACGAGAAGGGACCCCTGGCTGCTACCACGCCTGCGCTCACCCTCATAGTGGCCGAACGGAGCAATACAGGGCAAATGCGCACATCCTACGGTATCCACTAACCCATGAGTGGTCGTGTGCGCATATCATGTACCGGAAGACGATTAGGCTCAACCACAAGGGAGTCGCTGATCGCCGACATGCAACAATGCAAGGATGGTGTATGATAGATACACATACCTCCCTCTCCAAATCCTCAGTATACTAAGTCTCAGTCTGAAATCCTATAACAGGAAATACAGGTAACCTACAAGGTATACTGGCGGGAAACTACAGATCCCTCAAGGTCAAATGCAAGAGGTACAACACGATCTCTAAGCATACATATAGATATGGCAATACCTGAGACTGTATGGAACTACAACATAATAACTCAGGGATAAACCACATGTATCCAGAACAGGCATAATAACTCAGGGATAAACAACAAGTATCTAGAACAGGCATAATAAACAGGGATAGCGTATAATCTTACTGCTATCTATAACAGTCTATGTATAACAAAATGACAATATCAGACAGATAAGTCAAAGGGTACCCGCCTCCAAATAGGTGAAGTCCGTATCAAATGAGATAGAACCACCCGCCAATAATAATCCGATCAAGCTCTTGTATCAAGGATGCATTTAATTAGCTATTACAAAAATAACAACTAGCTAATTAATCCCTAATTTGTTTTAGGGTTAACCAAATTCATTTCTTTCCATTTAATTTCCTTTAATTAAATAGAAAGTTCCTAATTACCCCATGTAATTAAGATTAGGTACAACCCTCAATTCGAATTCACCACACTTAGGTTTGAATTTTCAACTTAAACCTAATCTCAACCCAAAGTAAGCCCACGGCATCAATTCCACCTTCGTTACCGAAGCTTACAAGAATCCACAGCCTTATACCTAACTCATTAACATAAAATAGAATCACTGCTTACTCATTCCTACAAATCATCCACTTAGAAATTCAATTAGAACCCAAAACCATCTCCTTACCTGAGTTGATACGCACGTAGTCCTTCCCTGAAGAACCCTAGATCCCTTCCAAGGAAATCGCACATGCCAAATCAGCTCCTAACAGTGGAATAGAATCACATCTCATAGCCACAATATACACATACAAGGTATCAATGATAATTGATGGATTGAACTCCAAATTTACACACCAAGCCATCCAAATGTAGTAGCCCTCACCTGAGCTCATGCGGTTTCCACTACAGAAATCTCCCAGCCGACAGGGTGAGCTGCAAAACATGGATCAATCGAAACATCATCCATCGGCCATTGCTTGGGCTAAGGCGATTGAGGCAGAAGGTAATCCAAGGGCACACGAACTCACCTCTGCGATAAACAGCCTGCCACCGTGACAAACCTCGACCAACCACCAAAGTTGGTTCGCAGTGCACCCCAGAAGCTTTCCCCAACTCCGGCGATGGCTTGCTCACGCAAGGGGATAAAACAATGCTCCGGAGACAACCGAAAGGAGGGGTCGGCGATCGAGTGGTGAAGATGATGGAGTGGTCTGCGATCTAGGGCACGCGGGCGAGGGAGAAAAGAAGAGAAGAGGTAGGCGCTCGAGCGTGAGTGGTTGGCTGTCGAGTTTCGGCTAGGGCAGCAAGCGAGAGAGGAAGCATCGATCGGCTGTGGAGGAAGCGAATGCGACCAAGCCATGAGCCCTAATCGGCTCTTAACGTGGCCATTTTTCAGTTTAGTCCAGCAGTTTTAGTCAAATCGCACGGCTGCCCCTGCTTTTAAACTTAATTACATTTCAGTCCTTGTAACTATTTATTTTTATTTCAATTTAGTCTCTAATTTATATCCGAGGCTTCGGAAACCCTGGAACCTTCCCGAAAATCCTCCGAAAATTACCGAGACCTAGTCAAACGTGTCGGATTTAACACAGCGTCCCCGTCAACCTGTTTCAGAATTAATACGGATGAGATAAATTATAAAGACTACTAACTTAAATATTATGATTAATATATGGGGAGAACTAGTACACTTATTTTATTCAATTTTAACCACGGCCTCAAGATGAGTGATCCCGGCCTAGCCCACGGGGGGCTCGGCCGGCCAGTCTGGCGCCGCATCTCGCGGGGACTGAGGCCAAGGCTTGCGAAGTACAGGCGAATCGAGGGGCCCATGAACCACGTCGACAGGAGGCAACCCGGGATCGCTCGCCCTCGGGACAGGTCAACGTCGACAGGAGGCGAATCGAGCGTCTCTTGACTCGGTCAACGGGGCCAGCTACCCGACCCAGGGCTAGGTCAGGCAGGCCAGTCCTCAACGTCCCGTAGGTCGGATACTCAACTAGGAGAACTAAAAGAGGGCAAGGCAGTTACAGCTCAGTGACCCCCCGACTCATGGCGTACCCCCGCATCACTCGGCAATATTACACCCGACCCGACCGATATCACTCAGGCCCTTCGGTCGGTAAGCGGTCCCCAGATCAATCATTCCTTACGCCACCTCCAGGACATCGTAGGTACAACCATAACAAGGGGGTCAGCACAAGCCTTACTTATTTATGGCCTATGTCGCAGATGTGTCGATGACATTGTACTATTGTACTACACGAGCACCCCGAGCCATGCTGCAGCGCCGATCGGTGCTCTCCCATGAGCTGACAAGCATCATACCCCTGTCCCATTAACATAGACAGAGGTTGTCAACTCCCCTGGCTATATAAGCCCCTCCCTTCTTCCTTCCTCAGGTATGCGTAATTGTACTCCCTTCTGCTATTCCCTCTACTTCACTACATTTCTTGCGGACACTGACTTGACCGTCAGAGGGCCTGACCGGGCATCTTTCTCGGCAGGTTTACTAACGGTCATTTTCTCGCAGGTTGGAGCTAGGTCGGCGCCAGGTCAACAGCTCGTGGCACTCGGGAGACCATCTCGCTCTTGGGGCTTCCACCTCGCTTCGCGACAGGATCAAATTTGACACTAGAAGAAGGGGCATTCAGCCTGATCGGAAGTTCACGATGGAATGTCTCAATCGAGTCATGATGACCGTTACCCCCGAGAAGTACGAGCTTCTGAGGGCCGCCTGGGCTCAAAAACCTCCTCAGAGGTTGTCGCAGGCCGGGGGCCCGGCCACTCGAGCCCCTGAGCCGTCGGCCCAGGGCCCCGTAGGAGATCAGAGATGGGTCCCCCCTGTAGGAGGCTTGACCCCCTTCCCCTCAGCTCCCGGTCGAGGTCGGGATGACAAGGCCGAGCCCGCGCCAATGGAGGTGTCCGCATCCAGTCGGATGCACGGGCCCCCGTCCCGAAAAGGGAAAGGCCCCGGCTTTCGTATCAACGACTGCCCTGGTACGTAGCCCCTTCTCCTCCTGGATCTTGGAGGACCCAGTGCCCCAGCATCTCCAGTTCTTCACCATACCCGAGTACACTGGAGCCACCGACCCCGAAGAGCATCTTATGCGGTTCGAAAGTGTAGCCTTGCTACACCAATATCCTGAGAGCGTGAAATGCAGAGCATTCTTGATGACGCTCTCATGACTCGCTCAATGGTGGCTCAACCAACTCCCTAGTGGGTCGATTGCGAGCTTTGGGGAGCTTAGAAGAATGTTTCTCCAGCACTTTGCCAGCAGCCGGAGGCACCACAAGACAAGTATTAACCTATTTGCCTTGAAGCAGGGCCCAAAGGAGTCGCTTTTGGCCTATATCAAGAGATTTAATGGGATGGCACTGGACGTGCCGACCGCCACACCCGAGGTGCTGGTCAGTGTCTTCTCCCAAGGATTGTAGGAGAGAGAATTCTTCCGCTCGATTATCAGGAAGCCACCAAAAGACTTCGACAACCTACTGGGAAAAGATGTCAAATATGTCAACGTGGAAAAAGCGCAGTCCGCTCGAAAAAAAGAGTCGGTCACCACACCACCCCCAAAGTCCACACAAACCAGGTCGCCAGGCGGGCCCATTCGCAGCCCGCGAGGACTCACTGATCTAGCGGAGAGGGAACACCGCCATGTGCAGCAAGTGGCTCAGGGGTGTCTGCCGACCCGTTGGAGGCCCTACTGCGCGTTTCATCATAGCCACACCCACGACACGGAGGAGTGGTGACAGCTCGACAAAAGTCGGGCTCCTGCCACTGCCGCGCAAGGACAAGAACGGCAAATCTCCCCTGGGCACGGCCCCAGTCGGGGAAATCAGACCATCATCCCAGCCGTCAAAGAACCCAGGCAGGATTCCCCGAGCGCTGGTAGCTTGTTCCCACAGGGAGGGCGAGTCGAGTTGGATGACATGGATGAATAGCAAGCCAATCGGCAGAACGCCACTCGAGGGGGAGTAGATGCATTCTCAGGTGGGTCGACCAAGGGAGGATGCCCTCGAGCCGACTATCAAAATAGTTGTATTTTATAACCCGGCAAGGATAATGGCAAAGCCGTATTCTTGGATAATGGACAAACACTCTAGACTCTCGCTCCGTACGAGTTATAGGTGGGCATGCTCCCACGGCCCCTCGGCTCGACTCCCATTCCGGACGGATGGCAGCCCACGATCCCTCGGCTCCCACGATCCCTCGGCTCGGCTCCGTGCAAGTTATAAGTGGGCATGCTCCCACGATCCCTCGGCTCGGCTCCCAGTCCAGACATGTGGTGGCCCACGCTCCCTGGAATGCCTCCGACCAAGAAGCTAGACTCTCGCTCCATGCGAGTTATAAGTGGGCATGTTCCCATGACCCCTCGGCTCAGCTCCCAGTCCAGACGCGTGGCGGCCCACGCTCCCTGGGATGCCTCCGACCGAGAAGTCAGATTCTCGCTCCGTGTGAGTTATAAGTGGGCATGCTCCCACGAGCTCTCGTCTCGACTCCCAGTCCGGAAGCATGACGGCCCATGCTCCCTGGGATGCCTCCGACCGAGAAGCCAGATACTCTCTCCATGCGAGTTATAAGTGAGCGTGCTCCCGTGACCCCTTGGCTCGGCTCCCAGTCCGGATGCGTGGCGGCCCACGCTCCCTGGGATACCTCCGACCGAGAAGCCAGACTCTCGCTCCATGTGAGTTATAAGTGGGCATGCTCCCACAACCCCTCGGCTCGGCTCTCAGTCCGGACGCATGGCGGCCCACGCTCCCTGGGATGCCTCCGACCGACAAGCCAGACTCTCGCTCCGTGTGAGTTATAAGTGGGCATGCTCCCACGACCCCTCGGCTCGACTCCCAGTCCAAACGCATGGCGGCCCACGCTCCATGGGATACCGCTGACCGAGAAGCCAAACTCTCACTCCGTGCAAGTTATAAGTGGGCATGCTCCCACGACCCCTTGGCTTGGCTCCCAGTCCAGACACATGGCGGCCCACGCTCCCTGGAATGCCTCCGACCGAGAAGCCAGACTCTCGCTCCATGAGGGTTATAAGTGGGCATGTTTCCACGACCCCTCGGCTCGGCTCCCAGTCCGGACGCGTGGCGGCCCACGCTCCCTGGGATGCCTCTGACCGAGAAGCCAGATTATCACTCCGTGTGAGTTATAAGTGGGCATGCTCTCACGACCCCTCGTCTCGACTCCCAGTCCGGAAGCATGACGGCCCATGTTCCCTGGGATGCCTCCGACCGAGAAGCCAGACTCTCTCTCCGTGCGAGTTATAAGTGGGCATGCTCTGATGACCCCTCAGCTCGGCTCCCAATCCGGACGCGTGGCGGCCCACGCTCCCTGGGATACCTCCGATCGAGAAGCTAGACTCTCGCTCCATGCGAGTTATAAGTGGGCATGCACCCACGACCCCTCAGCTCGGCTCCCAGTCCGGACGCGTGGCGGCCCACGCTCCCTGGGATACCTCCGATCGAGAAGCTAGCCTCTCGCTCCGTGCGAGTTATAAGTGGGCATGCTCCCACGACCCCTCGGTTCGGCTCCCAGTCCGGACTCGTGGCGGCCCACGCTCCCTGGGATGCGTTCGACCAAGAAGCCAGACTCTCGCTCTGTGTGAGTTATAAGTGGGCATACTCCCACGACACCTAGGCTCGGCTCCCAATCCAGACGCGTGACGACCCACGCTCCCTGGGATACCTCCGACCGAGAAGCCAGACCCTCACTCCGTGCAGTTATAAGTGGGCATGCTCCCACGACCCCTAGGCTCGGCTCCTAGTCCGAACGCGTGGCTACCCACGCTCTCTGGGATACCTCCGACCGAGAATCCAGACTCTCGCTTCGTGTGAATTATAAGTGAGCATGCTCCCACGACCCCTCAGCTCGGCTCCCAGTCCGGACGCGTGTCAGCCCACGCTCCCTGAGATACCTCCGACGAGAAGCCAGACTCTCGCTCCATGCGAGTTATAAGTGGGTATACCCCCACGAATCCCTCGGCTTTAGCTCCCAATCTGGATGTGTGGCGGCCCACGCTTCCTGGGATACCTCCAACCGAGAAGCTAGACTCTCGCTCCGCGGGAGTTATAAGTGGACATGCTCCCACGAACCCCTTGGCTCGGCTCCCAATCCGGACGCGTGGCGGCCCACGCTCCCTGGGATACCTCCGACCGAGAAGCCAGACTCTCGTTCCGTGCGAGTTATAAGTGGGCATGCTCCCATGAACCCCTCGGCTCGGCTCCCAGTCCGGACGCGTGGCGGCCCATGCTCCCTAGGATACCTCCGACCGAGAAGGCAGACTCTCGCTCCGTGCTAGTTATAAGTGGGCACGCTCCCATGATCTCTAGGTTCAACCCCCATTCGGGATGTGGGTCAGCCCACGCTCCTTGAAAACTGGCCAACCAAAAGTACACACTCTTGAACTAACTGAGCCAACAACGGGGCGATCCCCTTTTCCTGAAACATGAGTCAATCCTAAATGGCTAAACCCCCGAGCGGGTACGCTGCTCGAAGACCAGTCCTTAGCGGGGACTTAAGCGAGGTCGGGCCCCTTGGGCCAGCTCAGTTGGCAGCCTTCCCAAGCCGACCTCACAAAAAGAAAGTAAGGGTTCGAGCCTTTGTTCGAACCACCGGCACTTAAACGCAAAGCGAACATTCGACAAAGCTTAGAGATAGAAGAAAAGGGATTTGACATTCAAAATAGTTTCATTACAGAACCAAGGCTAGGCCTCTATCAAAGGAAAATAAAAGAAAAAAGACCCAGACATCACTCAGGGGGCAGGAAGACCTCCTCCAGCCCTCGGGTCAACCCTCGCCTTGTATGCTCGAAGTTCCTCCAGCTCCTTCCGGGCCACCTCCAGCTCCTGCTCTTTGGCCGTCAGATCGGCGCGCAAAGCGGAGGTCGACTGAGACGCCTCCAGGAGCTCCTCATTGACCTTGGTCAGCTCAGCCCGAGCCTGCCCCTCGAAGTCTCAGGCCTTGTGCTTCGTATATTCCAAGAAGGTGACCCGGTGCTGCGCCTGGTCAGCCACCGCGCTAGCCGAGTCTAGCTCCTTCTGGGTCTCCGCAAGCCGTGCCTCCAAATGAGTCGAACGATCACATAAGTCCATGTTCTCGGCCCGTAGCTCACTCAAAGTTCCTTGTTAGACACCAGCTGTGCATGGCGTAGCTGAGTCTCCAACCTCTCTGCCCGAGATTTTGCCTGCTACCGAGCCCGGGTATGAGCGACAAGAGAAATAGCCAGGCTGTAGGCCGAGCCAAAAAGCTGCAAGCGAAGGATAGATCTTAGTCTCAAGGCCAGAATAAGAATAAGGAAAAAATGTAAAACAAACGCACCTGACTGGCCTCCAAAATAAAGCCATTTGCCTTACTGGACGGGCCCCGATTGTCGGCTTCCCAAAGGCCTTGATAGAAATGGTCTCCTAGAGGACCATATAGATGGACCTCGCGGGCCGACTCAGGCGGCTCGGCGGTCGGCACCTCGTAATATGCGCCATCGATAGCTCGGGATGGTAGGACTAAGCGTAAGGGCCGGTTGTCCGAGGCTTCAGCAGGAGGAGGAGAGGGAGCCCTGCGGAGCCGGATTTCCAGGGAGCCGGCCCGGTTCAGAGGTAGAGAAGTGGCCACCTGAGCGGGGGGCACCGAAACAGGTATCACGGAGGCAGAGTACACCGGAACAGGTACCGCGGAAGCAGGGGACACTGAAGAAGAGGCCAATGGGGAAGGAGCTACTGCCTTCTTCTTCTTCTATGGCCACGAAGTGTCAAAGGTCCCGACTAGGAGAGAGGCAGGAAGCATGAACGCGGGTCGGCCGGTCGTTCCCTTCGGCGCCTGGTGACCAAGGGTTGGTCATCCACATCTATGGGCTCAGGATCGGAAGCTGACTCCACCCCAATCCCAGAGGAGGACGCTTCGGTGCCAGGCACCGCAGGAGGAGTTGCCTCTCGCTGAGCCAATTGTTCGCCGGCCAGAGAGGCGAGTTCAGCGTCATCTAGGGTGGACCCCTCCTCTGGGGCAGCGGCCAGCATCGTATCTGTGGCCAGGAAACAAAGGTCTTAGATAACTAAAAAGGTGTAGTACAGAACTAACCGAGTGAAAAGAGGGTCACCGGAGAAGATGACCGGAAGACAAATGTCGACGGGAATCGCCGGAACCCTAGCAGAGCAAGCAACATCAGCAGATAAGCATCAGAAGTAGAGAGCGCTAGTAAGAACGCTAAAGTAAGAGCCTATATATAGGGTCGAATCGTCAATCCTAGCCATTCGATAAGATCCAGGCGAAAGGTGGGAAAGAATCTGGGTCGTTCGATGGAAGTCGCGGTAAATCCCGAGGCTCAGCGATGCACATGCACACCAATCATTCTGGATCCCAGCGGTCGACGCTTCATTGCCCAAGGCACCAATAGCCGGGGTACGAGTGGCCTCGCTAATTAATGAGTAGTGGGAAGGATACGAAGCTGTTGGTGCAGAAATGCACCTAAGTCAAACCTGTGTTTTGATAATGGCAACGTAGGTCAAAAGTTAAGTCTTACTTGTTTTCTAACAAGTTAATCAAGTGTGCAGGAAAAGCCCTAGCGAAGGACTGCTAGGCTCTGGCGAAGGACTGCCAGCATCAAGCCCTAGCGAAGGACTGCTAGGCACTGGCGAAGGACTGCCAGCACCAAAAGCCCTAGCGAAGGACTGCTAGGCAACTGGCGAAGGACTGCCAGTTCACAAGACCTGGCAAAGGACCGTCAGGCAAAGTCCAACCAAAGGAGCGGTTGGCATCAGGTATATTCTCCCGAGAGGAGTAGGTGAGGACGCGTTCCCCGTCGAGGGAACAGTAGGCGTCGGTTCGACCTAGGGCTCCATTTTGGAGACCAAAGTCAGAACCAAGACAGCTAAGGCTGTATAAATCTAATTAATTATTATGTTATTTTGTTTTGGACTAACCCTGGATGCAGGACCGAAGGAACGTGTGTCTGCAGCTCAGAAAGCCTCAAAGGAGAGAGGCAGTTGCTGAGTAGGACGCCCGGAGCGTCCCGGGCACCCCCAAGGGCCATACAAAACAAGTAACAAGCAGACTGGTTCGAATACACACTGGGCCGGGCGCCCCCGTGCTCCCGGGCGCCCCCCTGCGCTGCGGGCGCCCCCTGGCGCATACCTCGAACCAAGAAGCCTCGAAGCCAAGCAGATAACCTTTGACCCGGTCAATGCGGGCGCCCCGAGCGCTGCAGGTGCCCCGGTCAAAGCTGATCCCGAAGATAAGGGGATCAGACGCTGACCGAGATCGGAACGGATCGGCTGCCACGTAGGGGGGCGCCCCCGACATCCCGGGCGGCCCCTAGCCCTATATAAAGGGCCCTCGACCCCAGGCTTCCAATATCAGTTCTCTCAACGCTCCAACGATCTTCTACGCTCGTGCTTTGCTCCGGAAACACTTCACCTCGAGCCGACGACGTCCCGCTGCCCCGAAAGAGTCGACCTACTCCGGACGTCGGTAAAGAAGAGCGCACTTTCTTTATTATATTCTATTGCACGCATTTTGTAATTAAAATTGTGTAATCTTTTTGCGCGATTATAGAATTGCCCATAGTAAACGGTCAACGACCGTGGGCCTTGGAGTAGGAGTCGACACAGGCTCCGAACCAAGTAAAATCACTGTGTCTTGGTGCTGTGTATGTTATTTTTATTTCCGCTGTGCACTTACTCTTAGTTTTCTGAAAAAGTAACGATTTCCTATATTCACCCCCCTTCTATCGGTTTTCACGATCCAACAAGTGGTATCAGAGCGGGGAATTCAAACTTGGTGCAACCACCAGGTTGAAATTATTTTTCGAATTTTTCTTTCTTTCGAATTCAAATAATTTTTTCTTTGTACTTAATTATTTTTAATCCCGCACTGCTAATCCAAGACCAAGTCTTGGGACACCTTTATTTGTAAGTTTTCGTTTACAGAACAAATGTCTATGCAAGAGGGATTCAGCACCGCCAGACCTCCACTTTTCAATGGAGAAGACTTTTCCTACTGGAAAAGTCGCATGGAGGTCCACCTGAAAACTCAGGTGGACATGTGGATCATTATCCAGTCCGGTCTGGAGATCCCCCGAAATGCGGAAGGACTTCCACAAAACTACTCGGAGTGGGACAACACTCTAAAGCGCAAGATAGAAGCCGACGCAAAAGCAACGCAAACCCTACAATGCGGGCTGACAAAGGAAGAGCTGAACCGAGTGGGCCCCTTCAACAGTGCAAAAGAATTATGGACGAAACTGATCGAGCTGCACGAAGGGACTTCAGACACAAGGATCAGCAAAAGGGATCTGCTACTGAACAAGCTCTACACCATCAAGATGATTGACAATGAAACAACAGCCCAGCTCCACGCACGAATCCAAGAGGTAATGAACGGTCTTCACGCAATAGGTCATAAGGTCGAAAACCGTGACCTAATAAGGTATGCTCTAAACGCATTCCCAAGAAATACCTTGTGGGCATCTATGGTAGATGCATACAAGGTATCCAGGGATCTTTCGAAAATAAAACTAGATGAATTATTTTCTGAACTAGAACTGCACGAACAGACTAACACCAATTCGGTCGAAAAAGGTATCGCTTTTATTGCAGGTAAAAATCTAAAGACAACGAAGAAGAAAACTGAACCTGAACCCGAGTCTGACTCAGACTCAGAAGATGAAGAAGGAGAACAAACTAAGCTGGTCCGGCTCGCTCGAAACTACTACAAGGAGCTGAAGAACCGAACCAACAAAAGGAAAACCGGCCGAAGAAAAGACGAACCAGCTGAACCCACAAACAAGCCTAATGTAACCTGCTACGAGTGCAAGAAGAAGGGTCACTACAAGACAGAATGTCCAAATCTGAAAGAGTCCAAGAAGACGAAGAGAAAGAAGGCGCTCCAAGCAACCTGGGACGAGTCTTCCTCAGAAGAAGAAACAGAGGCACCCCAGTCCAATCTCCTAGCTCTGACCGCCTCAGTCGAGACCGAGTCAGAATCAGAACAAGAGGACGGCGAGCTAACCTTCACAGAAGATGGAGAAATAAAGGTAACTGGCTTTAATAAATTACAGTTAACTGAATTGATTTCTTTTCTTTCTCGTGATTTGGCAAAATCCAAACTCCGGGTCGAATCCCTCCGACAGGAAGTAAAACTCCTGAAAGAGGGAGCTGACTCTAAACCCTCAACCGAGAAGGTTCAGGAAGGAACTCCCACTCAAGTTGAAAAACTTGAAAAGGAAAACTCCTCCCTGAAAACTCAGGTTAAGGATCTTAGATCAGCCTTAGAACGATTCACTTCTGGTTACAAAAATCTTGACATGATTCTTGGGAAACAGAAGTCCGTTCTAAATCGATCTGGACTTGGCTACCGAACCAAATCCCGACAAAGATCGTATTTGGCTGTACTGAATCAGTCCAGAGGCAAAATTCAGGCATGGGTACCTAAACTACGCCTGAACAAACCAACTGGATCAAATCAGTATTGGATCCCCAAGGACAAGATTCACATCCTGCCTAACCATCACCCGTGGCTTTAGTCCAGGGGGAGCCAAACTGAAAACTATTTTCATTATTAGATAAACTTGTATTTCTTGATTGAAACTGCTTGTTTGATTGTCTATTTAATTTCTGCAATTTACCATGCTTAGACCTAAGTTAGTTTAAGGACTTAACAAAATTAACTGAAATTTGAAAACATAGTATTGGGTGGAGGTGAGATGCTAGTACGTTGGGGAAACCAATTCTAATAAGATCAAGTTTACTTGGTCTCTTTAGACTGGTGAAACCAGCCGAAGCTACCGATCCAAAATCCAAACTAGTTAGACCAGAAATTTTTCAAATAATAATTTTGAAAATGAAATTTCATTAAAAGACTTTGTCAAGGAAATGGTGGATGATCCCATAAGGCTTCGGCCAAAGAAGGCCTAGTGCCTCGCCAAGACCTGGAAGTCAATTTTTGAAATTCAATTCAAATTATTTTTGTCAAATTCGAATCTAGCACAAAAATTCAGTTATTTGTAGAGTTAAACTTCTTTCAAAATTTTTTTAAAATTAATTAAGTTTTCAAAATTAATCAAAATTTTTCAAAATAGTTTTTCTAATCTAAACCTGTCTCATGAAACCTATAAGGTTAACGTGATTGAAAACCCTAGATTTGAGTGAGACAGTAGAATTAAGACTCAAGTAATTTTTGGATAATTTTACATTTGTCAAACCTTGGTCAACACAATCCAACCCTGGTCAACATGGTCAAACCATGGTCAACCTTGGTCAACACAGTCAAACCTTGGTCAACATGGTCAAACCATGGTCAACCTTGACAAACTATGGTCAAAACAGTCAAAATCAATCCCAACCATGGTCAAATTAATTAAACCATAGTTAAACAATGACAAGACAAATTTTTGTCTCTACATACCCTTGAGAAGGGCGCCCGGGACCACACGGGCGCCCCCCCCCTGATTTTTCGTTCCTCGAGACAGAAAAGCTGTCTAGCCCTTGACCAGGGCGCCCGAAACCACGCGGGCGCCCCTATCACCTCCAATGCTGTCAAATCTACAAAAGCAACCTGCTGAGGGCGCCCGGGCTGTCCCGGGCGCCCCCAACCAGTCCTTTAAACTGCCTTGGCAGCAGCCCTGATGAGGGCGCCCGGAAGCTCCCGGGCGCCCCCATGAAATTGCCTATAAAAGGCACCCGAAACTCCTTCACTTCCCACACCAAAACCAACCCTCTTCTCCACTTCTTACTCTTCAAGAAGACCTTGCAAGTCCTCTCCCTCAACTATGCCTCCTCGAGCCGTCCGGTATGATTAGTAATTTTATTGCATTTAAATTTATTCCATGCAATATCTTTATTCATTCTTTAACTTCTTTAACTTCAAAGACGCCGACCGAACCCGGCCAACCCCGGTGCCCAACCTAGTCCCGATCCTAGATTTCCTAATCTAGAGTTATGCAATAGGTTCGCACAAACATTCTACAAGCCTATTAAAACGAGCTATCTCAATAGGCATTTTTTTACCCAATCATGCCCTGTCACCATGAACATCATCAATTTCTATCAACTGGATAATCTTGTCTTCTGCACACATACCATAAATGAAACCCTATGTGCAGAATTTTACAATAATATTATTCGACAAGATAATCTTATGTTTCACACCACTGTCCAAGGGATCCCCTTAACCATCACCCCTACTCTATTAAACCGTTTCCTAGGACTGCGACCCTCTCAGTCCATATTCTGCTGTTATCCTCCTAGGAACCCCCCATTTGATCCCCCCTACTCAGATATTACCCTAGATACCATTCACTCCTATTTCTTTAGGGCAGACCTCCCCGCAAACAGACGCTTCCTAGCTGTTGAACTTCAGGCCCAGAACTATGCCTTGTATAGAGTTCTGGTCCGCTGTATTCTACCACTCTCTACCCAAGACCTAGGGACTATGAGACCCTTTCATGCTTTCCTTCTTTATGCCCTAGTCCACCACCTTGACATAGACATTGGACTCCATATGTTTCATACCATTCTGCATGCGTCCAGTGTCACGACCCAGGGACGAGTACGCACACCATACTGCCACATCATAACGTCCCTCCTTTATCACCACGATCGTGACGTAACCTTGGGTGAAATAACCACTATGACCGACTTTGACGAAATTGGATTTAGGAACTTCTCCTTAGAGGGTCTAGAGGTGTCGGCCACCGAGGTTCTTAGTTGGCGACGACAGCAGGCCGGAGCTCCGATCGACTCAGACGAGGAGGTCGAAGTCGACGTTGGAGATGTAGCTGCAGCAGCCCGAGCGCACATAGATGAGCCCGCTCCACCGACACTCTACCAGAGAGTGACTCAGCTAGAGACCCGCATACAGAGCCTCCGAGAGGAAGTAGAGGCCAATCACACTGAAGAAATGGAGACAAATCTGGGCTACTACAACAGTTACATGAGTGCACTTCTAGCCGAGAGGGAGGCCAGAGAGGCAGAGTATCATGAGATGATGACCCTATTTCGATCCTGGCAGCCAGGCTCCTCCGATCATCCCGGTCCTTCATCTTAGATTCACTTAGTATTGTACCTCGGGAGGTCAGTTTGGGAGCTCGAGTTGGGAACTCGGGAGCGTGGGTCGGCGCTGGGCCGACTGGGTCGGCGCTCGGACGACTGGGTCGGCGCTGGGCCGACTGGGTCGGCGCTGGGCCGACTGGGTCGGCGCTGGGCCGACTGGGTCGGCTCTCGGACGACTGGGTCGGCGCTCGGCCGACTGGGTCGGCGCTCGTCCAACTGGGTCGGAGCTTGGCAGACTGGGTCGGTGCTCGACAAACTGGGTCGGAGCTCGACAGACTGGGTCGGAGCTCGGTAGACTGGGTCGGGAGCTCAGCACTCGGGAGACCGAGTCAGAAGCTCAAGTGGCCCGGTCGGGATTAAAGGGAAATTCATTAAAGTGTTTAATGAAAGGAAAAGAAAAGATTCTTTTCTTGTATGAGAAATGATAAAGAGCCACATGAAAAGATGTGCTCTTTATTGGTATTAATGAAGGAAGCCAAAGAGACACAAACCTCTTCATATTCATGGGATGAGTATAAAAGAGGGTCTTGTGACTTTGGATGAGGTCTTCTTCTTCTCCTTCTTCCCTTTCTTCTTCCCTCCCTCATCTTCCTCCTTTGGCCGAAACCCTACTGTAGGGTTCTTGGTGTTCTGCGAGCTACCTCAAGTTGCTAGCACAACTAAGGTAGTTCTCCCGAAGTTGAGAGATTATGTCCGTGTGGATACGAATAGAGGCACGGACACTTGAACGTGCAAGAGATCCGGCGCACCTTGGATGAGCGGGATAAGCAAAGGGCATGCTCCGAAGGTATATCTTCTTTAGAAGTAGATGTAGATCAACTTTATACGAGTTTTTCTTTCACATGGATCGCTCGAGGGTTCTTGTTTCCGCTACGTTTTTATGTTTTTGTACCGGGACCGCCGTGAGTTTCTGCTCAAGCGGCAGATTTTGTTTTTGCACTCATAATAAAATCAATGTCCTAAATCTATTGTATATGATTGTTGACATGGTGAATGATTATGACCTTAACCCCAATGTGATTGGATGTATATGTGTGTGTGCATGTTGTAATTCATTATACGGCCTGCGTGTCGTACCTTATCTATATTCTTCCTAATTGTAAAATTAGATTTAGACTCGAATGTAACTCGAGTTTTCCTACATTGTAATGTACAAAAGGAGTAATAGAGTGTCCATTGAAGAATGAAGCTACAAGAAGGATGCCAACCACACATGATGACCGAAGGATGCTCTTGGAGAAGATGTTATCCCTAGGTTGACCATCGATCTTCTCATTGGCTTGAGAAGATCGTAGTATACGGGCCATAACCATGTCACATTTTCTTGCTTATATATTGATATATGCTATATGTATGTATGTGATGCATGCTTAGATGTTTATCTTAATTAAGTCAACTCAATATGCCTACCAAGGTTCGGTACTCATAAACTACCTCGATCATTTGTTGTTGGGTTTGCCAAAGCAAAACAACGCATTTTATCTTGGTAGAGTGCGAGAGGACAATTGTGATGTCCCGCTATCGAACTTTGGGAGAGACTTAACTAAGTCACCTCAATTGGATTGAGAAACTTAGAGGCATATCCCAAAAGTTGAGAAAATTGGGTAAGAGAACAATTATACAAAGTCTTGGGCGATTAGCCAAAGCTAACTTAAGATGATGTGTAATGTCGTGGATCTTGACCCTTTTCAAGAGTTGCATAAGATGTAATTGGTAAAATGTGACCTACCTAATTGTACCTAGTCTTGGGCGATTAGCCAAAGCTAACTCAAGATGAAGTATAATTTGGATCTTGTCCCACAAAATGTAGTCGTTATTTGGTTTGGAGCTAGTAGTGTGGACAAATTGAGTTTGCCTACATCCATGACTAGCGCCTACAAAAGCTCTACGATTTAGTGGGAGTATCATTTAATTAAAGGTCTAATTAAATGATCTAGATATGATACTTATCTCTGCATGTTGTATTGTTGTAGATCATCATGTCGTCTAACACGTCAAATACTCTCTCCCTATGATCTGTCCTTGAGAAGGACAAGCTCAACGGAGCTAATTTCCTGGACTGGTATAGAAATTTGAGGATAGTCCTCAAACGGGAATGAAAACTGTACGTCCTAGAGCAACCCCTTCCAGAAGCACCCCTCGCTACCGCCACCCGTGCTGAAAAGGATGCTTACAAGAAGCATCAAGATGATGCACTTGATGTATCATGCCTTATGCTTGCCACCATGAACTCTGAGCTTCAGAAGCAACACGAGAACATGAATGCACATGATATGGTTGAGCATCTGAAACAACTATATCAAGGGCAAGCTAGGCACGAGCGGTTTGAGGTGTCCAAAGCCCTATTTTCATGCAAGATGCAAGAGGGAACTCCTGTAGGAACTCACGTACTCAAGATGATTGGGTATGTGGAGAACCTTGAAAGACTAGGATTTCCACTGGGCCAAGAATTGGCGACAGACCTCATCCTGCAATCGTTGTCGGAGGGGTACAATCAATTTGTCATGAACTATAACATGAATGAAATTGATAAGCCTTTGCCTGAGATGCTCAGCATGTTAAGAACGGTCGAACCCAATCTCAAGAAAACCAAGACCAGTAATGTACTGATGGTAAATAAGGACAAAGGCAAATGAAAGCCTAAAGGCAAGGGTAAGACCCAAGCCAAAGGCAAAGCCAATTCTACTACATCCAAGGCTAAAGGCAAAGTGCATAAGAAAGGGACCTGCTTCCATTGTGGTGAGACCGGACATTGGAAGAGGAATTGCAAAATCTACCTGGAGGAAGCAAAGAAGAAAAGAAGTGAGACTTCTGCCTCAGGTATTTTTGTTATAGAAGTCAATCTATCTATCTCTTCTTCTTGGGTATTAGATACCGGATGTGCTTCTCACATTTGTACTAATGTGTAGGGCCTTCAAAGAGCTAGATCATTGATCAAGGGCGAAGTGGACCTACGAGTAGGCAACGGAGCAAGAGTTACTGCTATTGCTGTAGGAACATATTCCTTGTCTTTACCTACTGGGCTTATCTTAGAACTAGAAGAGTGCTTTTATGTACCTGTATTAACTAAGAACATTATTTCAGTATCTTATTTGGACAAGAAAGGTTTCTCATTTATCATAAAGGACAAATGTTGTTCTATAATGCTAAATGACATGTTCTATTGTAATGCATCACTGATGAATGGACTCTATGTTCTAGATCTAGAGAACCCAATCTATAACATAAATACCAAACGAATCAAATCAAATGATTTGAACCAAATATATCTCTGGCATTGTCGCTTAGGATATATAAATGAGAGTCGAATATCCCAGCTCCATAAGGATGGATTGCTGGACTCATTTGATTTTGAATCATATGAGACATGTGAGTCTTGTCTTCTAGGCAAGATGACCAAGACTCCATTTAGTGGACACGGCGAAAGAGCGACAGACTTGTTAGGACTCATACGTACTGATGTATGTGGCCCTTTCAATATCGCAGCTAGAGGAGGCTATCAGTACTTCATCACTTTCACTGATGATATCAGTAGATATGGCTATGTGTATCTTATGAAACATAAGTCAGAATCCTTTGAAAAGTTCAAAGAATTCAAGAGTGAAGTACAAAACCATCTTGGCAAAAGTATTAAGATGCTTCGATCAGATCAAGGTGTTGAATACCTTAGCCAAGAGTTTCGTGACCATCTAGCAGAGTGTGGGATCATATCCCAACTCACTCCACTTGGATCACCACAGTGGAATGGTGTGTCCGAGCGAAGAAATCGTACTCTATTAGATATGGTACGATCGATGATGAGTCAGACAGATTTTTCTACTTCCTTCTGGGGATTCGCTCTAGAGACAGCTCTTTTCACACTTAACCGAGTTCTATCAAAGGTAGTAATAAAGACACCATATACTATATGGACTAGGAAGAGTCCCGCGATGTCTTTTATGAAGATTTAGGGTTGTGAGGCTTACGTTCGACGTCAAGTCTCAGATAAACTAGGACCCAAATCTGATAAGTGATATTTTGTAGGATATCCCAAGGAAACAAAGGGATATTACTTTTACAATCCCACACTAGGCAAAGTGTTTGTCGCTAGAAATGGTGTTTTTCTAGAAAAGGAGTTTATTTCTAGAAGAACTAGTGGGAGTAAAATCAATCTTGAAGAAGTTCAAGATACAGATAGCACTGAGGCCTTAATGGACATTGAACAGGCACCACAAGATGTTGTGGATCATGAGGTTGTTGCACAAGAAGTTGTGAAACAACAAGCTGTTCAAGTAGACCAACCTCCTCGCAGATCTGATAGGATACGTCGTCAGCCTGAGAGATACTCTTTTCTCTTGTCTGACCATGATGACGTTACGTTCATTAAGTTAAATGAGCCTACATCCTATCAAGAAGCTGTGATGAGCCCAGATTCTGAGAAATGGCTAGAAGCCATAAGGTCCGAAATGGAATCCATGTACACTAACCAAATATGGACTTTGGTTGATCCACCTGAGGGGATCAAACCCATTGGGTGTAAGTGGGTCATTAGAAGAAAGACTGACATGGATGGACTCATGCATACCTATAAAGGGCGATTGGTAGCTAAAGGTTTCAAGCAAATTCATGGTATCGACTATGATGAAACTTTTTCACCAGTTACGATGCTTAAGTCTATTCGGATCATGCTTGCTATTGCAGCTTACCATGATTACGAGATCTTGCAGATGGATGTCAAAATCGCATTCCTAAATGGGAATCTACTCGAGGATGTGTACATGACACAACCTGAGGATTTTGTAGATCCAGAGCATGCTGGAAAGGTATGTAAGTTGCAAAGGTCCATTTATGGGCTGAAGCAAGCATCTCGAAGCTGGAATCTTCGATTCGATGATGCAATCAAAGTGATTGATTTCATCAAGAATAAAGATGAACCTTGTGTCTACAAGAGGGTTAGTGGGAGCACAGTTATCTTCCTGATCCTGTATGTAGATGACATACTCCTCATTGGGAATGATATCCCTTCACTACAGTCTGTAAAGACATGGCTCGGGAATTGTTTCTCAATGAAAGACTTAGATGAAGCAGCCTATATCCTATGCATTAAGATCTATAGAGATAGATCTAAGAGATTGCTTGGCTTAAGTCAGAGTACATATATTGACAAGGTGCTTAATCGTTTTTCCATGCAGAATTCCAAGAAGGGATTTCTGCCCATGTCACATGGTGTGAGTCTTTCGAAGACTCAATGTCCCTCATCTAAGGAGGAGAGAGACCGTATAGATCAGATCCCTTATGCATCCGCTATAGGGTCTATCATGTATGTCATGCTTTGTACTCGTCCAGATGTCTCGTATGCTTTGAGCATGACGAGCAGGTACCAGTCAGATACAGGTGAATGTCACTGGACAGCTGTCAAGAATATTCTTAAGTACTTAAGAAGGATGAAAGAATATTTCTTGATATTTGGAGGTGATGAGGAGCTAGCTGTAAAGGGTTACAGTGATGCAAGCTTCCAAACAGACAGGGATGACTTTAGATCGCAGTCAGGGTATGTATTTTGCCTAAATGGTGGCGTTGTGAGCTGGAAAAGTTCGATGCAGGACACAGTCACAGATTCTACAACAAAGGTCGAGTATATTGCCGCGTCTGAGGCGGCAAAAGAGGCTGTTTAGATCCGGAAGTTCATCACAGAGCTTGGTGTGGTTCCTAGCATAGCAGACCCGATAAACCTCTATTGTGACAACAATAAGGCTATTGCGCAGGCTAAGGAACCTCGCTCTCATCAGCGGGCCAAACACATACTACGGCGCTTCCATCTCATTCGAGAGATCATCGATAGAGGAGATGTGAGGATATGCAGAGTACACACTGATTCTAACATCGCAGATCCTTTGACCAAGGCTTTGGCACAAAAGAAGCATGATGGTTATACCAGGTCACTGGGTATTAGATACTACAGTGATTGGCACTAGTGCTAGTGGTAGATTGTTAGTAGGAGCTCTAGAGTCAATTATGTGATGATTGACTAGGGACATTTTGTATCATATTCTATCATTAATAAAGGCATGGTTATTATACTTACTTTGTATTTGAGTCAAATAACTAAGTATAATAATGTCCTTGTGTAGTAGGTTCTTATCTACATTATATCGATTGGTTGAATCGATGATGAGATAATGTAGAGAACTACACTAAATTATTCCTAGTCAAGCATTAATATTCAGGGACAATATTAATGCATGGAGACTAGCATGTAGGTCAATTTATGACTTGAGCTCACAAGTCATGGATATGTGATATCAAATTGACACATGGGTATACATTAGAGAATGTGTACTGAATTGACCCGCTATGAGAAAGTTTCATAGATTGTCATATGAGTATCATAAACTTTCTCATGTGACTATTAGTATGAATAGTTCTTAGACCTAAAGTCACTACGGTTCCCTACATAAGGAGTTATGTACTTTGGTATCGTCAAACGTCACCCATAACAGGGTGGACTATAAAGGCGATCACTGGGTATGTAATGAATTATGCGGAGGGATGTGAGTAATGTAGATGGGATCTATCCCTCCCATATGACGGGAGTGATATCTATGGGCTCCTTGATCGAGTAGGACTACTGAAACGCATGACCATGCTCAAATGAGTCAATATGAGATATTGAGCTCATTTATTTGAGTGAGTCTACTCGGGGATCAAGAAACACATAGATTGATTGAGGATGACACGGTCTATGCCTTATTGGTCAATCTAGATATCAAGGATAGAAGGACAAGGTCATACCTTATCATAGTCACGGAGGTTTAGTCGGATCTCGACTTTTCTTGTTACTTGGGTAGCAATGATGCATTGCTAGATGCCGCTCATTGCTTATGTGTCTAAAGGGTTTAGGCGCATTGCCAACGTCGCGAGAACCTATTGGGTCACACACTAAGAACATGATGCTTCGGGAAATCCGAGTTGGGAACTCGGGAGATCTGAGCCCGAGTTAGGAACTCGGGAGGTCAGTTTGGGAGCTCGAGCTGGGAACTCGGGAGCGTGGGTCGGCGCTCGGCCGACTGGATCGGAGCACGGCCGACTGGGTCGGAGTTCGGCAGACTGGGTCGGGAGCTCAGCACTCGGGAGACCGAGTCAGAAGCCCTGTTGGAACTTGGATGGCTAAAGAGGGGGGATGAATGTAGCCAGACACTTAAACTTTAGCACTTATCGATTTTCTGCACCTCAAGTGTTAGTAGCACAGCGGAAGCTAAAGGAAAACAGAGTATGCAGAAATAAAACCTAGCTAAGCACAAATGCAAAACGCTAACAAGATGATTTACAAGGTTCGGGGATAACTTGCCCCTACTCCTTGGCGTGCCCTTAAGGTGGGCGATCCCTTGATCATCGGCAGATCAAGCCCAGAAAAATCCGGATAAAATGCAACCTCCTTCTCGGTGGAGTAACCTCTCCACAGCGTTTCGAAATGGATCAAAGATAAAGTACAGGAAACACAAGAAGGATCTTACTTAGCACTTGATGTGTTCAGACGCGATCAGAGCGTCTGACAGTGCATTTTGAATTAAAGTGATCCCTCACCGGACCGATCAGAGAGCCTCCTGATCGGTCACCAGACCGATCAAGGTGGGTTCAAACCGATCAGGCTCCATCCTGATCGGTCCCTAATGCTCAATCAGAAATCGTGATTTCTCCGGGACTCTCCGGGGCCGATCACCAGACCGATCTCAGGTTGTGGATCGATCACCAGACCGATCCACCCCTTTGCAGGGAGATTTCTTAGTTTCGCAGTCCAACCCTCCTGATCGGTCCCCAAATCGATCAGGGCATGCTCAGACCGATCAGGCTCCGTCCTGATCGGTCATAGTGAGGAACTCGCGACACTTGATCATTCTCCAGAACAGTCTGAACAGTGTTCTAGATCGGTCACCAGACCGATCAGGTGCAGATCAGTAAGGTTCCCAAAAATCTACTGGATGCTCCCTAATTGGTCACCGGACCGATCAGAAGCAGAGCAGCAGGGGAACTCAACTCACTTGTGGGTTCCCTGATCGGTCACCAGACCGATCAGGAGCCGTGTAGTGAGTGAAACGCATACTCCCTGATCGGTCACCAGACCGATCAGTCATCGCTGGATCGGTCACCAGACCGATCCACGAAGGTGCACCGTGCCAACTTCTCTGATCGGTCACCAGACCGATCCAGGGACTCCAACCTAGCCCTCCAAGCTAGGGTTTCATCCAACCTAGCCGTCCAAGCTAGGACCTGACCCTCCAAGCCAGGATTTCACCCAACCTAGCCCTCCAAGCTAGGACCTGGCCCTCCAAGCCGGGATTTCATCAACCTAGCCCTCCAAGCTAGGACCTGACCCTCCAAGCCAGGACTTTTTCACACCTAACCCTCCAGGTTAGGACTTTTCACACCTAGCCCTCCAAGCTAGGATTTTCTCACACCTAACCCTCCAGGTTAGGACTTTTCAACACCGTGCCTAATCCCCGATCAGGACTTGATCATAATCATAATCATTCTAAACTAAAATCAGTGTCAACACCAAAACAACAATCAGGGTCAGACTGCATCAACAAGCCCGAGTGGCCCGGTCGGGATTAAAGGAAAATTCATTAATGTGTTTAATGAAGAGAAAAGAAAAAATTCTTTTCTTGCATGGGAAATGATAAAGAGTCACATGAAAAGATGTGCTCTTTATTGGTATTAATGAAGGAAGCCAAAGAGACACAAACCTCTTCATATTCATGGAATGAGTATAAAAGAGGGTTTTGTGACTTTGGATGAGGTCTTCTTCTTCTCCTTCTTCCCTTTCTTCTTCCCTCCCTCATCTTCCTCCTTTGGCCGAAACCCAACTGTAGGGTTCTTGGTGTTTTGCGAGCTACCTCAAGTTGCTAGCACAACTAAGGTAGTTCTCCCGAAGTTGAGAGATTGTGTCCGTGTGGATACGAATAGAGGCACGGACATTTGAACGTGCAAGAGACCCGGCGCACCTTGGACGAGCGGAATAAGCAAAGGGCACGCTCCGAAGGTATATCTTCTTTAGAAGTAGATGTAGATCAACTTTGTACGAGTTTTTCTTTCGTATGGATCGCTCGAGGGTTCTTGTTTCTGCTGCGTTTTTATGTTTTTGTGCCGAGAGAACCCAACAGCCGGGTCTTCAGGTGCTCCACTCGGCGCTCCGCTCGAAACCGGGCCTTGGCATGCGCCAGGATGGTCAGTGACATGCCGTAACTCACAACCCAAAGCTGCAACGCATAAAAAAAGAGGGGCCCTGTCAGTGCCCCGAGTGGGGAAGGCGTAAGGAATAAACGAAAGTCATCTTGGCATACCTGGGTAGCTGTCGACATGAAGGTGTCTGCCCGGACGCTCGGACCACAGAAATTGCATTCTCGTAGGTCGTGAAGGAAGTGTTCGGTGAGCGGTCCGTGCAACTGGATATCTTGCGTCCGGTCAAAGGTCACGCCACTCGGCTCCTTCATGCTCATGCGGAGGTCGAAGATCGATGGCGGCAGGAGATGCATCAAAGATTGCCGGAGCAGATCCCCAGACGGGGGAGAGCCTGACTCCCCCGAGGGTGCCTGATGCGAAGAAGACGGTGGTATGGAGGACTCAACTACGAACCCTTCCCCTTCTGCCTTTTGCTCGGTCGGCTGGTAGAAGCCTCCGCTAGGTCGGTGGGTAGGGGCTCGGGCTCGACTCTGCGTGCTCGCCCATGCCGGATGATGAGGGGTTGGTCATCTTCCGACTCGGACCAGGAAACCTCAACGGAGGCCGACGCGGGAGCGAGAAGGGTAGAACGTGATGACTCGGCGGCAGGTGGAGCCGCCTCCCGCTGAGCTAGTTGCTCGGTCGTGCGAGCCTCCAGCTCGGAGTCGTCCAAGCCAAAGCCCTCCTCCAGAGCCGCCGATAGCGTCATGTTGGCTGCAAATTAGGCAACGCTTAGTCAGCCATAAAAGGACAAAGGACAAAACAGTGGACATACCAAATGAGGCAGGCCGGCGAAACGGCACCGAGTTGAGCCCGAACACGTTCAAGATGTCCTCACTCAGTAGATTCCCCCATGGAAATGCCGACCCCCGATTTTGGAGAGTGTTGATAGATAGAGAGCGGAAGACCGGTAGTTCTTATGGAGGGGTGGAGGAGAAGGAAGGTCCGCTATCCATTTGACTGGCCAGCTCGAGGTCGAGATAGTACGAACATAGAAATATCGCTCCTTCCAACCCTTGTTAGAGGTTGGAAGTTTCGACAAAAAAGATGTGTGAGCTCAGGCTTGAAAAAAGAAATCGCCCGGCTCTTATTTTTTCGAGTAGAAGAAGTAGTAGAAAACTTCTGGCCTAAGAGGAATTATATACAGAGAAAAGATGATTACCGACTCGCAGATGAGTCAGATGGCATTAGGGGCCAGCTGGGACAAGGAAATACGGAAAAAGCGACAGATTGAGGTAATAAAAGGGTGAATCGGAAAACGCAACCCGGCCTGTAGATGGTCCCAGGAGATGGTGATATAATGAGGGGGAGGGGTCGCGGGTCGGTCGGAGGAACGGGGCAAGCGAAGAAGGTGGTCGGGCGAAATATGGTAATCAACACGAATCTCCTCAAGATCGTGATAGTCGAGCTCGGACACCATGGTAGAGTACCAGGGGTCCAAGGGAAGAGAGGAAGAAGAGGCCATAAGGAGACAGCAGAGGAAAGAAGACTAACCCCGAGAGAGAAAAGCTCACCGGAGAAGATGATCGGAATCGTGCACCGCCAAACCTCACCGGAACCCTAGCAGAGCACACGAGAACAGTCATTCGGTGTCGGGGGGTAAAAGACGATGGTAAAACCCGAATGGTAAAAGGCCTATTTATAGGGCCTGAGAAGCGACGCCGACCCTCCGATGACAGGCCGGAGGAAAAGTGGGAACAGATGCGAGCCGTCCGATCATGCCCAGAATAATCCCTGAGGCGGTGCGGCACACGTGTGCGCCAATCATTCGCAGGAACGGGCGGCAAACCCCTCGTGGCTCGGGATGGCAATGGGCCGAAGACACGTGACTCAGCGGTTAAATGCCGCAATTAAGGCGAGGGATACGGATCGCCTCAACCATAATGAGGGATGGAATAGAAAAGACAGGACGATGTGACCGGATCGGCCGGTCGGGTAGCACACCCAAAGGAAGCTATTATGATCGGCAGGAATGAGGTGGGTCGCTCGGGTGCGCCAAGCTCGCTCTAAAATAGTAATCCAGTCAGAAGAATTCGACGTCTCTTTTAACTGACTCTAAAAAATTAAGAAGACTATTAACTTAAATATTAACGAGTACACTTATTTTATTCAATTTTAAACACGACATCAAGATTAGCATATTCAATCACTTTAACCACCACTTGTTAACGTGGGTCCAATTTGACAAAATCTAAGAGAGTATACCAACACGGCAAGAATCAATCATTCAGCCAAAACTAATCATATGAAGCAATTAATCAATCGCAGCAAAAATATCATGTCACTCACTCACCCTTTCAAGCAATCTACTATCGTCACTCTTATAATGACATACAATACAAATAACCTATAAGAATAATCAATTAATCAATGATCGATAGCCACGTTAAGGGATTATGACAATTGATATCATAACAGCTGTAACTATGTGACATTAGAAAAAGGAATTAAGGATTGCCTGATTTAGAGTGAATTTGAATTACGAGTTAAAATTTAGACAAAAATGAAAAGATGTTTGTTTTTTTTCCTTATGGGCGTTGTCAAAAAGGACATTCCTTTTTTTTATTTATTTTTGACTATGTTGTAATAATTATAAATTTATAATCGAAGTAAAATATAATAACACACATTTTAGATGGTTTAATATCCTCCGCCTCTAATTAGATATAGTCAGATAAAGTATAAGAGATATTTTATCTTAATATAATAGTTTTTTAACGAATAAGATCAAATATCGAGCAATTTATTTTGTACCCATTGAGAATTGACCTTAAGATTTATGGGAGTAACTAGTCATGCAGGTACCAACCTAGCCATTACGGATTCTACCTCGTAACCAATTGTGCATTTCTGAATAAGTTTCAATTTGATATATTGTATATCCCGTGTATAGTTCCAACCCGAATAAAAAATTATGATTTCTCAAAATTTAAAGCTTAACATTCACAATACGAAACCTAGCTACTACAACTAAACTGCCACATAGTTGTACTAAGTTATCATGCAGTTGTAGCCGTTACGATTTCGTAGATGTTACAACTAATATGTCACATAGTTGTGGCAGTTATGTTTTTGTAACTATTACAACATGAATGTTTAATCTTAAATTCTGAAAGATATAATTTTTTACACAAATTAAACTACATGATACATAATATATTAAATAAAAATTCGTTTAGAGATTTATAATTTTAATTTAGGCTAAAAAAGCGTCATTTAAATACTCTGAATAATTTTAATCTAATTTTTTTTTCATATTGTAGTATGTATTAACTTGTAGTTTTATAACTATCTAATATTTACGATTTGATACTTACTATAATTCAGTCGGCTAATTTCAGATTTAGACGGAAAGTACAGATAGGATAACGATGATAACATTAATAAAGAACAATTATGTTTTTTTTAATAAGTATGGTATGTTCTTTCGGTAAATTATAGAAAATTCCCCAATAATCATTTGATCGTTGCATATATTCCCTATTTGAAATTTTCTTTACATTTACTCCCTGATGAATTGAATATAAAAGAGTGAAAATTAAATATACATCAGTAAAAATTGAATATAAAATAGTGAAACTTGAGTATAAAAGAGTGAAAATTGAGTACATAGGTTTTTGATGTGGTGAATGTAACCTTACATACTCAATTTTCTAACTTTTATACTCAACTTCTTTCAAATAATACTTACCAAACTGTCTTGTCAATCTCATCAGGGATTGCATGTAAAGAAAAATTTATGTAGGGATTATATGTAAAGTTGAATTGGTATGTGGGGAGTTTATAAAAATTTCCTCATGTTCTTTTATAAAAAAAATAAATAAAATGGTGCGTATTTAAAAAAAAATATGATCTTTTATTTTTGTCCTTTTTTCATTACTTTTATTATAAAATTAAAACTAACTACTCCGCAAAGGGCGAAATTTGTCACTTTGTTTATCCTTCATGACTATTTATTATCTTATATCATTGGAAATGAGTAACTTAGGACATTAAAATTAATTATCACATGATAAAATAATTTCTTGGACTTTATTGACACTCTTGTTCAATTTTATAAATTTATCTGATGATAACTAATTCAATTAGTTGGAGGGCAAAATTAAATGTGAAATAATTGAATAATGTTGATTTGATACAACTAAAAAATAATGATAATGACATAAAATTATCATGACTTGATTCCATGAACTTGTATGATAGGGATGTATTGGACCACAAAGATTCAAATGATTCAGAATATTTTCTTTCCGAATGCATGGAATCCACTCAAAAATTCATACCCTACTATTTTGAGGAGATTACACCTTAGGCTGAGTCTAACCTTGATACAAATCTAGTCCACTTAGGATGAACTAATTTCGCCGTCGATCAAGTTTGACTTTGACTCGTTTGACTATATGTCAACATTGTAGTTGGAGACTCATAATGACATTATCCTTTCCTACCTTTTGTTTCCTTTAGCTCACACCTTTCAAATTCAAAACTTCCCCTTTCTCTTATTTATCATTACCTCTTCTTCTCTTCCCGTCCCTCCCCTCACCTCCTCCCAAACAAATCTTATGCTATGTTTCCTTCGAGATGTGGATTGAGGAGGGAAAGGAATGGAAACAAAATCTTTGGAGCGAAGGAAGAAAAATGAAAAGAGAAAGAAAGGGAGAGAAAGGGGCCTCGTTAAGGACAATAAAAATAACAATTCAGAAGATTTAGAAATTGATATCAATTACCGATGATTTATCATGTTTAGATTGAAATTCAAATAATATTTATTATTATTATATTTATGATAACATATTACTATATTTATGATAATATATTAACATATTTATCATTATATTACATGTAATATCTTAACAATATGTATAAATAGGTTTGCTAGTCTATTGATCTCGGGCCAGCTTATGTGTAACCTGGCCGGACAGCCTGGCGCCTCGTCAGCATAAGATAGATTGGTGGGCTTCGGGAGCCCAGGGGATGTAAGGCCTGTATAGGCGGCCTGGCCTAGCTCCCTCGGGAATGCGAGGGGCTGGGCCCGGGTCATCATCGAGACTAAGGGGTTCGGAGCCCCCAGAAGGATATCGACGAGTCCAAGACGACTCATTCGCAGTATCACCGGATTCTCCCGGGTCGGGAGACGCTCACACTCAATGCCTCTTAAAGACGCAAGCGGTTATATGCTTACACATTGCCTGATTCAGCGCCCCCGATCGGGTGCATGGCGACCCACGCTCCTCGATATCGGCCTGATCAAGTGTCTAGACTCTCTCGCAGGCATGCCCCGCGCCTCTCTCGGTAGGTTCCCAGTTGGACGCGTGACGCCCCACGCTCCCTGGGATCCTCTGCATACAGATAAGGCCTAACTCAATCTATTACTCCTCTCGGTTTGGCTTCCAGTCGACGCGTGGTGACCCACGCTCCTGGGGTAAACCCAAACCAGAGGGGGCTTTTACTCGACATGCTATCAAAGGCCCTCAGTCGGCCTCGCTATTCAGTGCCCCCAGTCGGCACCCTTCTCAGGGGGCCTCAGTCGGCCCTAGCTTGCAGAACAACTACTCTCTGACACCAAACTACCAGAAGTAGTACGGGGTCGGCGCAGGACTGGTGCCAACCAGGCCCCAAACGATGGGTATCCCGCTGATGGCTTCATCTTCCTGACATATCCTGTCCCCCCGTACTACGACCACATACACTGGTGTCAGGCCGAGCGACGCGGAACGACACCAGCATTTAAGTTGACAGTGCCCCTTTCCTTATTCCAGTATGCACTATTTTACCTTGCCACCTCCAGGTATGCATCACCTTGTCCTCGTTATGTGACAAAAGGTGGCAGACGGGGCAGGAGCTGTCAGCTTCCCCGACTATATAAGCCTCTTCACTCCGCATCTCGCAGGTATGCGCAATAGTGCATTCTTACTGTTCTATTTCTTTCCGTCTGCTTTCCACTCTGGAGGACTGACTTAACCGTCGGAGTGCCTTGTCGAGACTTTTTCCGGCGGGTTCTAACGGTCCCTGCCTTGCAGGTCAGCAGCAAGCTTCGTGGCCAACCTCAGCGGTTCATGATCCCCGGAGGACCGTCTCGCTTTTGGGAAGTCCACCTCGCTTCGCGATAGGATCATCTATGATAATCAATCAATAATAAAGAAATAATTGTCCTCTCTTTAATTATCTCCTTATTTTTTTTCTTTTCTTTGTCTATGTGCTCTTGGGTTCTCTATTTGCAGGAATTTTTATCCAAATGGGGCGCGAACCCTGGGATGCTGGCTTCTAGACCGCCCACTGTAAGCGCTTCCTGATTTACCCTGGCGACCGAAAGGAAACTTCCGTGAGACCGGCCAGGTCGCTCGAGGTTGGAAAAACCTCGTTAATATTTCTTGTGTTCTCTATTTCAACATATTAGAGTCATGATTCTTTGCACCTATTTCTTCTTTCTTTTTTTCCTTTAAAAAAAAAATTCATTGTCAACATTCTCCTTCGTTGGTGACGTAACTTCTCTTTCATCAACTCCACCACTTCCTTCGCCTTCTCCTTCGCGGTCACGGCTTCAAATCCACCCTGCAACACCTCCTTCACTGCATTGCCTTCTCTCAGCTTTCTTTCCAGCGGCCTATGTGGTCTCTTCGATTGCTTCCTTCATCATTGTGGCTTTCTCTTAGTCTTACTCCCGGCGGCTTTCGTTGTCTTTTTTGTCTTCTCAGCCGCACTATCTGTAGCCTCTTTGGTCTTTTCTCTTTTTCCTTACCTATGAGCTATTTGACGATTTTCTTCACAGACGATTTTCTTCACAGTCGACGCATTCTCTTTCACCTTGCCTACAAGCTCCTCCGAAATTTTCTTCTCAAAGTCATGATCGTACGTTTCATTCATGAATCATGCACTCTTCTTCTAATTCAACCTCATTCGTTTTTTTTCTATTTTTTTTTTACCTCTTTCGTTCTACTTTTATTTTGACCTTTTTTTTCAAAAAAAAAAAACTTTCCCCATTTCCTCTTTTTCCCACCAACTCTCCTTTCCTCTTAATTCCTTTGATAAGATTTTTGTCTTTTACTCATAACTTTTTTTTATCGTTTACTCATAAAATCATTGATAATTTATCAATTTCTATGGTTTTAACTTTATTTTCTCCCGTCTGCATCTCTGTATAAATATGGAAGCCTTGAAGCTTCAGACTTTGGAAGCTCCTTTTCTCCGTCTCTCTCCACTCCATCTTGATCTATCATCTATGCCGTAGAAGCGATTGCTTGTGAGCTTTGCGTGCTGGATTCCTCGACGGGTTCGCGGTTCTCTACTTCTGTGTCTGTGCTGGGTGTTGATGCGGAGAGGGGAACGTGGGAGAGCAGCGGGTGAAGCTGGGGAAGGCGGCGGAGCTTCTGGCGATCTTTGATTGCCTCAATGAGGTCACCGCAGCGATCTCGGCGGCGTCCGCGAGGATGATCGATCGGGTGGAGACCACGCCGCGGCTCGCCCAGTGGAGGATCGACTCCCTCTCCCCTTTCTCCTATCGCAAGTCCGACCCCTTCAAGATCGGCCTCTGGAACTGGTACGGAAACCCTATCCTTCCCCTAAAACCCTAATTTCCCGATGCTGATCTACAATTTTATTATTGCTGCGCAATCAGCTATGACCATTTAGGGTTCCTTGTGGTTTCCGCAGCTTTGTGGTTAGACTTCTCTCTCTTCTTAGATCTAGTTTGGAATTGGAATTTCTCTTATTCTTCTTCTGTTTGACTTTGTTATACAGGTACCTTGCGGTTGAGAAGAACAAGCAACTTTTTGTAAAGCTATATCCTGAGGGTTCAAGCTTGACAAGGGAGAAACCACCTATTGCTTCATTGACCATCAAGATTGTTTCCCTATCCGCGCCAAATCGCAACACCCTGATCCATCCAGGTCTGGTTTTGTTACTAATAGAGGATAGATCTTCTATCTTTAATTTGTATTAAAACCCTGATCTATGTGCAGGGATTTCTGATAAGCTTCTAAAGAGCAGCGACGATTGTGTATGGGCCATTGACACCTTGTTTACAGGTAGATTCATCATCGACGTCGAGTTCCTTGATCTAAAGATCATCCCTCCATCAGTAAGCATTTCTTCCTCTTTTGTGTGTGCTACTTGGTTATGTGGGGAGGAAAATAGTTGTTTGATCTGAAGCTTTACGCGTAGAACTATAGAAGTAGGTGGTGAATCGAAGTAGGCCATTTCAACTCCGAGCTTTCATATTAAACAAATGTTTCAACCTAGATCGTAGTCGAATTGATGCGGGAACAAAAGAATAATTTTAATCTTTTTATTATTTTTATCGAGTTTAGTATTTAGAGTATTTTTGATAATTTCTATCTTTTATATTTTTGAATTTTGAGTCGTTTAGAATATTTTGGATTTTTATTATGTTTAGAATTTTCCTTTCTGTCCGTACTTCTTTCCTTTCTTTGTATTTTAGTGATTGCTGTATATATAAATAATTGTTTGGATTAATGTAAGGAAGTTTTGATTATTAAGAATTTGTGGTCATGCCGTTTTTTCCCAAACATCAAGTTTGGTTGCCTATCTCCTGTCATTCTACTGAATCAATAGGGTTTAGAAGGTCGCTTTCGGTATTCATGCGCAAATCAACGGATTCTATAATTATCCGTTGCCTCACTAATTGTGACATACTAACTAACTAAATTGTTCGGAGTGTTATTGTTCCTCATTTCCTTTCTTATATGTACTTCCATCAGTAAGCACATGCACCTGCACTCTTTGCTTCATTTCTTCCTCCTTTGTGTGTGCTACTTGTTTATGTGGGGAGGAAAATAGTTTGATCCTAAGCTTTACGCATAGAACTATAGAAGTAGTTGGTGAATCGAAGTAACTGTTTAAACTCTGAGCTTTCGCATTACATAAATGCTTCAACCTAGATCGTAGTCTAATGGTGACATACTAACTAACTAAATTGTTTGGAGTGTTATTCTTCCTCATTTCATTTTTGATATGTACATACATCAGTAAGCACATGCACTTGCACTCTTTGCTTCATTTCTTCCTCCTTTGTGTGTGCTACTTGTTTATGTGGGGTGGAAAATAGTTGTTTGATCCTAAGCTTTATGCGTAGAATTATAGAAGTAGGTGGTGATGATGGAAAGATGAATCTAAAGTATAGTATTCTAATCCATATTAATACAAAACAGATTTGTGCATTCAAGATCTAGTTGTATCGAATTTTATAGCGAATAAGCATAATAGCAAACAATGACACAAAAGTTTATTGCAGCGGAAGTGCTATCGTTGTGTCGTATCCGAAATTCGGTGATCCAAAAAACACAAGCGGATCTTCCATAGGGTGTTAGGCTAACGGTGCCGTTTTCTTCTCACCGATGGGAGGCATCAAGAATTCCTAACCCTACGAGGACCGCACCCTATATATATCGTGATAGGCCCAATTATGTTATTAGCCCATCATTAATAACAGAACAGGTTAACGGTGTTCTATATTGTAAACTCACATCCAATAACTCAAACCCGCGAATACTTTAGTTAGATCACTTTATCGGGCTTGATCCAATATGACACAATCAGGTGTGTTTCTCTTGATAACTTAATCTGTGAAGCTATTTCTTTCCCTTTTGCTTTTAGTTGCTTGAACTCCGACTGTTCGGTGAGCCATTTGCCATTTCTTCATTGTGTTTTTGTGGGTTCAGGGGGGTGACCCTGCCTCCATCTGGACCAACTACCAGGTTGCGAAGCACACTGAAACTGTAGCCCTCAACTCCCTCGGAAGGATGCTAACTCAGGGCATCCACACTGATATCACAATCAATGTCGCTGACGGTAGCATAGGTGCACACAGAGCCATCCTCGCCACAAGATCCCCTGTTTTCCACAGCATGTTCTATCACGACCTCAGGGAGAAAGAACTTTCCGCCATTGACATCTCCGACATGTCCTTTGAAGCTTGCCGAGCTTTCCTCAACTACATCTACGGCAACTTTCAAGCTGAAGAGTTCATGATCCACCGCATTGTGCTCCTCCAAGCCGCCGACAAGTATGATATCTCCGACCTAAAAGAGGCATGCCACGAGAGTCTGGTGGAAGACATTGATACTAGGAATGTCCTCGAGAGGCTCCAAGTTGCCCATCTACACCAATTGCACAAGCTAAAGAGCAGCTGCATCCGATACCTGGTGAATTTCGGCAAAATCTATGAGATCCTCAAAGATTTCAACGAATTTGTGCTGGGTGCCGACAGAGAACTGATGGCCGAACTGTTTCGGGAGGTTCTTGCTGCCTGGAAGGGTCTATGAATCACTGAAACTTCAGTGAGTGAAGCCAAAATGGTTCTCAATGGTGTGATTAGTATGCGTGAGTTATTCTTTTGTGTATTTGAATCTCAGTATTGTGTACAAAAGGGGTTGCTGAAAATGCTGTATAGAAATTTATTACGATGAACTGTATAGATTCTTTAGATAAAAAACATGTATATTTTGATTTGATTATGTAAAATGTGCAAAAATTATCATATGTGCATTCCTCCTTCATTTTCCTTTTTTGGAAAGTGTTCCATCCTATTAGCTTCCTCTGTCAAATGAACCTCAAATATACTATTCTACCATATTATCTCTGTCACATGTATTAAATTGTGAACTAATTAATCATATCCTGGTAATTATGACTTCATAATTATTATTCACTGTAATAAATAAATCATTTTTGACAAACTTTATTCAAAAATTCATGCAAAAAAATTTGTGATGAAATTTATGACGAAAAGTTTTTCGTCTCAAATAAGTCGTCTCCCAATTCTGTGTCGAAATAATATTATTTCGTTGCAAAATTCAATGTTATTTCGTGATGAAAATAAAATTTGTTGTACAACTCGTCTCAAATGCAAATTTGCAATGATATTGTAGTTATAGAAGTTACAATTTTGTAGCTGTGACAACGTAAATATTATTGAATAAAATAAGTCTATATGATAACCGCTATAAAGATGAATAGGTCAAGTTTATGTTGTAGTAATTATGAATGTGAATTGTAGCCGTTATGGAACCGTAGCTACTAAAATATAAATATTGTTCAATGTGTCAATGCTGCTCAATTGATTCAGGATTTAAATTTTAAATCCATCCGTCAAATAATTAAAATTGGGAGAACATTGTACTTAAGGCTTGTATGGTTTTATAAGGGGGCTTATGGAATGAGAAACACTTTGATTAAAAATAATTAAAGAGGGGGCGAGGTGTTCGATGATTTTTCTTCTTTAAAAAAATATCTCTTTGATTTTCAAAAATTTACTAAAAAACATATGGAAGGGGAGTCTTAACACAATGATAATATTGCTATCTTGTGACTTAAAAGATCACGGATTTGAGTCATGAAAATAACCTCTTACAAAATAGGATAAGACTACATACAATAGACTCTTTCTTGAGTACTCACATGGAGAGAACTTCATGTACTAGGTTGTCCTTCTTTTTTTTACAAAAATACATACGTAGTTTTTTGAATTAATCAAAAAACGCATCACACTTTGATAATTACTAAAAGATATTAATTTGTCTAATCTTCCTATTTTATCCCCTCCTACCAACTACATGCAATCTCTCTCCCTCCTCTCGTAAAAAAATCAAATCCTTCTGTTCTTTTTCTCGCACCTGTCTTTTCTCCATAGTCCCGACAAACTCTCATATCAAGATCACATTGAGCTTGGTATGGAAATACTAGAGCGCGTGAGAAAATAAGAAAAAAAATAAAAAATGATATTATTTTTCAAAATCTCTAGATTACCATTAAGAAAGATCAAAATAATAATAAAAAACATATTTAAACTTTTTATAATATTAGAAATCTATCAGATCTGAAATGGGCAATTTAAATTCTCTAAATTGATCCGTGGACAATTTTAACAAATTGTTAAAATAATTATTTAAGTTTCGCTTGATTTTCAACGTAATATAAGTTTGATTTATTCATATATTATCAATTCAAAATTATTTCATTTTTCTTTTTACGCCAACAGATGCGACATTGTACAGTGACAAACCATTTCAGAAAAGTAATAAAAAAATCAAGGTATAAAAGAGATAATTAGTTTGAAAATCTATTTCTGAGTGTATATAAATTATATTTCAAATTTTAGAAAAAAAAATCCTCTGTCTCTATAATTATTCTGTAATTAGTAAGACACATGAATTATTGAAAAAAGAAATTTATTTATTTTTGTATTTTTAAATGATCAAATAGTGAATTTATAAGTTTTTATTTATTTATAATATTACTTATAAATATTATTCACAGCCGACTCGGGCCTTAATTGTTCTCCCAAAAGAGGAAGCCACCCATTGTACACCCTATATGTGATAGGCTTCAAACGAGGGCTCCACTTTAATCCAGGAGAAAAGTCATCAGAGTAACTTACATGCCAGCGTGAACGAAGCGGTTTCCCGGATTCATTACTTGGGAAGCCACGCGAAGGCGAATCGTCTCCTCCGCCGCTTTCTCTCTTGCGATCGCTGAGGAAGAACCCAAATCCACTGCGGCCGCCGTCCCCTCCTCCGTTTCCGATCTATTCGAGTTGTTTTCTGAGTTCCTTTCTTCCTCGATCTTGTAGTTGGGTGGTTCTGGATCCGAGGGAGGATGTCGTACGCTTACCTCTTCAAGTACATCATCATTGGCGACACAGGTAATTTCTCCCCCCTCCTCCCCGGTGTTTGCAAATTTGTCACCGCGGTAAGATCCGTTCGTGCTATGGATTTATTTGGCGTTTTGATTCTCGTTCTTCGCATTCCCGTTGTCCGCGACCACAATTGTGCTCATCCGGAGCATGCCTCTTCCTTGCTGGAAAGGAATTGCGCCTGTTTACGGATTTTTATTCAGATCTAGTGATTGCCTTGCAATTTTCCTTTCTGCTATGTTCTATTAGTCAATTCGTTTTTTGTCTTTCATGCATACTATTGTTTTCAGATGCATCATGTTAGTCTTTTACTTTCTGAGTACAATTTGCTTGAGGTGACTTTGATTTTTGTTTGGTTGCCTTTTTCTTCTTTGGAGTGACTAACTTCTAAAATAATTGTTTTTTTTCACTGTCTAGTTGTGTGTGGATACTGTGAAAGATAATCATACTAGCGTTGAATATAACTCCGAAAGAAGGTTGTTTTTACTGGGTTTTCTCATTACAGGAGTGGGGAAATCATGCCTTCTTTTGCAATTCACTGACAAGCGCTTCCAGCCAGTGCATGATCTTACAATTGGTGTGGAATTTGGGGCTAGAATGATCAATATAGACAACAAGCCCATAAAGTTGCAGATATGGGACACTGTTGGTTTCTACTTCTCCCCGTGTTTATTTCACATTATCATCTATATAGCTATATCTACATAAATGCTTGAAAATGAACATATGTCTTCTCTTCTCTTCTTTTCTGAACATTTCACACATTTTGCTTGATATTTGTATCTGCCTTCAGTGACTTTGTTGTAAGAATCTCTTAGATGCAAGTGCGACTATGTCCTTGAATCCTTGCAAACTTGAATGACGAGCATACAAGCCTTGAACGCCACCATCAGCGCCTGATGTGTTACAAACACTTTACATGTAAATATCTAGATTGGTCTGTTTCTTAATGGCTGAGGCTTTTTGGATAATTGGTCAGCCTATCTCAATCTTATCCCGGTATCAGAGCAGGAGATCCCATGGTTGAATCCTACCAATGCCATTAATATATCTAGTCAAGTTGATTCTGTTTAGGTATCAAGCTTGGGCCAGCCTCTTTGTATCAGCTACACATGAGGGAGGGTGTTTATTGATCCCTTTCCTAATAACTTTGACTTTTATCTTATTTGTCAGTCAGTCAAGTTCCATATGATATTAACTTTTTCGGAAGAATGTCTATTTTTGTGGTCAGTTGTTTTTTCTCCTGGATGATTCTTTTTTATTTAAATTAATAAATCACTCAGTATCTACTTCCAGTGACTAAATCGTTACAAGAATAGAAGCTAAATTGCTTGTTTGTCTATGCTGGCGCATGTTACATCATAAATGACAAAACAAACCATAGTTTAGCCTGTTGGAAGACATGTCCACTTTCGTGCTGGATGAAAACCTGTTAGGAAATCTTCATCTGATGAAGAGAGCGTATCTGGTGCCACTTGAAGCAGCAATAGTGAAGTGACTTAACAATGCAAAAAGAAGGCAACTTGGAATAAATTTGATAGTACTCATTGACACTCCCATTCCCTAAAAATTTGAAATTACTTTTATTCACTACCTGTTTGTTTCCCTGTATGTGCCTCTTTGAATTGTCCTGCATCTACCTCTTTTATGTGCTTCCTTGTGGCAGCACGAACATACATCATATTTAACTTAAAAATGGTACTACTGTCAGTTGTAGATTTAACTACACTAGTGCTATTTATTTATTCATTTGCATGACACACAAAGTTATATTTTCTGTTGAGTTGTATTTGCTGATTTACTTTGGTTAATTTTTCAAATATTGCAGGCTGGTCAAGAATCTTTTAGATCAATTACAAGATCTTATTATAGGGGCGCTGCAGGTGCCTTGCTTGTATATGATATCACCAGGTATCAATTCGAGGTGCATTATCTTTTGATTTAAAGGACATTTTATGTGCTTATGTTTTGTACCTTTCTACTAATTGTCAGGAGGGAGACATTCAATCATCTTGCTAGCTGGTTAGAAGACGCAAGGCAACATGCCAATGCTAATATGACGATTATGCTGATTGGCAATAAGTGTGATTTGGCTCACAGAAGAGCTGTGAGCACCGAGGAAGGTGAACAGTTTGCCAAGGAGCACGGTTTAATCTTCATGGAGGCATCTGCCAAAACAGCACAGAATGTGGAGGAGGTGAATCAACATTTTTAATTTCCCTTCAAATCATCTTACCCTTTCTTCTACTAACTTTTGGATACAAATTCACTCTATGAAATTCCGTGCGTCTCAGGCTTTTATTAAAACTGCTGCAACAATATACAAGAAAATTCAGGATGGTGTCTTCGATGTTTCAAATGAGGTAAGATGTGAACATACTGTCACTAGCATCAAAAAATTGAAGCCACACTACAAAGCCCTTCGCCTTTTTTTTTGAGAAAATACATGTTCTCATCAGTGGTGTTCTTTTATCCTCTTTCATGGCCCAAAAATTTCAAATTGTTTGATTTTGCATCTGTTGAGATGTCTGAAAAAGTGAAAACTGAAACAATAGAATTCTATTTAACATATCTCACAAGACATCATTTGCGGTTTGTCGGTACTTAGTGTATGCATGACAAATGTTATTTAGCCATTTCGAACACAGCTTTAGAAATAACTGCTCTACCTACATTTCTGTACTCCACTCATTCATTAAAGTATTGAACCTAGTGATATCCAACATCCTTCCCATATCCACTTAGTTTATTTTTTTTATTAAATGATAGAACTCAAAATTTCTGAGGCAAAAATTAAAAGGAGCCCCTTATTATCCTTTTTGTCAAAAGGGGCACTGTTGTAGGTGACTGCTACAACGTCTACTACCTACAACATTCCTGGTACAATGTATTTGAATAAACCGTCTCAACTTAATCAAAACTCTATCAATTTAGTTAAAATTACTTAAACTTGATTAAAGTTACTTTTACTTTAGTCAAAGTTGGATCAATACTTTAGTAAAAAAAAAATGATTAACAAGGTTTTTCTAACCTCGGCGATCGATTCGGCTCTATGGAAATTTTCCACCGGCCACCAGGATAAATCGGGAAGTGTCCACTGCGGACGGTCTAGAAGTCCAGCGTTTCAGGGTTCGCGCCTCATTTGGAGGGAAAATTCCTGCAAAATACGCCGTAACTAAGGGATCGAACCGTGGATGCTTGGGATGACAACTAATCGTCCTTCCGTTGTACCATAGTCTCCGGGGCATGATCAATACTTTAGTAGTTATTATAGAGAATAGCTGCTACAGTCATAGCAATAACGTTATAGCCGCTACAACTTGTAGCAATTATACCATAGTCGTTCGACAAACTTGAAGTGATTTTAATTGGTTTGGGCAATTTTGACCTTGTTAGAAAAGAGTATTTTAATATATAAGTGTTCCATGTGTAATGATTTCAACCGAGTTGAATTAAAAAGAAAATATTACCTGCCAATTTACTTGAACACTTTGTAGCAATTACGTCATAGCTTCTACAATAATGTTATAATAGTATTTTGAGGATGAAAAATATATTAGGGTGTGACAAAAAGGATAATAAGGGGCCTTTGTCTAAGTTCAAGTTTTGTTAGCTATGCTTCAACATCTTGTTTCAGACTAAAGAACCATGGAATTGGTATCAGATCCACTGAAATATTTCAATTTGTAAGCATAAAAATTTGGAGCTAGAACCCTACAAAAAGGAATTCCTCTAACAATTTTATATCAGCTATGCTTCAACATCTTTTGGTACTGACTCTTGCGATAAATATTTATCGTGATTTGTTTGTTGTTGCAGTCATATGGAATCAAAGTTGGATACGGAGGGGTTCCTGGTCCATCGGGTGGAAGGGATGCCTCATCTTCTCAAGCTGGTGGTTGCTGCAGCTGAGGTTGGTTCCCTTCTCATCATCCGGAACAGGGATGATAATATCTTGTATGTTAAAGCTCTCCCTTATCTCAGCAATAATCTCTAGACCTTGTTCCCTTTTTATTGTGTGCATAAGTTGCATGGATTTGAATTGTTCTAATATTTAGATTTTTTTTAAAAAAAAATATTTATGCATCTTCCTGTGTGCTTCACTGGTGTGGTGTTTCCTGGCATTTGATCTCTCTTTTACTATTTGGAGTCTTTAGTCCAATTGAAGCTTAGTCTTTAAGCTGCATAGGTTTGGCGAGTAGGAACACAATAACGTTGTCCATGTGTACAATGGCATAGGAACACAATGTTGCCCCCCTAGTATTCCATATCTATACCACCTTGTAATAATTTTGATCAAAATTACTAAAGGGAATCATATTACCATCAATTGAAGAAATAAATGAACTACTTCGGTTAAAAAGACACTTTCACTTCATAATCTCTAGACCTTGTTTGTTCATAAATTGTATGGATTTGAATTGTTTTAGTATTTATGTAACTTCCTGTGTACTTCATTGGCGTGGTGTTTCTTGGCGTTTGATTTCTCTTCTATTATTTGGAGTTTTTAGTCCAATTAAAGCTTAGAGTCTTGAGTCTCAGTTTCAATATTTTTTTTAATGCGATTTATTTAAAAATGCTGGTTGATGTGATTTTCGATTTATTTGGTCGGTAAAAAATTTATATGGGATTGAGTTGGTTATTTCAAGATTAGTGACGTAAATTAATATATATTTTATGGATTAAAAAAAATAAAATCCTCTTTGATCCTGGAGAATAATATAGTAAGGATTTAATTTATTAAAGTTCTCTAATACTTTTTTTTTATAATTAGTTTAAAAAATAAAAAATTATTTAATATTTATATATATATTTTTAAAAAGTTTGTTCTGGAAACCGTATCTGACAAAGTAGTATAAGGCGGTATACATGGCAAGAGTTTTTAAAGTTTATTAGGTTTTTATTAAAATATTAATATTTTATTTAAAAAATATGTTATTTTATAGAAAATAGAGTGAGTAATTAAATTATAAAAGGGAATAAAATCTATAAATTTTGGAGCTATATAATTTCCTTATCTCCATATGTGAAATTTAGAGATTGATATATCAAATGATATCAGATTGAGGGTTTTATTTTTACCCTTTCGCCTGCATCAACTTCTCGATTGATAGTATAATTTTGATTTCTCTTTCAGAGTGGTATAATTTAATTAAAGAGTAATGATAGGGAGAGTGAAAATGAAAGAGTGAAAAGCATAGTGAATGATGTGGCATGACGTGGCACTTTACATGCACACGTCCGATTATCGTTTGGACACCATCGGCGGCCTTCGGCCGCCGTCCCGAATCAAACTATACCCTGGGGGGCACGGTGAACCCGTTGGAGATCATTGTATGCAAGGTGCCACGTCATTCATTATGTTTTTCACTTTCTCTATCATTTTTCTTAATTAAAACTACTCTAAAGTGGAATACAAAGAATTATTTTAAATTAATTAAAACTACTCTAAAGTGGAATACAAAGAATTATTTTAAATATCAAATTATGAATTGAGTATCATTTTGATGTTTCGGATAATGACAAAAAAAACAACTTTTTAATAATTCAGACGGTCAGGATTGAATTTCAATTTCAGTGAATTAACAAATTAATTTTTTTAAAATAAATTTTGTTGATTTAAGAATTTTGAATGATAATAAAACAAATTTTGTGAAACCGGGTCAATTATAACTATATGAATTTTTAAAAAATACTTTTGATTTTTTGTTAAAATACTTAGGGGCGTTTAGTTTACTCCATTTTTTATTTTTATTTTTCAAAAAATTATATTTTTTAAAAAATAATTTTATTTCATTCTCAATTTTTTCAAAAAAATGCTATATTTTTTTTAAAAAAATAAGGTTGGAAAATACAAACCAAAATATTTTTCAGAAAAATATATTTTCTACCGAATATGAAATTAAAAAATAAACGTACTAAACGCAACCTTAACAACCTCTGATCAGATTAACAAAATTTAACCAACGAGAAAAAAATGATTGAGGTTTTTCCAACCAACCTCGGGCGATCGATCTGGTCTCACAGAAATTTTCCACCGGTCGAAAATTATAATGGGTAAATTTTTTATAGTGACTAGCCCCATCATTGAAACGGTCCCCTTTATCAAAAATTCTCTTCCGGAATTTCTGGAGGCATAGTACCACTGATTGATAAGAGCATAATTATTGAAATAATATCGAGCATATTATTATAAATAATATCCCGTATATTATTGACAATAATATCTCAGTCAATAAATATTAATTGCTAAGAGGACTCAAATTCGGAATCTTAGACAATATATATCTCCATGCTTACCAATTGGGCCCAGACATTTTGACAAATCTGACCAACGAGAGCCACAACAGAAGGAATCATCAGCACACATCATAGAATATATCGAATCAATCGAAGGAATCAGCAGCACGGTATAAAATATATCGGTTCAAACCAGACCAGACCAGACTAGATATGCTGTTGTCCTTATCGAAATGACCCCCCAGTTCCTTTTATCTTACATATCGTACCCAGTGTATCAAAATTCTGCAGCAGATATTTGTCATAATGAATCTACTCTTTCACTATATAGATTCTCTTTGACTTGATCAAAACAACAGATTCTGTAGCATCCTCAAGCTCTAGTAGTTTTAGTATAGATTTACTACTACTAGGGAGCCTTCGCTTTTGCTAACTTCTTTGGCTGCGGGTTTCCACCGGACATCAGCACGTAGGAATAGAAGCAGATCATTGCCGCGCTGCAAAACAAGTAGTAGATATGGAAGTCGGTCGCGAGCATGTTTCGAAAGGAGTGTTTTATCGGCGGAGAAGAATACCTTAATGCTACGTAGAGTGATGCAGGGAAGAGCTTCTTCGACTGCAAGAATAAGAAAGGAAAAAAACAAAAGGCAGTTGTTATCTCATCACGGCAAATAGATCGAGTTCTTACGAATTAGAACTTAGAAAAAGGTACTTGCCGTGGAGTATGCTTGCAAATGCCTCCAGAGAAACGCGACTGAAATTGCTGTGAATTCGGAAGAGTTGACATACCAAGAGAAGTTTTAAACCAACTTACTGAATTCAGGTTAAAAGCCAAAGTTCTAATAAATCTGAGAGGTCTAGGCAGGTTAAACATATCATTTAGTATTGGGCAAAAATCAAATGGACGTTTAAAAAAAATTAATTCCAAAGGGTGCCTTATCATATATTTTATCTCTAAACTTAATTGTTATAACAACTATCAGGTAGTTACTGTATGTTATTTCTTATTTTCAAAAATATTGCAATAGCTACGACTAACTACTACAATATGTACAATATGTAAAAATTAGTATGTAATGCTGCTGCAGTATATAGAAGTTATCAAGTAACTATTTTAAAATAATTTTGACAAAGTTTTAATAATTTTAACCCAAATTATTTTAATATGATAATGTTTAGAGTTTAAAATTCAAGATTTTAAAATTTAAAATTTAATCACAATATGTAGAATCTCTCAATAATTATAAGATTTTAAAATTTAAAATTTAAGATAGAAGCTATTCAGTTGTTGGCATAACATGAAAAAAAAATCGATTTCATTAAAATTTTAAATCATAAATTCTGAACACTATTATTTCAAAATACGATTTATCAAATTAGTCAAAATTATTTAAACCTCATCAAAATTATTTAAATTGATTAAAACCACTTGAAAATAATTATAAGAATTAGATAGACACCAAGCAACTACTACAACTGTAATATATTTAAATATTACACATTCTAACAACTACTAAACAGGCAGGCAGTAAGGTATAAACCTTAGTTGCAAAGTTTGAGACCGATAAAAACTTTCAGATAAATGAGTTTTTTCATTGGAAAATTATCCTAAACGTTTTGCATACAAACTCAACTTCCTCTTAGTCTCTGCGTCAGAAAAAATTTATTTTCATTCTCTACATACTCTCTACATGCAAAATTTTATATGTTTCAACTACCGATTTACCAAATTACCCTTAATTTTTTTAAGTACAGAAAGTCTGAAATAAAATATAATTCTTTCTAAGTTCAGCATCATTTAATTAAAATGTAATATATTTTTTTTATCAAATTAAGTACGGCCTAATCAATTCATCCTAAACAAATCGATTGGTATAAACTTCTAATCAATTGGTTAGGTGGAAAAAAAATTGTGCTCAATTTGGTAAAAAATATACTAAATTCTAATTTAAATGTGCTGAATTTAGGATAAATTATATTTATTTTTAGACTTTTTGTACCTATAAAAAATAAGTGTGATATTCTCTCGCGATAAATATAATTGATCGATTACTGATCAATTCGTAATCGATCGAAGTTCCCCAATTGATTGTCTCAATAGATTAGAGTAGCTCCAATTAATTGTGGGCAGCTTTGATCAATTCTCGATCAACTAGATTTGAAAAAAGAGTCATACTCAATTTGATAGAAAATATACTAGATTCTAATTATATGATATTAAATTTAGGAGAACTTATACCTCATTTTAGACTTTTTTACCTAAAATAACAAGGGTAATTAGGTAAATCAGTATATATTAGGGAGTTGGAACAAATACAACTTTGTATGCAGGGAATGAAAATGAATTTTTTTCTGACATAGGGATTGAAGATAAAGTTGAAGATGCAGTTGAGATTTTAAAGGCAATTTACAATTTTTCCACCGAATAATGAGAAAATATTGCACAATCGAATATATTTTCACATCATAACCAAACCAATGAACTAAAGTTAATAACAATTCCAATGGTTGACATAACCAATATCAAGCCGTATTAGTCTCAACTATTGAGAGTCGGCTACAGTGAGGGATACAAATAGTCCCACTCCCTAAACCCTAAGTATAATTAGGGTAACTAGAGTTTTTTTTCTTGTTCAAAATCATTCCCTTACATTTTTTACGTTCGATTTGTTTATAATTATAAAGTTCATTGTTTGTTTTTGAACATGTCGAAACTATTTTAATCTATTTTCTCTCGTTGTTCTACTATTAGAACTATTACTTCTCACAGGTACTTTTGTTTTTAATCTTTTCCAAACATTCATGGGGAAATTTTCTTAAACTCCCTAATTTTAAAATTTTTTTTACATGCAATCCCTGATGGGATTGACAAGATAATTCTGTGAATATTATTTGAAGAAAATTAAGTATAAAAATTAGAAATTTGAGTATGTAAAGTTGCACCACCACATCAAAAAACTGTGTACTCAATTTTCATTCTTTTATATTCAATTTTTACTTTTTTATACTTATTTTTCCGCTGATATATACAGACAACTACACACATCTAAAGCTCGTCTCGATTTCAAATATTGACAAATGCCAATAATGCCCAATTAAAAAGGTACCTCTGTATTTCTGATTCATCCTCTTTTATTTTTTATAAAAAAAATGCCCCATTAGATGACATCAGATTTAATTATAATTGTTAATCGAATTAACCGACATATCACATTTAAAAGTTCGGATTAGTTATTTCAAATTTTAATTTTTCTTTTTAAAAATATAAGTTATTTTAATTAGATTTGATTTCGAATTTAAAATTTCTAATTCCATTAAATCGAGTAAGTCAAACAATAAATTCTTAAATCGGAAAACCTAATTCTCAATTAACTGAATAGAAAATTAAAATTGGATAGAAATGTATAATTATTAAAATTTATGATTAATTCAATTGAAAATAAAATTAATCTATATTTTATCGATTCAATTTTTTTTTTTTTTGAAAAATTCGGTTAGTTCGAAGAAAGTTTAGTTTGTTCGATATTGATTAAATTGGATCGATCGGTTCAGTTTTGAATTGATTGCTCAACCCTAACTTCACCCACTAGTCCTCTATAAAATGACAATGTTGTCCTCAAGTATGCTATTTGATATTATTATCTATTGTTGTACATGTTAAATCATAAATCAATCGATCAATTGTAAGAACAGGATAAATCCGTATTGTAACAACTTAGAAATCGTAGCCGCTACAATATTACAGTAGCTACAAAATCATAGATGTTACCATAATTATAGCAGTTCAGTTTTATAGCTGTTACAACATAAATATTATTAAACAAGACAAGTCGGTGTTGCAATAATCATGAAACTATAACTGCTATAACTATGATAGTTTCGTAGTTGCTATAACATTGTAACAATTATAGCTTAGTATAGTTATTGCAACGTGAATTTATCCCATTCATATAATTGGTTGATCAATTTAGAATTTAATATGTATGACAAAAGAGAGGGTAAATCCTCTGTCCCACAAAAGCCCCTTGTCCTGCCTGTCCCACTCCTCGACTACGACCGGCAAGTCGTCCGATCGTAGATCGGACACCACCAGCGGCCGCCATCCTGAACAAAACATACCCTGGGGGGTACAGTGAACCCGTCGGGATCACCGCAACTGCGATCTCGCGAATTCACCGTTGAATCCGACGAGATTGCAATTGCAACAATTCCGACCGGTTCACCGTTCTTCTAGGATATCATTTGATTCGGTACGGCGATCAAAATCCATCGGTGGTGTCCGATCGATGATTGAACGACTTGCTGGCTGTCGTTGGGGAGTGGCACAGGCGGGACAGGAGATTTTATGGGACAAAGGATCCCGTTCAGACAAAAGAAGCTATTTTCATTCTACCAAGGATAGGAATAGTAGAGTAATACCTGATTGGCCCAAAATGAAAGGTATGCTGGATCCTCCAGAGCTCCATACGATTAGGCTTAATGTGCTCAGAGCTGATATAACACCTCCAAATATCAAACCAGTAGGATTTCTTGATAAAACAAATCCGAGCAACCCGCCAAAAAACAGAAACCCACCTGCGACAAAGAAATGTAGCAATTGACTGCGTGTTTTTTTTTTTTTTTTTGAAGATGTGCAAACTCTGATCTGATATCTGCAACAACTTAAAACTCATCCTTTGAGTTGACTGTCAAAAATGGTTATGAGAACTTTCTCCTGGCAATAAGATTATAGAGAATAAATGCATGAAGATAGCGGCGGTAAGAAATGGTATGGGTAAAGAATGGAAGTAACAAATTGCAGTTGCATGTTCGCTACACATGAACTGATGTGTGGCATCTCGCAAGAACATGGTCAATGTGAATCCTGATTAGTCCGGGTCAAGACGGAACTTAGGCCAAGACGAGCTCAGGTCAGGTTGGACTTGTCCTCCCGAGTTCATTTCTAGGAAGAGATCAATTCAGGTCGGTCTACCTTGTGATGAGCTCGGATCAGGTTGGATTATTCTTGTTGAGCTAATTCAACAAGATGATTGAGCTCCCAGCAGTTACAAAGGTATATACGTTAGAGACCCGGCACACCTCCTCCCTCCCTATATAAATGTAATAGTGTCAACGCAGAAGGTATGAAAAACTCAAAACTTCATCATTTTTTACTTTTTATACTCTCTTCTCCAACTCTTTTTCTTCGTATCTAACTTGAATGTCAAAGGAGCCAACACGGCAAGAGACTATTCATTAGGAGACGACCCGCTAAAAGCTGACCCAATCGGAGATGACCCCGGCAAGAGACGACTAGCTAGAAGTTGACCCGCAAGAGCTCAACTTGATAGGAGTCAATACATTCCTTGATCCCAGACAGGATCATGAACCATTTGCAAGCCCAGGTCTTTGGTGGTTGTACGCATTTGATCATTAGTTTATGCCATGGGCAAAATTTTGTTTTGTGTCGGCCATCTTACGCATTTTGTGGTGTATCATGTATGCAGTCGCAACAAATAGTAATTATCGCAATGGTTGAACTAAAAATTGGAATAGCATACCGTAGGGGATTCCCAAGCAAAAATCATGTATTCTTGCTGTTTTCTGGGTTGGGGCAGTGGCCTCCTCTTGCACAACTGGAATAGACTCGTTGGATTCAGATTTATGGAACTTATCCTCTGGATAGATTGTAGCAGTATTGGTCTCAAAATCGCTTTGAGAGTTACTTCCATTGGCGCCCATGGAAACATAAAACTGTGAGATTAAGAACAAAATAGCGTTAATGCACCGCCAAATTAAGAAGGAAAAAAAAAGAATCAAGGAGTTTCTTTTGCTTCCTACTTTCTTCTACTTCAAAATTTTCACATTTCCCTTTTGGTTTTAAAGAATAAAATAATTCATCTAAATCAATATAGTTTTGAATATTTCCATGGACCAAGAAGAGATGAGGATATAAGCAAGATGTTAACATAATAAGAACATGTATGCAATTTAGAGTGTAAAGTTATCGAGTAAGTTTCACAGCATGTGAATCTTACTCCAGGACCAAAGGAATGTATAATGAATTAATGCCCAGTTTGTCAACTAAGCATGACAGCTGAGACAAGAAAGCAAACTTAGAGAACAAACAAGGCAAATACAGCATCTGCCAAGAGACTCAAGAAGCCTACTGGTCTAAGAAAAAGTATCCAATCTGCTACCAATCCGAAACATGTAGAAAAGGTTTACCACAACTAAGTCAACTAATCCTGCACATCAGCAAAGAGAGAATTACAATAAAATGGATAATCCGATGCATGAAGCTCTTACCAATGCGAGATCCCGAGAAAAAGTATATTATATACAACCTTACTCTGCATTACAAAAGGTTATTTCCGTGACTCAACCCGTGACCACGGTCATACGATAACAACTTTACCATTGCGCTAAGGGAGAACCATAATGTTGGTGAAATTTTCAAAAATTGATTCCAGAGCAACCAGGTCCATTCCAGGAAGAGAGGGGACATATCTGCCAACAGACTCAAGAAGCTGCTGACCAAAGAAAAAGTATCAAATCTGCGACTAATTAGAAGCATATAGTAAAGGTTTACCACAATTTAGTCAACTAATCTTGTACATCATCAAAGGGAGCCACAATGTTGGTGAAATCAAGTACAAAAATTGATTCCAGAGCAACCAGGTCCATTCCAGGAAGAGAGGGGACATATCTACCAACAGACTCAAGATGCTACTTATCCAATACATGACTAATTAGAGCCATATAGTAAAGGTTTACCACAGTTAAAGTCAACTAATCTTGTACATCAGCAAAGGGAGAGCCACAATGTAAATGAAATCAAGTTCAAAATTTGATTCCAGAGCAACCAAATCAAATCCAAGAAGAGAGGAGACATGGGACTCCCTAGATCCCAGCTTCAGGATGTCTTAATTATGAGATGACTATATGCAACAAGCGTGGATAATCATTTTTGTGATCAACACTTGCTTTGCCATTACCTCACATCAAAAGAGGGAGAAGTAAATGCATGAATATGGCAGAGTAAAACAGCATGAGAGATGGGAAGCCATGTCCTACTAAGCTTTGTGATCATTTTTTAAAGATAAACTTTGAATTACCAACAGTGAATCTTCAGCATCCGCCATTAGGATTTCTTCACGGCTAGAAAAGATTCAAGAGATGAAAAAACTAACCTTTCTGTTGCTGATGTTGCTAACCCTAACGGAAGGGACTTTGAAACATTTGATCCTGAGATCCATAGTGCGCAAGGGTAGTGAAGGGCGAATCGTTGCCAGGGATGGTTTCATGCTCGATCTCATTCCCGATCCAGGACCGTAAAGCTGCGCAGAAGCCATCGATCTGGACTCGACGAAACCGATGGAACAAAAATCCAACAGAAGCACGTCAGAATCACCAAAAGAATCCAGAAATCGAAGATCGACCAGAAAATGCTGCGATCCGTAGATCTTTAAGAATCCAGGAAGGCGATGGAGGACCGTCAAGCACCGATGCGAGCAAACCTAATTTAGTCTAAATCAAACCTAATTTACAACAAAATTAGGCGTACGGACCGTCAAGCACCGTCAGTTAATTTTGTCTTCTTAACTGAAATTAATGTACTTCAAATTACTCTAAATCAAACCAAATTTACTCTTACGAGCCTACTTATTATATTTATGCTATATATTTGGATTGGGTTGAGAATAATAAATTTTTAAACAATAGAAATAAGACATATATTCATTATTAATTTTCACTTTACTATAATCAAAAAGGTCACGAATTAACGAGATATTATTCGAATTCAGAAGCTAAATACTAAAAGTATTAAGGGGTAGACTGAAATTGTAAATTGAACGCTAGAGAGTAAACTCCGGTGTGCTTTTTATCAAAATTATTTAAGTTATAATTTTACCTCCTAAATTTTCTGTTGTATTTCATTTAGGCCCTTGCAAGATGATCTATACTCTTCCCGCTAAATTTTGCTAACTTCAAATTTCACCTTAAGCTTTTAAAAATAACAATTCGCCTTCAAAATTTTGTTGCGTCCGAGCAAATTTTGATTGATCGTAGTAAAATAATTTGTATATTTTGGGGGGCTGCAATGTAAAACTACCCATCTTCTATCATTTCCCACGACCTCTGGAAATGGAGATGACCGCTGATCGCATTCGTTCCATCTCGATTCCGGAAGATTTCTCTCCGATAGCTGCTAGATTTCCAGGTACATTTACCGATTAGCGTTAGGATGATGCTTAGATTGCTCTTTCGACGCATCGTTGGGGTTTCCAGGGAATTTTTCGATGCGTGCATTTAGTGGTTTGATTCCTTGAAGATCTGATCTCGTGAGATATTCGCTTCGATCACTCCAAGTTTGAACCTTTGATGTTTTTAATCTGGACTTTCAATCGTTTAGGTTGATAAGAAACTGTGTTTTCTGGATTTGATCTCTTTTAGCGAATGATGATTGTTGTTCATCTCTTTGGATAAGGGATTCTCCTTTTTGTTTCATTTATGACTTTTTTTCCCGATCTGTTTAGCTTTTCCCTGTCAAAATTTAGAAATCCACAGGATGAATCCTTTGCCTATCCCTTTTACTTATCAAAAATTGGATGCAACTTCATTCCACAATGATCCTGTATAAACTTTTCTTGATTTATTACCTGAAATCATGTGTATTGCAAAAAGCTTGACTTATAGTTGCTCAAGTTTTGTTGATTTTGCCCTCTCTTTCATTTGTGAAAAAGGGTTAAATGAGTGACCGGCACAAGCTTGACGAAGCAGCCTCAGGTACACAATCGAAGACCCATCATGTCATACTTGTTACAGTTTTTATCTTTCTTTATATAGGTGCTGGGTTATCATTTAGTTGTCTGAAGATTCTGAATTTGGTGTTCTTGCATGGAAAATTTATTCTAAGCATTATATCTGTACTCTTGTTTGGCTTCATCTTCTAATAGGTAATCAGTTTCCACACTGAGTAATACATTTGTGGATTCATTTTATTATCATTACTTGAGAATTTTGGATTCCTTTCATGATCATGTTTCATGTTCTATTCTTAATTTAGAGTTTCATGAAGCCCCGGGTCAGTTCAAGTTTATACAGAAGTCATTAGTTATTTCATAAGGTTTTAATCTCCTTCCATTCGGAGCTTGAGATGGGTGATTGCTTGCATAGTAGTTAAAATCGCGATTTTAATCGTAAAATCGTACGATTTGATGATTTTTGACCCCCGAACGATTTAAATCTTAGTTAAAATTGTATATTGTTAAAATCGTTTTGAAATCGCAATTTTAAGGGTTAAAATCGCGATTTTACGATTCGGATGCGATTTTAACGATTCTGAAAAAATCCTCTTTTTTCGTTGGACCTTAATCTATTTTTAAAAAAAATCCGGTTCTCTATTTTTTGTATGCCCTAATCGCATCCCTCATCTTCGTGTGTCGCTACATCTTCGATGTCCCTAAGTTGCGCGTCCCTACTGCGGGACTTCGGCGTCCCTGCTTTGGTGATGGTGATATGGAGGATTTTGATGATGAAGCTGGTGGAGAAGAAGATGAGGATCAAATGATGGAACTTTATGATTTTAATGTGCCATATTTTTTAGATTTATAGATTAGACATCTAGATTCTATAATTAGATGGCTGATGGAACCTTTCTAATTGAAGTTATTATGTTTTTTTTTCCACTATTTTGTGGCTATGGATGACATTGCTAATGTAATATTGATTATGAATATAAGTTTATTTAAATTTATTTAGTGATTTAAAAGTTTTTTTTTATTATTTAGGCTATTTTACATGCATATATATGACTTTATAATTTTATATGCACATATATAGGATTTTTATAAAATCTTACGATTTATGATTTTAAGTACCCTTTCCGATTCAAGTTAAAATCCCGATTTTAACTACTCTATGTGTCTATTAATTAATAAGAGCAAGGCAAAAAAAAACCCGATTTTAACTACTCTATGTGTCTATTAATTAATAAGAGCAAGGCAAAAAAAAAAAATCTCTGCTATCTCTCGTGCTGAGGACGGGCAAACATAATTACTTTTTAATATAATTTATCGAATATGTTCATTTTAATTTTTACAATTTATGTATCTAGAAAATTTTCTAATTGTATTCATTAATTTTCCAATACATGCTGCCAAACTAATGGAATTGCCTGATAAGGGACATAAAACACCACTTTGTTTGATTATTTTCGTTTATGCATGCAACGAACACATACTATAGATGAAGTGTTTATCGATGATATGTTTCAACCTTTACACATTATGCTATACGTCAATTGCAAGCTACCGACATCATTTATATGGCGGATATTAGTGTCTTAGCTAATTGTTGTTTTTTATTTATGTAAACAGGTAAATGGAAGAAAATACGGGAACTTAGTATGAAATCTGATAATCGAATTTGCGCAGATTGCAGTGGTTCAGATCCAAAATGGGTGTAAGTGTAAAATGGTCCTCTAGTTGCTTATGTGCGTTGACATGACTGGAAGTCACATTGTTCTAAATATACTAAATATTACTTATCACCAAGCTGGAAATATCTTTTATTTTCACTTTTTTTTAAGAAATTAGTGAGACCATGACAAATAGATATATTAATAGAGGAACAGAGATATAAAAAAGACTTAGTTAGCAATGATAAAATATAATAAAGTTTCATTTAAATATAAATGAAGATATCATAGAGGATTGAGCACAATATAGTTGATCTCACTTAGTAGGATTAAGGGTTGGTTGTTCTTGTTGTTTTTACTTTTTTTTTTAAAAAAACTGTTTTTGCTTCATTTATTTGGAGGTTAGGTCTTGTATTATGCATGTGATGCTAGTAAACTTGTAGGCCTAGCATTGTTGTTAAGACAAAATATTACATATTAAGCAATTATGTAGAGTTATTATCAGTAGAAAATTTACAACAAAAACTTAGTCTATTTTATGCATTTAGGGTATATGAAAATTGTCTAGTATCATCATCGAGACTAATTTTTTAGATATTAAAGTGATCATGCAATGTTCCTCTAACCCAAAATGATGATGATTAATTTGCACAAATGTGCCGTAATGTAAAGATTGTTAGTTCCGTTCTAGAAGATCATGGATGGCATTCACTTAACTTTTCTATTTCAAATCCATGAGAGCATGCTTTGTTAATGGCTTGCTTTAAAGTTTGAGTTTTCTGATATAAAACTCACTTGTTGTCACAGGTCTGCTAACATTGGAGTTTTTCTATGCCTGAAATGCAGCGACATTCATCGGAGCCTTGGGGCAGGTACTTCGAAGGTATTGGCTTAGGTGCTTAGTGGCTGAGTTGAATTGGTTCTATCGTCCTCATAAATTGTTGTAGATTTGTAGCTGCTCAGTTCTTGGAGCATCTCTTTTACATCCTAGAATTTGTTTGTTTTGACAGATTACCCACATTTTCCACTCTGCTCCCTCGTATCTGATTAGTGAATGGGATAGAAGTACATGTAACAGTTCGCAATAGTACTATCATACAGATTGGAACCCTAGATTTTTTACCAAAGGCTCTCTGGATTTAGCTCGCTTACCACTAGGTCAAACAACTGTCAGTCTAAGGAATTTTGTGTCTATATATACATGGACTTTACTTGAGCAATGACCATTAAGTATCAAAATTCATGTTTCATCCTCTCCTCTCCTACTTCCTGTTCACTTGCCCTCTGATAGTGACCACATTAGGATCAACTCCCTTTTTTCATCCTACTTCCTGTTCACCTACTCCTATTCGAAGCTTGGTCCTCATGTTAGTGTGCCATTTTTTCTGAGTTCAATTATCAATGTTGTCCTAGATCTTGCAAATCTTACTGTCATAACATACATGGCTTTTCGCTTTCTTTTTTTTCCCTATAAGAACAACAATTGGTTAATTCCAACTAATTTTTATCGTCTATGATGCTGTCAATATGATTCTCTTGCTGATCGTTAGGCCATTGGGTTTTTACGATTGTTATTTAGTTGGTGATAGAATTTAGTCAATCACGGTCTTGTTTTTTTTTTGGGGTCATGTGTTAGCCTGGCTGTCAATCTCATAAGAGTGACATTATTTTGATCAAATTTCCTTTTCAATTCTTGTCATGCAGGTGCTCTCCTTGACACAGGACGAATGGTCTGAAAGCGACATGGAATCAGTGATTGATGTCGGTGGAAACTCCTATGCCAATTCAATTTATGAATCTTTTCAACCTCCAAACTATTCAAAACCAAAACCAGATGCAAGTAACCAGGAGAGGACCAAATTTATTAGGTAAATCATGTTTGAAAGATTTACGATGTAACATACATACACTGACATTTTATGGGAAACCTTTTTTGTTTCTTCGTCAATAGGTCCAAGTATGTTCTGCAAGAATTTTTAGCACTGAGCTTACGTATGTCGTCAAAGAGTTCGGGTTCTTTCCATTCCGACTCTTCAAAAAGTTCTTCTAGCTTTGGTTCCAAAAATTCAAACAAGAGTGTAAGTCATCATGCTATAAATATCTGAGTTTGTACAACTATCCACTTGTCTTGTCTATTCTTAGATCAACGATTGCTAGTTCTTTGGAACATTAATAATCAGGATTTGGGAATGCTTGTAGGTGGAAGCAGGCGAAGTCATTGGAAATTTGAAGGTCACAGTAGTTCGAGGCACAAATTTAGCCGTGAGAGATATGCTGACTAGCGACCCGTATGTTATCTTAATGCTCGGGCAACAGGTGACTTACTAAGCATGAAGTAATTGTCTTTTTTCCGCAAAATTATGTTTGAGTTAAGGTACTTCTGATTCACATTCTAATGCTCATGGAGTGTTCCAGAAAGCCCAGACCACAGTAAAGAATAGCAACTTGAATCCAGTATGGAACGAAGAGCTCAAGTTTTCGATCCCACAACATTTCGGCACTCTTAAATTGGTTAGTTTTGATTTATTTTTTAGTAAGTGAATTATCGTAATTTTTTTCTGTGCATCTTATTCTACTTATTATACTTTTTCCGCATCTATGTCTTTGTATAAAAGAGTAAGAGGAAAACTAAAGAAGACTTAGTTAACAACGATAAAAAAATAAAATTCATTTAAATATAGATGAGGATATAGTAGGTGATGGAGTCCAATAACATAAGAGAATTCATATAGCCAATTCCACTAAGATAAAGGTTTCGTTGTTGTCGTGTGTCTAAGTAACAACATGCCCTATTCAAAATCTAATTATTCTTGGGATTTCGAATGATGTATCATAAGGATATGACTACCTATCATGTTATTGCTTCAGCATTTAATCTTCAAGGTTTTAAATACCCTTTTGTAGTAAGGTTTCGGTCATTACACTTGACCTGCTTAAGCACATTTCAACCTTAAGAAATGGAAACTTGAGTATGCCTTTAAAGTTAATGTTATTGATTGACGACTCAGCTAGTCTAGATATTTTCTATATTTGATCAAAGCTCTAGTTCATCATGGGACATTTTTATTACTCTAAAATGATATTTGTTTCTCAGTATGCCTTTAAAGTTTATGTTATTGATTCACGTCTCAACTAGTCTAGATGTTTTTTAATTTGATCAAAGCTCCAGTTCATTGTGGGACATTTCTCTTTCTCTTAAATGATATTTGTTTCTCTCTTCTAACAGCAAGTGTACGATCACGACTACATTTCTGCTGACGATATAATGGGCGAGGCTGAGATCGACTTGCAGGCTATGATCACTGCGGCATTGGCCTACGGGCATGTGAATGGTCAAAGGAACATGCAGGTCGGGAAGTGGTTGAAAATGAACGACAATGCCCTCATCGAGGACAGCTTTGTCAATGTTGTCGATGGAAAAATTAAGCAAGAGGTGCACCTGAAGCTACAGAATGTCGAGTGTGGCGAGATGGAACTGCAACTGGAATGGTTGTCGGATAAATGAGGACTTTGGTTTTTGTCCCTTGTAACTCAATTACTCAAAAGTTTTTGAAATTGTTTTTTGTGTTCTTGTTGTGAGATGGAACTTTGAATCCAAATGTATCACAACAACAAGAATGAATTGTGTTTTTAAAACAATTATTATTGATGAATATAGATTTTTATCGATTTGTTAGTTAAAACTAATTTTATCAATTAATTCAAATATTTCGTTTTATTATTTTTTTGAAAAATAATGGTCTTCACAACGTTTACTTTTTTTACTGAGACTTGTAAATCCAAATGGATAATTAATAACATTGAAATAAATAATTTACCCATTTAATTTTAATTCATAAGATATAAAAAATTATTATAATTTTGATTTTAATTAATATTGAAATAGTTTTAACTGCCATTGAAACAATTTTAATCAATATTAAATTAGGATTATTCAAAATTGCTAAAAAAATAATGAATTGTTAAGATTATTAAAAAAAGGATGGGTCGCTCTTTTAATATTTTTTTAATAATTTTTTTTAAAATAATGAATTGTTAATAACTGAACCGACCTCATGAATTCGATTGAAATTGAACAAATCTATTTTTTTCGAATTGACCGAACCGACCAATTCAACATCTAACATCCAAGGTTTGAAATATGGTTCTATAGTAACCTTTAAGTCACTACTACACTCAGTATGCTTCAACCTAATTCAACCTCCATAAATGATAAACTTGATAATGCTTATTTTTTGTTTTTTTGTTGTTGATTCATTTCTCAGTCAGTTTAAATGTTCTCTAGATTTGATTTTTTTATGTAAAAAAAATTTAGTCATCAATAATAAAAAATATAAAATTTATTTAAATATATATGAATATATAAGTGAAATTAATGTAACCATATACAAATAACGAAGACTCGGACTAAATTTATTAGGTAGATCATGTTTAAGATATTTATAATAAATATGCATAGACGTTAGGAATTTTTTTTTTAATATTTCTTCCTCAATAGGTCCAAGTTGTTCTACAAGAATTTTTAATTATATCAAGCATGCTTTTAGTGTCCTCAAAGAATTCTTTCCGTTCAGTGACTTGTCAAAAAGTTCTTCTAGCTTAGGTTTCAAAAATTCAAACAAGAATGTTAGTCATCATCCTATCAGTATATGTTTGAAATGTTATCAATATTGAGTTCGTATAACTATGACTGATCCTGTCGCCGAGCGGAGTGGGGCCGCAACCGGATGACGGTGTAGAGATGAATGACGTGAATGCTGACTGGATGCCCTCGCTCAGAATGACTCAGCGAGTGGGGGGTGTCCTCCGACCGGACGTAAGTAGATGTCGCCTGGTGAACCGCCGACCGAATGGAAGTAGACCTGCTGGGGAAGATGACCGTTAGCAACCTAGCCGGGAAACGCCCCGGCCACGCACTCCGACGGTCAAGTCAGTACTCCGGTGAACAGGAAAAATAATGAAGCACTGTAGACAAGTGGCTTCGCGCGTACCTGATAATGAGGATGGGAGGGGCTTATATAGCCGAGGAAAAGGACCAAGTCTGACCTGTGTCAGGATTCTCTGAACTGGTCGGGGAATATTGTATGATTATGTCGACTGCTAGCCAACATTCCTTGTCGTATGCTATTTGTCTTATGTGAGGACAAAGAACGGTTTCCGTACACCTCCGACCGGCGCCGCCTGGCACCAACGGCGCGACAGGGTGGCGTGCCAGAGAGTGTCAGTTCACGAGTGGTGACAGCCTGTTATCTGCAGGTGGTGCAGGCATAATTTGTCGTTATCCCTGGGTGATTCCGGGAGAGAGTGCCCGAGTGGGCGCCGGGCGTGCAAGCCTGGGGGACTATGTATGTGAAGGGTTGCCGGGCGGATGCACCCGAACGATTAGGCGTGTGGCCCTTATGTGGCCGGGCGGCAGTACCCGGGAAAGAGGGCGTAGAAACCGGGCGGAAGTACCCTGATAAACGAGGTATAATAACCTTATGATGGCAGGCCGGGATTGACCGGCCGGATGAACCGCTACATTTATTCTGACCGGCCGCCTTGAGTCCGACCGGCCGGCAGAGACCCTGGGACCGGCTAGGGTGTTTGTCAAGCTGGCTACCCGTACAATGACGTGGACCCTGAAGTTGGCCAGGCCGTTTGCCACGTTGGCTGTCCGTACGGTGCCAAAGATAGGGCAGGATCAATAGCCTTCCCCTCGAGTCTAGTCGAAGGAGGCGATCAGTCCGACTGACTGGACTGTTTGTGTACAACCATTTTGCGGCCGAGCTACTTTTGCCCGTTTAATATCCGGCCGGCTTAACATGATGCTCAACAGCTGATGTTGATAAGGTCTGAGTGGGCAAACAGTTCCTTGCCGCTGACCGGAACGTGGGTAGCCACGCATCCGTGTGCGGTGTATTGCGCGAGCCGCCTGGGTGGAATAAGATTGTTGATCAAGAGGGACGTGAGTCGCCACGCGCCATCTTGTTTAGTGAAGACGTCCGACCGGACGAGGAGTAATAGGGGAGCGTGGGCCGCCACGCATTCCCGACTAATCACTGACACGAAGAAGAATTCTGAGCAGATAAAAATTTTGTCCGGGAGGAACGTGGGCCGCCATGCCCTCGTACATTGTCCTGCGTAAGCAGAATAACTATTCCCGACTGAAGGGAGCGTGGATCGCCACGCGTCCGTACATTGTGAATGCGTCCGCCCGGACGAGTGTTGTTGGTGGGCAGGAGAGTGGCTTGCCCCGTGTCGTCGAATTATTGGCTGTACTTTGATGACACTTGGTCGAGTGAACGTTTGTCTTGAGTCGCAAGGCACATGGAGTGCCACGTGCCCCAAGACGATTTTCCCGTGATCGCCCGAGTCAGTCAATTAATGGAGACGTGACATTCTAAGTCGAATGAGGTGATGTGATATGCCCGATGCGACCGGCGCCTTAACGGCATCACATCCGCTTTAATGATCCGGGCCACGTGGCGCACGCTGGTTGGCCGACTGGGATGCGATTTATCCCCATGATTACGAGCTTTTAATGGCCATTAACGCGCGTAATTCTTTCCGCCACGCGGCAGCTTCCGGCTGGCCGACCGGACGGCGCGCCCTGTCGCCGCTGCAGGCGACGTCAGCGCCTGCGGCGCGTCTTTTTCGAGGCTGATCGTGGGACGCCTCAACGGCATGGATGAAGCGATCGCCGTACACGTGGATCGCCATCGGACGGTCTCCCTTCTTTCGGCCTAGCTATAAATAGGCCTCCATATTCACCGAAACCCTCATTTGCTCTTCACTGTTCTCTCTCTAACTCGGTGCTTCTCGCTCCTTGCCGCCGTCTTCGCGTGTCGCCGCCGCTCTCGTGCTTCTCCGCCTGTTTCCTAATCCTTTTCGCCACCACCTACGGTCAGATTCTCCCCTTTTCTTCCCTTTCTTTCTGCTCCATGGCTGCCTCTACGTGGTATACTTCCGTCGAGTCTACCCTTAACGACGAGACCGTCTCCGATCTCCGACTGGCCTACGATATCCCTGAAAACTATCGCATCGTCGTTCCTACAAAGGCTGACAGACCACACAAGCCCCCGGCCGGCTTCTTTGTGTTTTTCCGGGACCAGCATACGTCTGGCCTGCGCTACCCTCTTCATCCCTTTATTGTAAAGTTCTGTAACTTTTTCCATGTGCCTATCTTCCAGCTTTCTCCCAATGTCGTTCGTATACTATGTAACCTAATAGTTCTCTTTACCCTTTACCGAGTCCCCCTCCGACCGGAGGTTCTTTATTTCTTTTATTATCCGAAGAAACAGGAGGCCGGGAATTTCTTTCTCCAAGCCCGGGCCAAATTATCCATAGTGGAGAATATTCCCTCCTCGAATAAGGGGTGGAAAACCCATTTTTTCTTCATAAGCCCTCCGACCAGCCCTGGGTTCCCGATCGGATGGGTTGAAGACATGCCCCCTATAACTCCCTTAAGAAATTTTAAGTCCGACCCCTTATTTATAATGGCTGTTTCTCGACTCGGGGGCCTCCGCTTCGACGGCATGAAACTTCTTAACGACGCCGTCTTGTATATATTTGGGCTAAGCCAAGTGCCTGCCGCCCTGCCCGACACCTTCTGTAAGTCATTTTTTGTTTCGTACTTCTTTCTCCCTAACTCAATATCTTCTGATTTTGCAGCCAAGATGATGTGGGAAGCGGCCCTCGATGCGGCCCTGGGCATGGAAGACGAAGAAGTAAACGCCCGGGCGGCCGAACAACTGCGTCTGCGCCAGGCCGGTCTGCCCGACCAACCTCCGATTCCTGAGAGCGCGGAGCCCGCCTCTCCGGCTCCTTCTGCCCAACCAGCGGCGACCGGTTCTGTGGAGCCGGTCGGCTCATCGAAATCTCCTGCCCCTGCAAGATCCTCCGGCAAGCAGAAGGCTCTGCCTTCCCTGCAGAAGTCCCTGCCTTCCAAGCGGAAGGCCAGTGCTTCTATCCGTATTGAGGAACCGGCGGAGGTGGACCTATCCTCTTCTGATTCTCCTGACCCGCAACCTTTGCAGAGGCGCCCGAGGACTTCTGCGTCGGGCTCTCGCTCCCAGCCTGCAGAGGCAGCTGCCAGCCCGGCTAGAGCGAGCCGGTCAGCTGACGCACCGGGTTCGTCGCGCTCGGGGGGACAACGTTCACAGACGGGTGGCTATGGCGTATATCTCCCCTCGGTCGACCCAGTGGCCCCCTTCGAAGTCCAGCAGCGGCTTACCCTTTATGGGGAATTGGCGGACTGCTGGGAGCAGGGTATGAGGGAGGGGACTTCCAGACCCCCGATCCGACTGGCCGACCAATTCACTCAGGACGCCACGCGTGTAAGTCCGATGCTTCAATGCTTAACTAACTTGCTTTTTTCTAACTTATTCTTATTGTAGTTTTGGGCCTCCTGCTCGAGCGTCGCCTATGCCTTAGTTACCAACACCAGGGGACGCCGAGCGGCCGAGCGGCGGATTGAGGAATGGGAGCTCCGCCAGGCACACGCGAACTTACCGGCCGGCGAGGAGGGCACCGCTATTCTCCGTTCGGAGATACTGGACCTTAAGGAGAAACTCCGTTCCGCCGAAGCGCTACTGACGGAGGAAATCACCCGAGCGGAGGCAGCCGAGCGGGCGTATGCCCGGTCTTCATCCCTGCACGAGACCCTTAAGCAGGGGAGGAAGAAGGCTCTGGATAGGCAGCGCCGTGCTCGATCGGACCTCGACAAGAAGACTGTCGAGGCCCAAGCCTTGAAGGCGGAATTAGATACGCTGATGAAGTCTTCGGAGGAGCTCCGGACGACCTTGAACGAAAAAGAGCAGGAGCTGGCGACTCGGGAGTCGGACTTGAATGCCAAGGAGAAGGCTTTAGACTTACGAGGAGACGAGCTCCGTTTGTCTGAAGGACTGCTGGCTTCTCAAGCCGTTGCCTTGGAGGAGAAGGACAAGGAGTTAGCTAACCTCCGGGCGGAAATTGACAGCCTGAAGCTGTACCAAGCAGGCGAGCCCGCCCGGATGGACGCACATCGCCTGGCTTACATCAACTCCAAAGAGTTCGGCCAGCAGCTGGGCAAGCGGACATCTGATATGTTCAAGATGGGCCTTAACAGCGCCGTTCTGCAGCTCCAAGAGAGCGGCCATCTGCCTGCCGACCTTCCTGCCAATGCCGTCAAAGTGAGCCGGGTCAAGGAGCTACTCCCTAAAGACTTCTTCCAGCCCTTTACCTAAATTTTAATCATGTAATCTTGAGCCGCCGGTTGGGGCTCTCTTTTTTGTAATGCTTCCGAGTAAGCATCAATGAAAAGCCTTTTCCTTCTACGTGTCACTTTAGATAGCGACTAAGCAGATGTTGCTGATCGGCTAGCCGGGTGGGGGATATGGATCGCCTTAAGCCCGACCAGAGAGCCGAATTAAGCGCAGGAAAAATGGTTGTGTAAGGTAGACGACTGGTTGATCTGACTAAGGTGAGTCACCACACGTCCGACCGGATTCAGATTCAGGTTTCTGGGTGGGCTGTTGTTTTAATCAGTCGCCGACCCAGGCTTCTGAAGGAAATCAATCTTCCGCGTGGAACGCCACGCATCCGACCGGGCACCTCTTCAGGCTTTCGGATGGACCTATCTTCCACGTGGGCCGCCCCGCTTCCGACCGGGAACCAATCCAGGCTTCCGAGTGGGCTGACGCTTCCAGTCAGTCGCCGACTCAGGCTTCTGGAGGGTATGACGCGTCAGCCTGCGTCCCGTCCAGGTATGACTTGCCTTGTGTGGCCGACCGGCAATTTCGGTCGGGAGAGCCTTTCGTTATAGCTAGAATGCTGCGTTTTACAAGATTACATCACTCTAGGGCTCTCTGTACATTTGCAAGTGTAGGGCACTCCACGGTCGGTCAAGTCTTTTTCCATGTTCATCCTCCAAGTAGTAAGCGCCTGAATGCAATTTCTGCACTACCTTGAAGGGTCCGCCCCACTGTGGTTGTAATTTGTTAACATCACCGACCGGCTTTATACGTTTCCAGACTAGGTCCCCGGCTCGAAACGAGCGCGGCAACACCTTCTGGTTGTACCTTTGTTTCATACGCTGACGGTACGCGAACATCCGGGCGGCTGCTTTGTCCCGGACTTCCTCTATGAGGTCAAGCTCTAAGCGCCTTCTTTCATCATTCCCTTCGTCATAGCTTAACCGCCGGTCAGATTCACAACCGACCTCGACCGGCACCACCGCCTCGCTGCCGTAGACGAGGTGGAAAGGCGTCTGCCCGGTCGCTTCTCTGGGTGTGGTTCTGTTTGCCCAAAGGACCCCGGGCAGCTGCTCTACCCAGTTGGTTCCTGCATGATCCAGCTTTGTTTTGAGTCCTCTCAAGATTTCCCGGTTGGCGACTTCTGCCTGGCCGTTGCTCTGTGGATACGCCACAGATGTAAAGGCCTGCTGGATGCCGTATGCCGAGCACCACTCTTTGATTTTCTTCCCTTGAAACTGCCGACCGTTGTCAGAAACCAACTTGTGGGGGATCCCGTATCTGCATAAAATGTTTTGCCACAAGAACTTAATCACCGCCTGCTCGGTGATCCGGGCCAGCGCCTCTGCTTCCACCCACTTAGAGAAGTAATCCACCGCGACCAACAAGAACCTCTTCTGGGCGGGGGCGAGCGGAAAGGGACCTACGATATCCATGCCCCATTGGTCAAACGGGCAAGAGACAGCAGATGTCTTCATTACTTCGGTCGGCCGGTGCGGCAGGCACTGGTGCTTTTGACATGAGATGCATGTTGCGGCCAGCCGGTCGGCATCCTTCTGTAAAGTTGGCCAATAATACCCGGCCAACAGAGCCTTCCGGGCGGTGGCTCTGCCCCCCGAATGGTTACTGCAGACCCCCATATGGACTTCGCGGAGCACGTAATCTGCATCCTCGCCGCCCAGACATTTGAGTAATGGCCGGGCGTGAGCTCGTTTATAGAGGGCATCTCCGACCATGGTATATTGCACGGCTCTCTTTCTGAGCAGCCGAGCCTGCTCCCGGTCGGATGGCACTTCTCCCCTGGTCAAGAATGCGATCAATGGCGTTCTCCAATCAGTCTCCAATTCGATCTCCGCTTGCTGCTCGATTTGCATGACGAATAAGGCATGGCTGGCCGGCCGGGGGACCACCCAAGCTCCGACTGCGCTAGCTAATTTGGCTAGCTCATCCGCTTGCAAGTTGCTTTCCCGAGGGATCTTCTGTAAGAGTACCTCACGGAAACCCGCCTTCAGCTGTTCATAGGCATCGATGTACTCTTGCAGCCGGCTGCTATTGACTTCGAAATTACCGGCCAGTTGCTGTATGGCAAGTTGCGAATCTGAGTATAGCCACACCCGGGTGGCGCCGACATGCCGGGCGGCTTGCAGACCGGCTATAAGTGCTTCATATTCAGCTTCATTATTAGTCGCCCGGTGTTCTAGCCGCACGGACAAGTGTAGCCGTTCTTCTTCGGGTGAAACCATGAGAACGCCGATTCCGCTTCCTTGCCGAGCGGATGCCCCATCAACGTACACCTTCCATACGCCCTCGGCTTCATCGGAATGCCATTCCGTGAGAAAATCGGCTAAGGCTTGAGCCTTGATAGCCGGTCGGGGTTGATATTGTATGTCATACTCACTCAGCTCGGTTGTCCATTTGACTAGCCGCCCTGAGGCTTCTGGGTTAGTGAGCACCCGACCCAAGTTACTGTTAGTCAATACAGTAATTGGGTGAGATAAGAAGTATGGTCTGAGTCGCCGGGCGGCTAAGAATAGTATGTAGCCCAATTTTTCGAGTGTCGTGTACCGACACTCGGCTCCTTTAAATAAGTGGGCAAAGAAGTACACCGGCCTTTGCTCAGTTTTTTCTTGCCGGGCCAACACCATGCTGCCCGAGTCGGAGGAAGCTGCTAGGTATACATATAAACTCTCATTCGGATCGGGCCGGGCGAGTGTCGGTAGTTCAGACAGATAAGCTTTCAGCTCTTCGAAGGCCCTGTCACATTCTGCGTCCCACTGAAATTTGGTGGCCCGGCGTAATGTCTTGAAGAATGGCAGACCCCGTTCGGCTGACCGGGAAATGAATCTTGACAAGGCCGTTATCCGTCCGATCAGCCGTTGAGCTTCTCTGAGATTCCTTGGAGCCGGCATCTCCATGATGGCCTTTACTTTGCCCGGATTTGCTTCGATTCCCCGCTCGGTGACTATATAGCCGAGGAACTTCCCGCTTCGAGCCCCGAATAGACATTTGGCCGGATTAAGCTTCAGGCCAAACCGCCGTAGAGTTCGGCAAGTTTCTTCAATGTCGGGGATTAGTTCTTCCGCCCGGGCAGTCTTGATCAGAATATCGTCGACGTATACTTCGACGTTACGCCCCATTTGCGACCGGAACACCTTGTTCATCATTCTTTGGTAGGTGGCGCCCGCATTCTTGAGGCCGAACGGCATGACGGTGTAGCAGTAGGTGCCGTCAGCCGTGACAAAGCTAACCTTCTCCTGATCGGCAGCAGCCAGTGGGACTTGGTGGTATCCCTGGTACGCATCCAGCATCGATATGAACTCGCTGCCGGCCGTCGAGTCTACCATTTGATCGATCCGTGGAAGTGGGTAGCAATCTTTCGGGCATGCACGATTGAGGTCTCGGAAATCAATGCATACCCGCCACTTGTCGTTGGGTTTGGCCACCAGCACCACATTGGCCAGCCAGGCCGGGAACTGGACCTCCCGGATGTGTCCTGCCTCCAACAGTCTTTCTACTTCCGCCCGGATGACTTGATTCTAGGCGGCGCTGTGGTCCCTTTTCCGCTGCTTTACTGGCCGCGCACCCGGGTACACGTGCAATTGGTGTTCCGCTACTTCCGGTCGGACTCCCTTCAAGTCTTTCGCCGACCAGGCAAATACGTCTTGATTCCGAGCGAGGGAGTCGACTAGGGATTGCTTTAGCTCCTCGGAGAGTCCTGCAGCAATTTGTATTTTGGTATCTTCCCGACCGGGCAAAAGTTGTACCTCTTCTTTGTCCTCCCGCAATTCTGCCCAAGGGGAGGCTTGCACCATGTTGCAGCTGCTATCTGCCCGCCTTGCCTTCTGACCTCCCGAGCGGACATCATCAGCATAGCAGCGCCGGGCCACGATCTGGTTGCCCTTCACCTCGCCGACCCTGTCGCCGACCGGAAACTTCACCTTGAGGTAGTAGGTGGAGACTACCGCTTTAAATTCGTTGAGAGCCGGTCGACCGAGAATGGCGTTGTAGGCAGCTGGCGCATCCACAATCAGAAACGTGGTCCATCAGGTTCTCTTGAGTGGCTCCTCTCCAAGTGAGACGGCCAGCCGTATCTGTCCGATCGGCTGTACTTCGTTCCCCGTAAATCCGAACAGGGGCGTAGCCACCAACTCCAGCTGTGACATTTCAACTTGTAATTGATCGAAAGCTCATTTATATAAGATGTTTACCGAGCTGCCGGTGTCCACAATGGTGCGGTGGACTTCGTAGTTGGCGATGACAGCCGTGATGACCAGTGGGTCGTCGTGCGGCACCTCCAATCCTTGTAAGTCCTGCGGCCCCCAGCTGATTTGGGGCCCTTGAGCTTGTGAGGTGCTAACTCCGACTTGGTGAATTTCAGTCGGCGTACCTGTGTCTTTCTGGCTCGGTTGGAGTCGCCTCCGGTCGGACC
>JAGFNQ010000143.1:1206655-1332624 GCA_024364735.1 Boesenbergia rotunda | reverse complement strand
AGCCTTCGAGCAGGCTGTCGAAATCCTTCGGTGGCTTCCTGATCAGGGATCGGAAGAAGTCACCCTCTTGGAGCCCTTGCGAGAAGGCAGTGACCAATACTTCTGTCGTGGTATTGGGCACTTCTATAGCTACTCCATTAAACCTCTTGATGTAGGCCCGGAGTGATTCTTTAGGACCTTGCTTCAGAGTGAACAAATTGAGGCTGGTCTTATGATGCCTCCGACTGCTTGCAAAATGTTGCAGAAACAGCCGCTTCACTTCTGCGAAACTCCCGACTGATCCGCCCGGGAGTCCATCGAACCATCGTTGAGCCTGCCCGGAGAAGGTCGTCAGGAAAGCGCGGCATTTGACGCCCTCCGGGTATTGGTGCAACAGGGCGGCGCTTTCAAATTTCATGACGTGTTCCTCTGGGTCACTGGCCCCCGAGTACTCAGGCATGGTGAAGAATCGCAGATGCTTGGGAACGGGATCCCCAAGAATTTGTGAAGAGAAAGGGCTGTGAGTCGGATAGGCCGCGGCGGGGTCGGCTAAACCTTTCCCTTTATCTGGGCGCGCCTAATGCGCCAGGCTGGACGCTGAAGCTTCGGTCGGGGCCGAGTGGGCCTCGTTCCGAAAAAGTGCTCGGGGAGAATTAGGAATGAAGGGGTCGGGCTGAGCAGCCATACCTTCTGAGTTTCCCCGTATAGAGGGCCCAGGGGGCCGGGCCCCTTGACTACCGGTCGGCGGATGCGATTGTTGTGCCTTCTGCGTCCGGACGGCCATCAGCATTTCATATTCTTCCGGCATAAGAGTAACCGTCAATGGGTTGGGGTTTTCCATCTTTCACTCTCGATCAGGAAACGGTGTCCCTTCTTCTAGCGCCAAATTTGATCCTGTCGCCGAGCGAAGTGGGGCCGCAACCGGATGACGGTAGGGAGTTGAATGACGTGGATGCTGACTGGATGTCCTCGCTCAGAATGACTTAGCAAGTGGGGGGGGGTCCTCCGACCGGACGTAAGCAGATGTCGCCTGGTGAACCTCCGACCGGATGTAAGTAGATGTCGCCTGGTGAACCTCCGACCGGATGGAAGTAGATGTCGCCTGGTGAACCTCCGACCGGATGACCTAAACCTGCTGGAGAAGATGACCGTTAGCAACCTAGCCGGGAAACGTCCCGGCAAGGCCCTCCGACGGTCAAGTCAGTACTCCGATGAACAGGAAAAATAATGGAGCACTGTAGATGAGGGGCTTCGCGCGTACCTAATAATGAGGAGGGGAGGGGCTTATATAGCCGGGGAAAAGGACCAAGTCTGACCTGTGTCAGGATTCTCTGACCTGGTCGGGGAATATTCCAAGATTGTCTGCCCGGTGTCAGGATTCTCTGACGGGGTCAGGGAATATTGTATGATTATGTCGATTTGTAGCCAACATTCATTGTCGTACATTGTTTGTCTTATGTGAGGACAAAGACCGGTTTCTGTACGTCTCCGACCGGCGCCGCCTGGCACCAACGGCGTGACAGGGCGGCGTGACAGGGAGTGTCAGTTCATACGAGTGGTGACAGCCTGTTATCTGCAGCTAGTGCAGGTGTATTTTGTCTTTACCCCAGGGTGGTTCCGAGAGAGTGCCCGAGTGGGCACCGGGACGGCACGCCCGGATGGATATCAAGCATGGGTGTAAAGGGCTTCCGGGCGGATGCACTCGGATGAACGAGACGCGTAAGCCCTAATGTGGCCGGGCGGAAATGCCCGAATAAACGAGACGTGTAAGCCTTAATGTGGCCGGGCGGAAATACCCGGCCGGATGAACCGCTATATTTATTCTAGCCGGCCGCCTTGAGTCCGACCGGCCGGCGGAGACCCTGGGCCCGGCCAGGATGTTTGTCGAGTTGGCTGCCCGTACAATGACGTGGACCCTGAAGCTGGCCAGGCCGTTTGCCACGTTGGCTGTCCGTACGGTGCCAAAGATAGGGCAGGATCATATATCTTTTACCACAGTAATTTTATATATTTTGATTTTATTTTTTTAATGATAATTTGATTAAAATAATATTTTAATGAATAAAAAAATGATAGAGACTTTACGATATTCATTATATTTCAAATGAATATTATGTAACCATGATCAATTATGCAGAATGTATTATGTAACTTTTATAATATGTAGAAGTTAGTAATACAATAATTTTATATCATTTTAATTTTATTTCTACGCATAATAACCTAATAAAATAATATTTTAATAAGCAAAATAAATTTATGGACTTGATAATGTTTATTATATTTTAAATAAATATAATTTAATAATGATGGAGTGTGTAAGACTATAAACAAGCTAAGTCGAGTCAAGAATTCAAGTATTCAATCTTGTTTGTTAAGGTAATCGAGTCGAGCAGAGTTAAGCCTAAAATGAACCAAACTTTTGAAATGATTATTCAAACTTGGCTTGATTTATTTTTTGCGAGCTTAAGCTTGGTTCAAGCTTGACTTGAACTTGATTTATTTAGATGTTATCGAGTTCTAAATTTAAATTTAGCTTAATCTTGATTCATTTAGATATTATCGAACCCTAAATTCAAATTTGTTTTATGGTTGAATTTGTTTATTTATTTTAGTAAATTTGTCATCTCTAATGTACCCCTTGAAGCAAAAAGTGGGAAAAGGCGCTTTGCTCGCCTTATTGTATTCGCTAATCTATCTAAGAATTAATACAGAGAAAGTAAATCATGGGGGCTACTAATTCGAATATTATGACTAGCATGTTGAAAGAACAGGTATACTGGCTTTGTCAAGTTTTGATTCTCAAACCTTAGATGATAACACTTATTTGTCAACCCATTCGTAAGGTGAGGACATATCCATCGAAGCAAAACATGACAAAAATGATTTGCTCGCCTCCCACGCCTCCGCAATCCGACAAAAAAAAAATGCTAGACCAGGTAGCATACGAACTTCGGGTGACCGGCCCAGCCCGACAGAAATTTTCCACCAGTCATCAGGGTAAATCGGGAAACACTCGTGGTAGGCGGCCCAGAAGCCTAGCTGTTGGGACCGATTGGCGAGCTAGAGGGGGGGTGATTAGCTCCGATTTGCTTGTAGATGATTTGTCGCGGCGGAAGACTTCAATCAATCGCTAACACAAGGATTTACTTGGTATCCACCCCGGTCGGGTGACTAATCCAAGGATCCACTCTCCTCACACTCTCATGCACTATGAAAGTCTCCTTCTTAAGGTGGAGAAACCTCTTACAAGCTTGTTACAAAGATACAACAAGAACAAAGCAAATACAAAAGAAATCTCATAAGATTTACAATAAATAAGCTCACACTTTGCTTTCCTTGCTATCTTCAAGCTTGTGATCGCCTCTAGAACTTTGGAAGTGCAACAACACTAAGCCCCAAAGCTTCTCTTGAAATGGCGTGAAAGAAGGAAGAAGAGCTCTACGGCCAAAACCTGCGTGAAAGACCTTATACCCGACGCCTAGGGTTTGATAATCGATTACCCAATCGATTACCACGTCACACTTAGCCGTTCAACGGCTAGTTTTCGAACCGTAATCGATTAGCCAATCGATTACCAGAGCCCTGAATCGATTACCCAATCGATTCAGAGCCTCTCTGTTCTCTCACGCAAACCTCCGTGATCGATCACCCTAATCGATTACCGAATCCCTTAATCGATTACCCAATCGATTACGGGAAGTCTGAATCGATTACCCAATCGATTCAGCCACCTTCTGTCCTCTCCCTCAAACTGCCTTAATCGATCAACTGATCGATTCACCCAATCGATTACCCAAGCGATTGAGTCCAACCTAACTTGTGCTCACAAGTCTAGGATCCCCTACCAAGTGTCCGGTCAACCCCGTTGACCAACTTGGATTTCTCCTGCCTAGCTCCCAGCTCGGACTTACCCTGGTTTCCAACCAGATTCGCCTAACCCTCGAGTTAGGTCTAGTCTCTTGGTAGACTTCCACCTTGCCAGCATGCGATCTCCCCGATCCATCTGGACTTCACCTAGTCCCACTAGGTCTGCCTAGTCCCACTAGGTCTTTTCCTATGCCAGCGTACGATCTCCCCGATCCACCTGGACTTCACCTAGTCCCACTAGGTGTGCCTAGTCCCACTAGGTCTTTTGCTTTGCCAGCGTACGATCTCCCCGATCTACCTGGACTTCACCTAGTCCCACTAGGTGTGCCTAGTCCCACTAGGTCTTTTGCCTTGCCAGCGTACAATCTCCTCGATCTACCTGGACTTCACCTAGTCCCACTAGGTCTTTCCCCAGTCAAGCCTCCAGTCAACCTTGACCCACTTGACTCACACATCATGACCACTCAAACATCATTATCAAACATCGAAACATACGACCTCAAGCTCACCTGAGCTTTGTCAAACTAGGTCAACCCTGACCTAACCAAGATTGCACCAACACTAGCGTCCCAGAAGCCCAGCGCCCCAGAGTTCATGCTCCATTTGGGACGAGGGTAATCGTCCATTTGGGAAAAAATTCTTATAAAATATATCGTAGCTAGGGATCGAACCGCGAATATCTGGGACAATGACTTAAGCTTGGTTCAAGCTTGACTTGTGCTTGATTCATTTAGATGTTCCAGCTCTAAATTTAAATTTAGCTTAATCTTGATTCATTTAGATATTATCGAACCCTAAATTCAAATTTGTTTGATGGTTGAATTTGTATATTTATTTTAATAAATTTGCCATCTCTAATGTACCCATCGAATCAAAAAGTGGGAAAAGGCACTTTGCTAGCCTTAGCGTATTCGCTAATTTATCTCAGGATCAATACAAAGGAGATAAATGATAGGGGTTACTAGCCCGGATATTATGGCTAGTACGTTGGAAGGACAGGTATACTAGCTTTGTCAAGTTTTGATTCTCAGACTTCAAGATGATAATACTTATTTGACAACCCATCCGTAATGTGAGGACATATCCATTGAAGCAAAAATGACAAAAATGATTCGCTCGCCTCTCACGCCTCCGCAATCCGTCAAGAAAATGTTAAATCAGGTAGTAGACGAACTTGGGGTGACTGACCCAACCTGACAAAAATTTTCCACCAGTTATCAGGATAAATCGAGAAGCGCTCGCGGTGGGCCGTCTAGAACCCCAGCGTCCCAGAGTTTATACCCCATTTAGAGAAATTTTTTTTGTAAAATATGTCATAGCTAGGGATTAATCTATAAATATCTAAGATAATGATTAATCGCTTTACCACTGTACCCTAGCCCGGAGCCTCCACCATCCGTCAAAAGCCTATTAGGAAAGACGAGTTTTAATACATTTCGACTGTATAACAATGGAATGGATTTATTTTCTCTCATCTTTCCAAAAAGGCCCTAAATTTTCGGCCCATTAATAGATCGTGGCCGCCGTGATGGCCAAATCCGGACGATCTCCGCCGTTGGATCGATCGGAGCCCTCGTTCATCCGCCAACGTCTTCGTCTCGTTCTCAATCTCCTCCCCTTCCCCCTCGCCCTGCTATTTCTTCTTCCCTTCTCACAAGCTCCACTTGACTCGTTGTTGATCCTCTCCGCCTTCGATCCCTTCCGGCCATCCTCTTTCGCGTCGTCGCGAATCCGAATCGGATCTGGTTGCGGCAGCCGCCGGTTTGTCGTCGGATTGACGCCGCGAGAGGAGTTTTCGACTACCAACGTCGAAAAAAAATCCGATCTTGAAGAGTTTCGGATTAGGGTTTTTGGTCCTTCTCCGGTGGGAGATCGAGGGAGCTGTCTCGCAGGTAAAGATTCTCCGGGAAGAGTATGGCCAGAGAACGAGGTGAGGTAAGCAGCTACCTCCTGGATCCGTGTCTTTACAACAGTCTTCCTTCCCTACCTCCACCGGAAAGCCGCGATCTTGGATCGCCGTGGTCGCCCTCGCCCCACGCCCCTTACTCTCCGTCCAACGTGCTGTCGACGCCGGATGTGCTGCCTGCCGATCCCGTCCACGCCTCTGACAGCGTTTACCCTTCCTCCTCCGAGCTCCTTCTGTTGGCCGATGAGCACGATGTTACTTCTTCTACTTCAGAGCCGCCGTCAGTCGATGGGAATGAACCATTAGCTCGAGAGCCGCTCCGCCTGGTGCGCCGCGGCGATGTTGATGCCCAAATCGCCGTTCCATCGCCTTCTCAGCCTTCCCTGAGAGTTGGGCATGATCGGGTCGAGACGGCCTACGCCCATGTTCGCCTGTGCGAGCTCACTGCCCGGGGCAACACGCTCTCTGCTCAGCATCAGCTCCTCCAACACCCAGAATACCGTTTCCAGAGGTTGCTAGAATTGCTTCGAATTCGTCGGTCGATCACCACCGAAGCACAGGGCCTCGGGCTTGATGTTGTTCCCAATCCCTTGACAAACCCTGAAAGGTTGATGCATAACATTATGCAATCTCATAGGGAAATGGAGGCTGCCAAGAAGGCCACCGAAAGCGAGAAGGCTGGAGATGTGGAGAACAAAAAAGACGATAGCTCCGCAACAAATTTCGAGTGCAACATTTGTTATGAGCTTGCCAAGGCACCGGTGGTTACTCCTTGTGGTCATCTCTATTGTTGGTCTTGTCTGTATCAGTGGCTTCATGCTCATTCTGTTAATTCTGAATGCCCTGTCTGCAAAGGGCAGGTACTCGAAGTTAATGTAACTCCTATTTATGGTCGTGGAGGGGATGAAGCAAAAGATCTTAAGCAAGACAACGGCGATGAGGAATCAGCTTTGAAGATTCCACCTCGGCCCTCAGCTAATCGAATCGAAAATTTGAGGCCACAATTGCGGCAGAGACTAGAAGAAGGAATTGCAAACTCATGGAGGAATAATATGAATGAAGACACACATGATGAGCACAGAACAGGACATCGCTCGTCTAGGAGACTGGAAAGGCCCAGTGCTGCACGAACTGCGGTGAGGAGAAGGCCGGTTCGAAGAACACAGCGGGAGGAGGGGAGGGGTTCAAACTCTACGGGAGTTGGCTTGCATGTGGATGAGTCATTGAGCTACCCAATTATTCCACCTCTGGTCTTCCATGGCGGAGTTGTTCCATTTGAACAAGCTGGACTATCATCGTTGTCTAATAGTCTCGAACCTCTACCGCAACGTAGGGATAGTGCTGTGTCAGTAAATGCCGCAGACCAAGCATCGGCTTCGAGAGGGAACCCCCCGGACTTGGCTGTTTCCAATGTAGGCGGAAGTCGTCGTACCCGTGCTAGAAGGATGCGCTAAATTCCCTTCAAATTATATGGTGAACAATTGCAGTGACACTTATCCCTCTTATTTTGTTCTGAAATCGCTTGTCTTATTCCAAGAGTTAATTAAGTTACAGAATTATGATGGATACAGATGTGTTTTGGTAGAACGAAATCTTATTTGTTCATGTACAGGTGAAATTACCAAAAGGCTTGGGATAGACCGGCGGTAAGAGACTGATATTTGTCTGAACTTTATTTCTGAAACAGTCAATAAAGACCAGTCAATGTGTGTGATTGTGAATTGTTCAGTTAAATTTGCAACTTCATTCGAGGACAGATGGAAATCACATGAGCTAAGCTCCATATCCTACTAAGAGTTTGCCTAAGCTAAATCTTTCAATAATACTTTCCCAACTACGCGAGGAATGTGCTATTGCCTTCACATGCATTAGTCTAGCATGTTAATGCGAAAGCATATTATACGGTGAAACCATTACTTCCATGTTTTGTGTTGATGTCTAGCTGATACAGAGCTACTAAGGGAAGGAAAACATGCGAGCATTTATCGTTCCATTCATATCTTATTGAGTTTAGATCTATGACTCACTGTTTCTTTGCTATTGCAGGTAAAACATGCTATGTTGTCATTTGATACTAAACGATCAAGGCATTTGTACTTTATCAAGTATTGGTAAAATATACAGTATGTACATGTCCAAGGATGGACCAAGGTAGGCACAAGATTGAGATTCTGAACATCAATTAGTTGGAGCCATAGAAATTGGATTTGGCTAAGAAATGATAAAACTTCAAAAACTGAAACAACTCCGATTTAGAACTAACCTTCTATTTGTGACTGCTAAGAAGTTCATTCTTTTGTGTACAATTTCAGTTTATTATTTGTACAAACAGTTTCAGGTTTGACTAGTATATGAACATTTCCTTGATTGATTGTTCAGTGTGATGGTCACTTATGAGAGTATTTCTTTGAACAATCATGCTTTGTGATGACTACTTTCGATTGTAGAAATTTGTCGTAGCACGGTTACCATGCTTCAAAGGTCTAAAAGGCTCGAACAAGCTGTATTCAAACCTCAAATTGTTTGCCGAAAACTGTATTGTTCTTTCAGGTACACATGAATTTCTTATGAGAGTATTTCTTTCGATCAATCATGCTTTGTGATGACTACTTTCGACTGTAGAAATATATCATAGCACAGGTTATGATGCTTCAAAGGTCTAAAAGGCTCGAACAAGCTGTATCCAAACCTCAAATTGTTTGCCGAAAATTGTATTGTTCTTTCAGGTACACATGAATTTCTTATGAGAGTATTTCTTGATCGATCATGCTTTGTGATGACTACTTTCGACTGTAGAAATATATCGTAGCACCGGTTACCCTGCTTCAAAGGTTTGAAAGGCTCAAATAAGCTATATCGGTATATCCAAACCTCAAATTGTTTGCCGAAAACTGTATTGTTCTTTCAGTACCCATGAATTTCTTATGAGAGTATTTCTTTGAATGATTATGCTTTGTGATGACTACTTTCGTTTGTAGAAATTTGTCGTAGCACGGTTACCATGCTTCAAAGGTCTAAAAGGCTCGAACAAGCTGTATCCAAACCTCAAATTGTTTGCCAAAAACTGTATTGTTCTTTCAGGTACACATGAATTTCTTATGAGAGTATTTCTTCAATCGATCATGCTTTGTGATGACTACTTTTGACTGTAGAAATATATCATAGCACCGGTATCATGCTTCAAAGGTCTAAAGGCTCAAACAAGCTATATCCAAACCTCAAATTGTTGGTCAAAAACTGCATTGTTTTGTGATGACTACTTTCTACTGTAGAAATATATCGTAGCACCGGTTATCATGCTTCAAAGGTCTAAAAGGCTCAAACAAGCTATATCCAAACCTCAAATTGTTGGTCGAAAACTGTATTGTTCTTTCAGGTACTCATGAATTTCTTATGAGAGTATTTCAGTATTTCTTCGATCGATCATGCTTTGCGATGACTACTTTTGACTGTAGAAATTTATCGGAGCACCGGTTATCATGCTTCAAAGGTCTAAAAGGCTCGAACAAGCTATATCCAAACCTCAAATTGGCTGAAACCTTGTCTATATATCAAGTACTAAGAGTGTGCAACTCGTTTACTTGCAATGCGTTACTCGGATTCGATTCCGATAACGAGTCGTTGATCAAGACACATGGAGATGCTGTTGTAGCACTTGCAAGACGAGCCGCCTCTACCCGACTAGCCGACCCAGATCAGGTACTTCGAAGATCTAGTCTACAACGTATACTTATCATTCAATTCCCAATTTGATACTCGTTGCCTTGTCTATATATTGGGTACTAAGGGTGCGTTTGGTTGGGATTATCCTTGATAACCTTGGTTATCCATCCAAGACTATCAACGAAAATCTTATTTGGTTTACATAATCAGCGATTCCCAAGTAATGATCAATGTCTGACACGTCAGCAAAAATGGCATGCAACCCGGAATCGGAAAATCTTAGGAAAGTAAGATTTTTCTTGATTCCGGGATTATGAAATTTATCATTCCAAAATTATACTCTAATATTTACATTTAAGACGAAAATAATCAATACAATTTATTAAATTCCGGAAGTATTATTCGCGGCCGACGACCGGCAACCACGATCGGCAAACGCTGTCGGCGACCGACGATCGTCGACGGTCGCTGTCGGCTGCCGGCGTCGACGGTCGTTGTCGACGTCGATAGTCGGCCGCCAGTGTTAGACACCGACTGTCTACGCGGACACCGACGATCGACGCCGATATCGGGAAGACTACAAAATTATCTAAATAAATTCTAAACGATAATACAGTAAAATACATCTAAATAAAGAAGATTTTATTTGATTATCTAAATTGAATCAAATAATTTCAGATTCTGTTTTATTCCCCATTATTTTGATTATGTGATTGTAATCGCATTATCAATGTTATATATGATTACTTGAGTCTTATCATGTTTACTCGCACCTGCAAGACGAGAGCCACCTCTGGCCGAGCTAACCTGACCCAGATTAGTTTAGATATGGTTCAAAATTCAAATCAGACCAGACCAGACCGTAGACGTTTCGACTCGGTTCGACACCTCTAACTTTGTCCAATCATCTTCTCATTTCGTGTCTGGTGGTGCGTTCCAGCCAGGCGATTGACGACGTCAATGGAAACAAACACGGGACAAGCTTTCCGACTAATGATCCCATTTTATTACCTGTCAGATCGCTATTGGTTCTTATGCCTACATCAAGGCTGTTGCCTGTCTCCGTATTTTCAGGGACCGGGAACCGAGCGGCAGGACGCGAGACGCCGAGTTCCTCGTCCTTTTTATATCTTTTCGGGTCGCAGAAGCTCCGAGCTCTCTCCGCGCCATCGACGACCGGGAGGAACGAAGAGTTAGGTGATCCAGCACTCGCGATCAGATCCAATCGGCCATGAGTCTCTTCGGTCTCGGACGGTAACCTCTTCCTCGATTTCGATCTAGTTCTTTGAATCGTTTCGCTTTCATCGATCCTATCTTGTCAATTTTGCGGCTGCCAGTGGATTCGTGAGCTGATATATTCCCAAATAGATTGAAATCGAGGATGGGCTTTTGTGTTTTGAGGGTTTGTTTTCTTCCTTCGTTTTCATCGTTTCCTCGGTCCATCCCGATAATTCTTCCTTCTGGAAACTAAGCGGTTCGTATTTTATGGATGGGATGTATTGCAATTGTCGGTTGATCCCGTATCAAGAGCTATCCATTGTTTGTTAAGTGTGTGTTGACAATTTGGCACTGGGATCGCGTTGCTGTTTAGGTTGCAGAATGAAATTTTCTGTTTTTTTTTATCATTTGCGGTGCATGGTATAACATTTTAGTAGCATAGATGTCGCTTGGAATTTGATTGGTTGGTTGGTAGAACTAGGGATCAACTCCTTGGATTTTGTAAAAATTTGGCATAAAGTTCGCATGCAACTCAAAATTGGTTCAATTGGCTACGCGATCTTCTCTATATTTGTATGCGCAAGTTTCTGCAGAAAATTTAAACAGTGAGCTAGACGTGTATAGATCCATAGATTGAGGGCTTTCTCTGTTCGAAGCCCAAGGAACTTTTTCAGCACATCAAATGTTCTTCCGCTTACATGAGCATATTGTCTTCCAGGAATCAGCGGACTTTTCGACCAAAGAAGAGTGCACCTTCTGGGAGTAAGGTAATGACTCCATATGCTTTCTTATTTATGCATAAATTAGTGACTACCAACATCGCTTTTTTATATGAGTATATAAGATGTTTAGGTTATTCTTATGGCATTTTTTCATTAAAATTAATTTTCTGTTCTAACTTCAATTAGTGAAGGAAAAGCATATGCTACAGATCAGCAGTTCTATAGAAATGAACCTTTTATTTAACTAGCTAGTTCACTTGGTATTATTTCTGTAAATTATATTGGTTATGTGTTGGTTCAACCATAAGAATTCATATTGCTTGTTCGAGGCAGAAGTACTTAATCCTTTTTAAGTATATGTTTGAGGCAGTATCAATTGCCACGGATTATCTTCTTTCGAAAATGCCGTCGTTTATGTGGGAGAAGAGAAGGGGCTCATAGATATTTAAAATGAGTGCTGATCCGTGTGTTGGTCAAAATTTAGCTATTCCTCAACATGTTATAAGATGCAGTCCATGTGCTATGCTAACCTGCTTTTTCTTGACAATTGATTCCATTTTGTTGTTTCTTGTCTGGCTCACATGTGTTTTGTCCCTTCTCCTTTTGCTTTTCTTGGTAGTTTTGTTTTTTCCTGTTTAGATGTCAAATTCATATCCAAGTGACATTGCCTGATGGAGAGATATTTCATTTCAATGCTGGCTCACATGTCTTTTGCCTTTTTTATGCAACATGAACTTTGTCTTTTTTTACTTGGCAGCTGTATTTTCCATTGTTTAAATGTGAAATTCATACCCAAGTGGCATTGCCTGATGGAAAGAAATTTTATTGCAATGCAAGATAAAAACCATTTAGATAAGCAAGAGAGGATGGAAATGGTTGTTTAAACATTTCCCGGATATGAGATTACACTTAGATGTTTGTTTTTCTTAATACTTATGGTTGCCCTTGGTAATAATATATGAGTGAGAATCCATGATACCATTTCCTTTGCTAATATTTACTCTTCCCCTGGTTAGATGCTCCTAGTTACATATGCAGTTTTATCTTATGATATCTTTAACAAGCTCCACTAATGCTATCTTATTAGACCTATGAATTAAAGAATGAGTATTCCTAAATCCTTTTCTGTGCCTGTTTATTTGTAGGGGGCTCAACTCAGGAAGCATATTGATGCAACATTAGGTAGTGGGAACCTAAGGGAAGCAGTGAAGCTTCCGCCTGGTGAAGACTTAAACGAGTGGCTTGCTGTCAACAGTAATACTCTTCTTATTTTTCAAATTAATATTTTACTTGAGTAGCTTTTGTGATACTCTGATATTGTATGTTCATATTGTTTTATCATGTGATTCTAGAAAGTTGTTTCGATATATCTCAGAAAAAGTTTCTCCAGCTAGTGGGACATGAAACTAAATGCCTCTTTTTGTTATTTCAGCTGTCGATTTCTTCAATCAAGTGAATTTGCTTTATGGTACACTGACAGAATTCTGTACAGCAGAGAATTGTCCTACAATGACTGCAGGGCCAAAGTACGCTAGATAAAACTTCATTTCCTTTCTCATTTTAGCTGCTGAAATTTGTGTATACGTTGATATTGAATAAAAAATATTACATGTGCAATAGGGTCAAGTGGCTTGTTTAAGATAAGTATTGAATGTTTGAGTCGCTTGACCAAGCTGATTGTTCAATAGCTCAAAAAGTATCATTTAATTAAGGGTTAACGTTTAACAATGAGGAGGGGGGAGTCTCCCAGAGGAAAGACAACCACAAAAAAGAGAACGAAAATATCAAAGCCAGAATCAACTAATAGATTGAAGGAGCCAATGACAAAATGAACAAATAAATAGTACATGATTTCTCACAGGAGTTATTCTTTGCTGCATGTTTTGTATTCAGTGGAAGGGTAAAGGTGTTGGTCTTCTCACTGTCAAAGGCCTAGACAATCCATGGTGCGTATTATGTAATACTAATTATATCAACTTACATATGGCTCATTGGTTAGATCTGTTCCATATAACCCAACAGAAATATTAACCCAATAGAAATATCTCGGAGATATGGCTTGTTATATACTAACTATATTATCTACAGGGTATTAAGTAAAGCTCAATGATTGGATAAGATTCAGTGTGCAGTTGATCTCAGGCACTTTGTATGATGGGTCTAGTTTTGCTTAAATTCAACTATTATTTTGTTCCAGATTTCCTTTATGGTTCTTTTAACATCAAGAGGTTCCCTTCATATTAAACCATGAAAGGTAAGACCTCTTTATACCAGCGGGATGCGTTATTTCATGATTCATATATTTGTCAGTGTGCATATTCTCATGTTTTTGAATAAATTCCGTTGATGGGCCAATTACTGCAAGATACAAGTTTCAGTAAGTCTTACATTATAAATATTTCATTTTGTCCTGAGGAGATTGAAAGGTACCAATACTTGACCTCCATTAGGAATCAACACTAGCGGTGAGAAAACTTATACATATGTACACTTGTTATGCCCGGTCATGAACGGTGTACATCCTTCAAGGAAACAAGCTCTTTTTCTGCCTCCATGTCAGCACTGAGTATTTGGTTCCATATCATCATCTCGAATTAAAATAGAGCATTCGATTTTTAAGCTGATAATCCACTTTTGTGATCGTGAAATGAGTCGTGTTTGTGTGAATCATATGTTTATTTGCAGATTTGTATTTGTAGGTATGAATATCGATGGGCGGATGGTGTCCAAATAAAGAAACCTATTGAAGTCTCAGCCCCAAAGTATGTCGAGTACCTGATGGAATGGATTGAAGTTCAGCTCGATGATGAATCTATTTTTCCTCAAAAGCTTGGTAGATTCTGTCAATCCAAATAGCTCCTTTAAAACCTCTATCATTCTTCATGTACAACAGCAACTAAGGGAACTTAAATTGCTGTTGTTTATCATCCGCGCTGTCTTTTCGTAGGAACACCTTTCCCTCCGAACTTTAAAGACGTCGTGAAGACAATATTCAAGCGGTTGTTCCGTGTTTACGCCCACATTTACCACTCACATTTTCAGAAGATTGTCAGCCTCAAGGAAGAGGCACATCTCAACACCTGCTTCAAGCATTTCATTCTCTTCACTTATGTAAGTGCCTAAGTTCACCGTGACCTTCGCTATTTGCATGTTTTCAAACTTTGTTACTGTTTTCGGAGAAATTTGTTGGTTGTCTTATTTGTTTGCGCAAGCAAAAAATGTTGCGCGGGCTGATGTGTTTGTGTTACCGCGACGCAGGAGTTTGGGCTGATCGACAAGAAGGAACTAGCCCCGCTGCAGGAGCTAATTGAGTCCATCATTGTTCCATATTAATTTGCTGCTAATCTTAAACGCCAACATAAATAAATCTTCTTGTAATCTTATTTCACTGCTAAGTTTCCCTGCAGTGAAGTTTGTTGATGGTATATTGTGAGCCTATTACACACATTAATGAACACTAATATGATTTTGTAACACATTTGGCTGAGACAACCTCAATTTAGCTGAATTTTTGAAGTTCCAAACAACATTTACCATGTGAAAAATATTTAAATGACTCTATAAAAAAATATTAATATTTATTTATATATTTATCTTTTGTGTAAATTTGTATACAAAGTAGTCAAATATTCTAGGCTGGTAATTTATTGATTGATTTATTAGAGATGTAGAAGTTATGTGGGGGTAAAGTAATTTAAAAGGGTACTTTTTTTTTATTGGAATTGTCAAGGGAACCTTTCTTTTTCATTTAATATCAACTGGGTATCTCATTATGTACATTTTAATTTTTGAAACTGTCTTTATTTTAAATATTATTATAATAATCACGAATTTATAATTGTTATAATATAAAATACTAGGATTAATATTAATAAATTATACTGTAGTAATTATGAATTTTAATTTTTACAATAGATAATTTATTTTTGATAAATATTGATTCATCATTTTGTTACCGTAACATTTCAATTCTGATTGGTATAGTTTATAATTTTTGTAATATGGACTAGGGCTATAAATGTACTGTTGTAGCATAGTTTACAATTTTTGTAATATGGACTAGGGTTATAAATGAATTTAACCTTGGTAAATAAATTTGGTGATTAATTTAATAAGAGCTTATTGATGTTTGTTCAATACACGTAAGATAAGATTCATGAATAATATTCGTAAATCATGTTTATTGATAAAACTCATTTTAACCGGCTAAATAAAAATATTTAAAAATAAATAAATAAATTTAAATTATTAAACTCAATTGCTAATGAAATAGTAAAAATTTCAAATAATCAAATAAATTTGAATTGAAAGCTTGATAATATCTAAATAAATCAAGCACAAGGCAAACTTAAACTCATCAAAAATCTAAACTAAGAATAATCATTTAAAAGTTCAATTCATTTTAGCTCGTCTTAGCTTGATTATGAATATCCCAAAATTTAACTTAGCTGGTTTAGATCCTTATGGACACTTCATCTACCGTTCAATATTATATTATAATAACAAATCATAGTTATTATAATATAAATAATTTATTTTTAATTAATATTAATCAATATTATATTATAATAATTATGATTCCATAATAATTACAAGATAATAACTATTATAATATTTATGATTCCATAATAATTACAAGATAATAACTATTATAAGTGTGCAATAGTTATGATCTCTATTATAAGTGCGTAATAGTTATGACCTCGTAACGTTCCCAATAAAGACAATTTAAGGCAACTTTGTAAAATAAATATACAATAGCGGAATAGAGCATCTCCAATTAAAAAAAAAAGACACTTTGATGTTTGCCTAAGAATATTTTGTTAAAATGTAAGCATACTCATCCTGTATTTTACATTTCACTGATTAAACAAAAGTAATCGCACTAATTTAGTAGGAGATTTCATATTGCCACCAAATATGAAATCTCAAGGCAAATATTAGACGCTGCAAATCCCTTCACTACATTGTTAGAACTTTCATCGAACTTCTGATCCTTTATATCAGTTGCAAAGCTCAGCTAGTGTGAGTAGAAGTCGAACTAGTAGATGTTCTCTCACACTAGGAATCAATGCATGAGTATCTATATTTTTCGTGATTTCTCCGGCAAACAAGTTGCAGTGAAAACAAACCAAAATTCTATACAAACTTTTAAATTCCAAGCGAGATCGAAGAGAGGGGGAAAAAAATCAGCCAAGAACAATAAACGATCGTTAACCTAACTAGGTGAGCAAGATGAAGAGCAAATGCACTAGAGGATATCCGGGACTAGCGAATCTAATTTCTGTTGCAATTCCTTGATCGTCGAGCACAGCTCCACCTTCTGTTCCTTGTAGCTCTTGAGCAAGAAATCTTTCCCTTCGATGACTTCCTTCAGCTCACTCGTCTCTTTCTTTAGCATCTCAACCATCTCCCCATCTACTTTTCCCTTGTCCACTCCCAGAAAGTGTGACTCCAAGTCATCGATGCTATCGGGATAGGCACTTGCCAGCCCATTCGCATGCATTGGAGACCAGTTCCTTGTCTCTGCGATACGATGGTCAGCAATCACCTTTCTTAGTCGCTGGACCTCTTGTTGGCTGTTGAACAAGTCATTATTGGCGGCATCGATTTGGGCCTGGAGATTCGCTGCTTCAGCCATTTGAATGTGCAGAGAATTCTGCATCTCTGTGATTTGGGATTGCGTCTCCATTATTGTCTCGTCTCGTCTCTTGAGCTGCTGCCTTAGCTTCTGTATTACTTCTTTCTTGGTATAGATGTCAGATCCAGACTCCGAGAAGTATGAGTCGGAGCAGTTTGAGTGGTGACATGGCTTCCAGGGCAGCTCAAGAAGCTCAGGTGGTTCAACTGTTTTAGTATCTGCAGCTGAGACTTTTACCAGGGGAAGAGAGAGATCAGCTCCTTCAGTTAATGAGCTTCTGGATTGCATGCCGCCACTTGAAATCTCTATAACGAATAATGTACTAATATTGATTAGATCACAGTAACACTAGTTAGATCAAGAAACCTCAATTTATAAAATTCATGCATTTTTCATATCTCATTTATAAGGGCTTCAATCTGATTCTATCATTTCAGTCTTGTGACTTGTTACTGACCATTCAAGTTATAATTGCAGTAGGATGCAAGGAAAACGACCTAGATGCAGAACAGATTTTAAAAGTAATTATATTGCACAAAAAGGTCATACTAATATTTCCTCTAGGGCATGAAGAAGGTTATTTTTCACTATGGTCAACAAGATTTTGCTAAGAGTAAATAAATGATATCGCTGCCACAACAAAGTCTTATACCAAGAAGAAAGTAGATGCTCAGCATTGGAAAACCCTTTCCATGATATTATTATAAGTATAAGCAAGCATTTCGTTTACTCTTCATATTCATTCTATGTCTAGCTCATGGTTGTTGTTATGGTAAGCATACCTGAAAGCAATTGAGAGTGATTTCCCTCGTCTTGAGCGAAGAGATAGATATCTGAATGCAATTGATGGGCTCTTGATCTCCTGTTAGCTTTAGATTTCCAGGTTTCTGAGAGAACATGAACAGTTAGGAGGGTTGAACTACAAAATAAAATTATGCGACAGTACAGATTGGCACATCAGACCCTCGTTGCCTTTCTCTTGCTGTTTGTTATCAAGGATTCGTTTCAGCTGGCATCCAACCTTAATCGAAAGTGTGCTCAGCAAGGCACCTCCTATAACAAGAACCCAATTTGGTCCATTGCCTTGACCATAATTCGTCTTATGAGTTGTTTGAATGGATCCAGTTCCATTTATCTTTGATTTCATCTGGCAAAGAAAAGAGTTGTGACCCATTTGACTTTAAATTATTTGTTTGTATTCCAAGACATAGGTGGAAGTAGTGGATATACATGATACTATGTTAAGATCAAGTAGGTGAGCAGTTATCCCCAAAACTTAAGCTATTTGTTGAAGCCCTCATTTAAACATTCCCATTCCCTCCAGCATGTCCAGACAGATTGATCAGTCAGCAATCAAAATATAAGAGACTAAACTTACTTTAGTCATAATCATTGTCAACGTTATCAAGCTATTTTTGTCCCAACTATTTGAGGTCAGTTACATGTATTTTATCCCTCTGTTGAGCTTCATGCAAAACTATATCACTGGTAATAATATTATTAATGCATCATTTCAATATAACTAATGTTCTCTAAACAAATGGTCACAATAATTATGGAAAACAAATGTAAAAGGAACCATAATGCTGTGCTGCATTCAATGTCGCTAAGTTAAAATTTTTGGATCGGTGGTACTTACCTAATCAGGCAATTCAAACATTTACTGAGTAATTAGCATCCATGAATGTGAAGATTTGCAAACAATAGAAAGGAGTTCTTCCATGTAATCATCAATTAACCAACTGAAGTTCACCAAATTGCAAGGTTATCATTTTGATTGCTTTACTGAAAATAGACTAGTAGTTTCACTCTTTTTCCTTGGCTAAAAAACCTTAGGAGACTCTGCGGAGATAAAGATTTATTCAAACTCTTTTTACTGTTTTCAGTTATTCATATGATTACATCTAAATTTAGGTTGTTTGTCCTGTATGTTGCTTATCTCTTACCCAATGTAACATCAGTAACATTGACAACTTCCAACTACATCAAACCTCCTGTCTCAGCATCAAAACAACATTCCTCATCCCACTCTTCCATTTATGCCTCGCCATTCATCACTATGTATTCACTCTTCGCACTTGCACAAAAGGAAAAACAATAGAAGGCAATCCTATCTATAATAACGAATTCTTCCACATAGCTTTTCAAACCTCACACTCATCTAAAGAAAATCATGAAATAGGGTTTTGATAAAAAGAAGATTATTCCATCAACCATTTTTGTTATGCAGGACCAACAGAAAGATACAAGAAACAAATAGTTTCAAATGGCCTACGGGATTCAATCAAAACATGCTACATATGTAGTGCCCTTTCCTACACCAACATCTTTACTTCCTGAAACCTTACCGAGGATTACCAGGAATCGAAGTACACGATCCAGTTTCAATATCGAAATAGATCCAAAGAGCAGACTCGATTCAACAAAAAGCAAAAGAAAAAGAAAAGGAAGGGTAACGAAATAGCGCGATAGGACCGACAATACCTCATTCATTCAAACAAGATCGACGAGCCACAACGGTATCCGTCCAAGTTTCTCTCCGGCGAGCTTCTCACCTCCGGTGGGGCTCTGATTCGCGTGCTGGGGGACAGCGAGCTCGGCGGCGGCGCGGTAAGTCGAGCGAGGAAGATGGAGGCGGAGGAAGCTGAGTGGTTTCGATCGACTCTCTCTTCGTCCTTTTACCACGTCGAGCCGAAGCGTGGAGTGGCGATCGCGCGTCGCTCGCATCGCAACCGCCCTGCGGCCGTGTGCCCTAACCAGCACTCAACCTCAACGCCTTGCATCCGCATACACTAACGACTCTCCGTACGAAGGCACACCGATGGGAGCGCCCGCATAGAAAGAGCTGCCTTGGGTGAGGGTTTTGGCCGCTCGCGGACGTTTGTCGGTAACGGAATCCGTCTACTCCCCTCCTACCCGTCACCGGGGCGGCGGGGCCCACAGGGGTGAGTTCTCCGGAACATGCCTGGGTCCCAGAAATTGGTTCATTGAATTCGAGTGGAGATACAACCCACCCTTATCTAAATATATCTCGATATATAAACATAATAAATTTTTTTGCACAACTCTTAAAGCATGTGATTGATGAATATTTATTCTAACAAATTTTGACATCTATTTTTAAAAATAGAAAATATTTTACCAGGGATCTAATATTTTCATATTAATAATACGTATAGTAAAAATAATTATCTCAATAAAATTAATTATTAATTGACGATACGTCTGACGTCCGATTATTGATCGGACACTACCGGCAGCCTTCGGTCGTCGTCCCGAACCAAACTATACCCTGGGAGGCATGATGAACCCGTTGGAGATCGTCACAATTACGATCTCGTATTATTCACCATCGATTTCGATGGATTCACCGTTGCCGACGATCCTAACCAGTTCACTGTCCTCCCAAGGTATAATTTGATTCAGGACGGCGATCGAAGAGCGTCGGTAGTATCCGATCGACGATCGAACGTTGGACGTGTCACCGAGTAACGGTCAAAATTTTTATTGATACATTCATTTTCACTATGCATATCATTTCTCTTTCACATTAAAGATCGATTTAGATAAGCTCTTAGGGTTATGATATAGCGGTAGAATGACTAATCACTATCTTAAGTATTCGCGATTCGATCCCTAGCTACGACGTATTTTACAATAATTTTTTATTCAAATGAAATGCGAATCCTGAGACGTTGGACTTCTAGACCGTTCACCACGAACACTTCCCGATTTATCTGATGATTGGTGGAAAATTTTTGTGAGACCGAATCGATCATCTCATGTTCGTCTGCTACCGGGTCTAATATTCTTATGTTGATCTAGATGAGCCCTGCGCCAGGGGAAGGAGATGGTGGTCGCGGGCGGAGGCGGAGAGGCGTCGCTGCCGCAGAGGGGAAAAAAGGAGCGGTTTCCGCAGTGGAGACAGAAAGAGACGAGGGACCTCATCGCGATCGGTGCCGACCTGGAGTGCGACCCCTCGTCGACCAGGACGCTGCGGGAGGCGGTGGCGGCCAGGATGAGGAACCGTGGCTACCGTCGGACGCCGGACCAGTGCAAAAGAGCAAGTGGAAGAGCCTCGTCAATCTGTACAAGGTCCTGCCTCTCTCTCTCTCTCTCTTCCATTATCCCCTTCCCCAAATTATTGCTTCAATCAGCCACGAGTTGGTAGATCCATTTGCATCTTCTTTCCTCTGTACAATTTTTAGCTAGATCATCTCATTCGAAGTCTATCAAGAATCTCATCTGGGGATTAGCTTCATCAGCAAAATTGGCCTGTCCTTGAGGGCTACAGTAGTTTTCCACACCATAAAAATTCAATTTTGTTTACCAATTTATGAAAAGTTGGCTTGAATCTGATCAAATTAAGCATTTGGAGGATTCCGGTGTGTGTTCTTGTTAACATATGGATTTGATCCATCAGGGTAAGGAGACAGCTGATCCTGATGCATCAGGCAGGCAATGGCCTTTCTTTGATGAGCTGAGTGTAGTGTTCATGGAGCGCGAAAAGGACATGCATCCCTACTTGAATCAGAATCAGGTTCTTCCCAGAGGAAGAAGAAGCCAAAGAGGCCAAGCAGTATCCGATCCGCCGAAGAATCAGGTTCCGAAGACGAGAATGACAGCGACGACGAGCAGCAGCATATTCCGAAGAGCAGGAATAAGGCAGCTGAGAGCAGAGGTGGGAATGCCGCAGCTGACAGCTGACATCATATCGGCAATGCACTATGGAATCCACTACGTTCAATTCATTAAGAACGATAAGGTCAAAGAGTTCAGATTCATGTCGTCCGTCTAGGTGAACGAAAGAAAAGAACTGAAGCAGCCATGATGAACTAATTCAAGATCAAGGCAGCATAAGAATTATATATGGATCAAGGCGAACTTATTAAAAACAAACAAGACATGAATCTAAAGATCTTCCCATGTCATGTGTTTTCGATCAATGGGGATTAACTTATTTTGCTATAAGTTTATCAAACATGATTATGGCAAAGAATACTGCCCTTGCTCTTCCTTCAACTGGCAGATCCATGAACTAGGCCGGAGAACAATCGACGATCAAAAAGATGAGAGTGCGGTTGAAACATTCCTGGTTATCCTCTCATGTATCGGCTCCTGCGACGGAAGAAAATTAATATGCCCCGAACCAGCAGAAGTGAACCTAAAGTTTGTAGTAAGCTACCTCTGGAACAGGCAATTGAAATTTGGAATTTGTGATTGTTTCAAAGAGAAAGATGTATCTGAAAAAAATCAAGAACAGCAAGAATCAGAGAAAGTTCATAAACGGGTTTCATCCACTCAATGCTCTACTTTGAAAAGAAAAAAGTGGTGGCATAAAAAATTAAGTTTAAAAAAAAAATTACCTCCACGCAAGTTCGCAAACAAGGTCCTTGGGGGCCTCAGGGAGAACCTACAAGTTTGAAGTGATGAGGAAACAAAATTGACGAAAGAACAGTTCAAAGTAGATAACATGTACCTTGTCTTCATATGGATTGCAATGTTCCTTGAACCACAACCTCAAGAACTCCTAAGAACATGTCCAATTACTTAGGAATTAGCTGATTGCAAATTTAGCCAAGAGGTAAGACCAACAAACAAAAACAGATAAGAGTAAAATGCCCTATACCTTATCAACGTTTTCAGGTTCGATGCCAGAATTAAAGCGCTCCTCGTAAGAATTAGCAATCCAATATCTGCTTGAGTCAGGGGTGTGCACCTGAATGATTGGATGTAAACTCAATATTGTCAAATAAAGTGGTACTTCTAGAAAGGAAATGCACCACCAATAGAAAAAAAACAAAGCCAGGGTGAACCAACCTCATCGACTAACATTATTGTCCCGTCAGCTGCTTTTCCAAATTCATACTTTGTGTCAACTAGTATCAGGCCAGTCGTCAATGCTACTTGCTGCAGTAATGAAGATGAAATTAATACAACCATCAGTTTTTTGGTAGTTGCAAGAACAGTCAGACAACAAAATCTTATACACTAATAGAAGATTAGTATAGTAAGTTTCAATCACAAGATATGTTAAGCAGTAGGATGATTAAGTAGGCAATTCTTTTCACTTAGAACTACATGGAGACAAGGAAAAAGTTCACATTGAGGTTCACAAAGAGTATAGCTTCAAATAGATTAACATAAATGGATGTCTAGGAAGATGCCCACCTGTCCATAAGCAAATAAGGCCAATGCTTTGTTGCTTACTTCATCTAATTCATCTTTTGTCATCAAACCCAGTTGAAGAATCTGAAAAATAGTAATAAACTCGTAAGCGCAGGAGAAACATCAGTTATACTTCACTCAAGCAAAATATTCATTGTCCAAGAGAGGAATTTGCACAACCAAATTAAAATATGTTGCACCTTTGTCGCCATTTGAACAGTTTGCTTCAAAAACTAAAAACGCTAGTGCAACGTAATATAGTTCTTAGACAAGTAATACCTTTTTCTTGAGTGCAAAAACTTATTATGGTAACTAATGTCAAGTATAATTGACTCAAGAAAACCATCTAATATTACAAAAGATGAGTATAAACTAGAAAACATTGTCGGTAAGTTACTATGTAGGGATTACTAATAAAAATCCTAAAACAAAATTACTTGGATTTTGTTTGGATCAATCAAATCATTTCATGGCTGTTCATAGAATCTTTCATTCACTTGAAACAAAAGTAGTCTTGTTACTAAAAACAAAAATCATTAGGTTAAACCTCATCAGGTGAAACAGGAACGTCATGGTCTGCGGATTTAGTTGTTGGAGTAAGTATATTTGCCGATAACTTCTCATTCTTTACCAATCCTGAAATAAAGGAGCAGAAACTTTACTTGAATAGATACAAATCATAAATAAATAGCACCAAAAAAAATAAAAACCTTCAGGAAGTGAATTTCCACAATAGTTTCTAATCCCTTCAGAATAAACTGTCCACAGCGATGTATCAGTGCTACCAGTTATATAACCTCTTGCTGCAAGGATACACCAGAACATTAGACAGAAATCGCAAAGCATGTGCAAATGACATGAAAAGTTTACAGAAAAACTTGAGCAATAGAGGAAATTAAATGAATTAGAAGGCAAACATATTACCAACAAATTCAACTGGGAACACAGAACACTTCTTTGCAATTGTCACATTTCTGTCTGGAGCAGAAACCAGAGCATTCGGAGTAATATGTTGAGTTTTATTAAACCACCATAGACTTGTCTCGTTAAGAACCTGAATATCAAGATGTCTGGCATTATGTTGTATGAATAATTACTAGGCTCAGTGCGAAGATAATTGCTAAATTCAGTAGCCTTTTTTTTGACAATTGCTGTTTATGATAAAGTACTAATATCTTTCTTCATACCAAAAATTAGTTAATATCTATTTACTTATTTCTTCCATAAACATAATCAAGGAAAAGCTCTTTTATGAAAAAAAAAAAACTTAGAAACCTATTTAGTATTTGTTTAAAGTTTTATTTATTTAACTCATTTACACAAAGTACAAGATAAAATACAATGCATAGTTTTATACATATATAAGATTCTTATGTATATGCATATCTAAAATACACAAAATATATTTATGATACTCTGTGCATAAACTTGTCTTCAGCTAAATCCATAAGAAACTAAAGGGTGTTAAGAAACAAGCTTGAGAAGAAAATGTTGAACATACTTAACAATCGGCTTAGTTAGATTAACAAAAGGCCATCTTATAAATCATAGAAAGTGACTACCATAAATGAGTTAACCAGAGAACCAAGGAACCAAGAATAATAAAACAGAAAAAAAATGGACACTACTTACACCTAGTAAATCAAAACTTCGGTAGAAAATAGGCATACCTGGCCTTTAAAGGGTATGGATGCAAGAACACGATCGAATGCACTCTGCCGATCAGTGGTAACCAGTACAAGATGGTCTCCTGCATCATAAACATCCCTCACCTGCAAACTTAAACAACCACAATCACCATTAAGGCTAGGCCATTTTAAGGGTGGAAATCAGAAATATACCAAATGTCACACTCATACCTTGCCTCTAGACTTGGAGAGAACTCCAGGCACAGTTTGATCAAGGTGAGTTTCAGAGAGGCAATTTGAGAGCATAGAACTAGCAGCATGAAGAACATCATCACGGTGACTATCATTCTCCGAAAGCAGCGAGGCAACGACCTTAGAAGAAGATTTCTTTTGCATGGAGGTGAGTGTAGAGATAGATGATGGACGAAGGAGAGAGGTCATGAATAGACATTGAGAACGAGTTGAGGGAACAAGTAAGGTCTTTTTTGGAAGGATTTGTAGTGTGGATGGAGAGCCGATGAGAGCAGCCATGGGTGCCCAATAACAGCGAATGATTGTCCCAAAATCTTAAAAGAAACACACAATGTTACCAAAATTTCAACAAGAACATGATCCAACACCAAACCTCCACAGACAACAGTATAATTGTAAGAAGATCAAACATACGATACTTCTTTCAAAGACGTTTCTATATCTATGTGAGCAGAAAATGAAAACAACAAAAGAATAACTATGTAAATCAGGCGGAAGTGGAGAGAAGATCAATTAATTATCTGAATACCCATTAATCCTTACTGACCACAACCTGAGTCCACCCGTTCATTTAAGTTGTACTTGTTAGGTATCCGAACCCATCAAATGTTGATTCGATGGTTATGGATACCTGAACAAACGGTAGGAAAAAACCAAAATTGGAACAAAAACAGAACAGGGAGAGGATACGCTTAGCTCAAGACTTAAAATGGCTGCTTATGATGACAAACCGAACAAAATTCAGTAGTATCTCTGCCTAAATTATTCATTTTGTAAAGAGTCTAATCAACATAAGGATTTTGCATTCTGACCTCCAAGCACCTAAATCAAGAATGCTCTTGCTAAAAAAAAACAATCACAAACTGTTGGCTAAAACCAATAATCTGTACGCATGCTCCAAAAACAGAAATTAAATACAAAACAAAAAAAACATTTTATCTCCTAATCCTAGAACTGAGATGAAAAGTAGAACGGCGTCGTCCGAGGGAAGAGGGCCAAAGTTGTAGCAGCCGGATTCCGGAAACGATAGTGTGGAGGAGAGAGGGGCTTGCGGGAGGAAGGGGAGGACTGACCTGCGTAAACAGGAAAACTGGTCCACCGGAGAGGCGAGGGGGAGGAAGACCGAGTTGGGCCACCGGCGGCGGGCGCGGCGGGGCGCCGGGGCTGCGGGGCGGCGGCGAGATTGAGGGACAATAATCGTGAGGGCAAGCGGCGTGTGCAGGGACGGTAGTGGCTTTAAGGCAGCGGAGGAACAAAATTATGCTCATGAATAAAATAGGAAATGGGGCCCATCATCAATCAGACGGTACACGATCAAACACGTGTGAAGGTTCAAACCGGCCGAATTTGATCCGTCGGATCAAGCCGATTGATAATTAAAATGGTCCTCTTTTATTAAATAAAGAAATAAATTGACGGTTGCATACTATAAAATTAAATTTTAAATTTTAAAATTTTGAAACAATTTATAAAGAAAAAGTATACAATATTTTAATTAAAATCTCACTGGACTCTTATTTCTAAAAAATAAATAATACTACATAAATTTTTTTCCAAATGGGATACGAACTCAGAGACATTGAGTTTTTAGATCACCCACCACGAGCGCTTTCCGATTTACTCTGGTGATCGATGAAAAACTTCCATGGGATCGGATCGATCACCCCAAATTTATCTGGTGCCTCATCAATATTATTTTTAAAAAATAAATAAATAAATAAATAAATAAATAATAATAATAATAATAATAATAATAAAAGGCTCTCTTGCCAAAAATATCTTAGGCCTTAATTTTTTTTACATTAAATTTTGAATAAGACCTAGTTTCTATGAGGATCCACCTATCAAAAATTTTAAATTTAAGATATAAAATTTACTTTATTAAATTTGAGGCATGAGATGTTTGTCTCACAATTCTCTATCCCTTTCTACATAATGCTCTTGGAATTATGATATAATGGAAAGATGATTAATTATTATTTTAGACATTCACGATTCGATTACTAACTACGATATATTTTATAAAAAAAATTTCTCCAAATGACTAGCGAACTCTGGGACGTTGGACTTCTGAATCGCTCGTCGCAAGTACTTTCCGATTTATCCTAATGTCCGATGAAAATTTTCCGTAAAATCGAATCGGTTATCTGAGATTAAAAAATCTTTATTAATTATTTTTTCTATCCCTTTTTCCATAAATATCTAGATCAATTATGAATTTCATGCCCACTTAAAGTATATTAAGTCACAGACAATCTTAATTTAAAATCTTTGTCATCAAAATTCGATTATATAAAATTTGACTCTTTTTAAAAATAAATATTTATAATTAATTTATTATAAATTTAATTTTTATTTTAATAGACATCTAAGATTCAAATATTCTAAAGACTAAATTAAAAAAATCTTTATTTCTTAAATTTCATATAAATATTCATTATATATTTTATTTAAAAAAGTTATTATTATAATAATAATTATTTTGATTATTATTATAATAATTATTTAGGTCAAATCTGTCTCTGATTCTGACATGAAACACCGAACCTCACAGGAGTGTCAAATGAACTTGTCGAATTGGCTTTAAATTCGAAATTATCAATACGATAGTTCAGATCAACCCTTACTTTTAACCTCTGATGAATAAATGTCTCTTACTTTTTTTTCCCTATTATTATGACTAATAATAATACAAAATTATTTAACTAATTAATATATATAAATATTAATAATGGTGATTTAATTGATTAAAAAACGGTTTTAATTTGGAGACGCATATTTGGATCTTATATGAACCATTTCTTTTTAACATCTATAAAAAAAATAAAAAAAAAAGAACACGGGCACAAAAATTATATTTATGTATAAAATTGGAAATGGGCCAGAACGAATCGGACCGTACACGACAGAACACGAGCGAAGGTTCAACCCGCCCAACTTGGTCCGTCGGATTCAGGTGATGGATAATTATATGGTCCGCTTAACTACAAAAGTAAACGTAAAGTTTTAAATTTTTGAAACCATTTATTTTATAGAAAAATAATATACAACATTTTAATGGTAATTACCCTGAAAAAGAAAGCCTTTGGTTTGGTTAAAATCGCAAGTAATAAAGGAAAAAATCCTTTTTCTTTGAAATCCTATTCATTTCCATCCTTTTTTTAGCTTATGTTTACCTTGAAGGATAACAAAGGAAACAATAAATTGCACAAGAATCAAAATATTTTTTTTTAAAAAAACATGAATTTGAAATGAAAATTATTAAATAATCTTTATCTCTCACTTTTGAATAAAGGACAAAATGAAATTTAATTTTTAATAAAATTCAATTCAATTCTTTTACTTAAAAAATTTCCAAAGGTGTAAAGATAAAGAAAAAACAATTTGATAAGAATCCAATGACATGCTAATCATAGAAGCTTTGAGAATATTAACTCCTTGCCAAAATGATAAAGCCAATATTATTGTGATGATTCTTTTTCATTAAATTTATTGTAATTGCCTATATTAACTGTTTGCCAAAATGATAAAGGCAACATTAACTACTATCCTAAAGAAAGTCATACCATCAGCTTCAAATTTCCATTTTATTGTGATCTGAAACTTCCCTTACCCTTTGGGCTGCCTTGTGTTTCTGATATACAGCTGAAGGAGATTTCTCAGGGGTACTCAGTCATCATCAGTGTTGGTATCTTCCGCTCAGTGGTCTAACCGACTGATAGTTATTCCACAAAACAAGATAATGCCATAGAGGAAGTGCTTTAGCGATCAATGACTGAGAAATCTCATGACAAGATCTTGGAGGGTTTCAGGAAAGATAATGGATGGAATAAAACTTATATGAAGAAGAGGCCTTCACAGAGAAACTCTCTGAAGTGCCCTTCAGAGTCTTTGACCCTACAGAGGAAGACTCTGCAGATATGTCTCTAAAGAAGCTCTTCATACAAGTTTTGTTCATTTGTTAGAATACCTCTAGCTTAAGCCGAAAAGAGAACTGCAGCTTTAGGTGTAATGGTCCATAGCAAGTTGACAATCCTAATAAATTTTACACAAGCAACTAGAAATGTTTGAGCAAGCAAGAATCAAAGTTTGAGCACTATAACTGGATTGAAAAACATATAGAATTGTTTGGTCAATTAAAAATAAGAAAACAGAAGAAATTGAGGTGAAAAACTCTCTCTCATTATTTTCATTATGAAGTGGAATGATCCCCTATAATTTTATGCTTACAAGATATAAATCAGCTCATAAGTAAATTGTCATTCATCAATTTACTTTACAAATTTTTAGAATAAAGAAAATACACATCAAAATAAAACTGAAATGAAGAATGTCAAAACAATGTTAGGAATAAGATTTTAAATACAATAAAAAACAAATTTATCACATATTAATCACCAACAAAACCATACTTTGAGAAGTAAATTTTCACGTAGTATTTATCACTAGATTTTTCTGATTGGAGCTTAAACACAACTAGATAATATTCTTTGAAAAAAGCCCTAACTATATAGAGAGAGATGGAGACTACTTAGAATCTCAAATATACACCATGAAGGATGCAAAATCTTAATTTTAATTCTAATTTTGTTATTCTGATTTGGATTTCTGCCCAACGCTACTTTAGATCAACTCAGGTTTCAACTATGCATACTGTAAAGAACAATCGAAAGAAGAAATAAACACCAAAACATCCAAAGGACTAACTTTGCTCCATGAAAACCTAACTTTGAGAAGGAACAGGCAAAAGCCCTACCTCAGCGCAGAGCATGAGTACCGAGAAAGGATCCCTGCAAATCAGATGATATAACGAAGAAAAAAGGCCGTAGAACCTTGGATCGGGCCGATCCGAAGAAGAAGAAGGTCGCAGTCCGTCTCCGATTCAGTTGGTGCAAGGCGGGATCCGGCTCGTTCGCCCGCGGTGCCGGGACTGGAGCGTTCCCGACCTGCACCAAGCGAACCAGAGGCGGCCGAGCGTCCGCCGAAGCCCGGCGGCTTGAGGATAACGCCCCGCCTTTCCTCTTCCGCTCGCGACTGGATAAGCTCGGTGAGGACGTTGAGGCGACGCACTCTAGACCACATTTATAGAGACGAGCAATAAGGAAATCGTGACGCGTGGCAAGTGGTTACTGGATTCTGAACCGGAGTTATCCCATCAGAAGAATCCGTTTAATTTAAACGAATAGAACAATGATAGAGTGATTGAAAATGAAAAAATAAAAATTATAATGAATGATATGATATAATGTGATATTTTATATACACATGTTTGATCGCTTGAACATCATCGACGGTCGAAGGTCCTGAATCAAACTATATCCTGGGAGAAGACTCGGTGAATCTGTCGAAAATTGTGCATGCAAAATGTCACGTCATTCACTATGATTTTCATTCTCCCAATCATTATTTCATAAGAAATATCAAAAATTTTAAATTTTAATAATTCAAATTATCCACTCATATTTAACGAAGAAAAAAAGACTATGCTCAAGTAAAAATCTCAGAAAAAATTATAAAAAATGATGTGATATTATAATTATAGTGATCTCCGATGAATTTATCATATTTTCCAGGGTATAGTTATCGTATCCAAGTTTGAAAGCAGAGAGGCTGAGACAGATACGAATTGTGTGGCTGGCTGAAGATGGCAACTTCAAATCAGAGCCTGGGAATAATTCTCACTGCGTGATGGCCAGAGGCAGTAGCAGCTCCCTTGAATGGTAGCCATCAACCAGCAACAATTTAACTTTGTTCTCTTTGCCTTTGCCAGATTCCCTGATCCCATTAAATCACATCAGGGCATGTCTGTGGGGCCGGTACTCCTCCGGTGGCTCATCGTCGTCGAAGCTGGGAAACCCGAACGAAATCAAACCCGGCCAGACCGACACAGGACATCTGGTTCTTCATGTCTCCAGACAAATGAAAAGTTAAGATGCTGCCAACCTGACTTTGTTGAAATAATGCAAGGCAAGGTTTTGGAATATCATGAAATAAGGCACAAAGGATTCAGATATCATTGTGTAGAGGACAATTCTTCTGAGGGTTGTTTGCTGAAATGCCTTCTCAATCATCCTTTTCATAGAATGTGAGTTGTCTCCAATATCAACAAAGAATCTGATCACCGGTGAAAGCTCTCTTCTTACGCGATCAAGTGAAGGGGTGCCTCTTTATTTGCGCATGAATTTGAAAGTGCGAATTTGTGCACAAAAACTAAAGGTTATGAATATAAATAGCTCTGTGCTAAGGAGGCCTTCATGTCAGTCCTATCCCCTCCTTAATGCAGTTAGAGATACTATTATCATAGAGGCCAACAACATACCTTGATGCTCACCGAATTTGGCCGAAGAAGATCCACTTCTAAGATTTCCTTTGAACTTTTAGGAAAGCCAAGAAGAGTTGCTTTGACCTCAGGAATGTGACCTCTCTTTCACTGTAATGGAATGGCTTAAGGTAGCCTTTGTAGGGCTGCTTTTTTCCTTTGAAAAAGAACCATTCCAATCTAGCAACACAAAAGTATTACACAGTTGACAAACCAATATCAAATTGGTTATCAACTTTAGTTAGGCTCCATGATGATACTAATATCTGTTCAAAGAAGCAAACAATCTAAAAAGAAAACCATGGTGAGGAGGAAATGATGACATATTTTGATCCCTTAGAGACTAATGATCAGTGGTGGATAATGGCAATCACTCTCTCCTTCTAACAATGGTTAATTTACTAATTACATGTAACATAACAAAATATTAACATGTTTTGTTTCATCAAAGGTGAAAAAAAGAAAAAACATCAAAATGCAATAGTATCAAACTTCACAAGCAGGTTTAGGAAATAAAATGAACAATGACAGGTTGGTTCCTTGTATGATAATCGATTTGATGTCATTTCTATTGCCTTTTTCTTAAGCTTCCATGCTGACATAATCCATCTTGTTGAAAGCCTCTGTAAACCCTTTGTGGCTTTTAGTTCCAAGTGCCTTCCTTTGTGTCACAGAGTATGTTGTGATTTGATTTCAATGACCTATCTTACCTTCTAAGAGAGTTAAATACCATGTAACCCTATGGATTAGCTTGGTTAAAGCCAAAGAGGGAGCTCGGTTAAATTGAAAATGCCAAAGCACTTAAGTCCGCAACGTCTTGATATTCAAGCATGCTTAAAAGGTTTCACTGAGTGTAGAGTTTCTGACTCTCAACCATTATATTTTTAAGTCCTTTAACATGTCTTTAATATGCCACCTTAGACTCAACATCATTAGATATGGAATTTACTCTGACAGCGTGTGGAAAGTCAAGTGAAGGAGCACTTGGGAGGCCCAAGCAAGAGGCAACTTACAGTTTGGGGAAAAGAGATTAGCCATCTGGAAAGAGAGAAGCTGCTTCTGTTGCTGAATGGCAGTATCTGCTACCATTGATGAAATCTTATTCTGATAAAGATAGAGGACAAGACTCAAGAGAGTTGTCTTTTTATTTGGATAAGAATAGGGGCATAGGTAGAGATAGAGAGGATATGAGAACTTGGACCTGTTTTAGAGCAACATCGTAGGTCATCATTTCACCGATAAGATCTTGCAATTCATATTCTCACATAAACACAAAATAACCTCTTCAGATGTATATGATAAGCCACCACAGGTGCAGTTTACTTCATAGAAAATAACAGTAAGAAAAAATTATCCTAACGGGGAGAAAGACCACATTATAATTAGCTCATTAGGGAAACAATTGCAAAAGGGCCCTACACTAAGCTCTTTATAAGGGGAATCACTAAATTATAATACCATCACCAGGAAACAACCTGTAAAAATCCACCAGAACGTTCTCCTTTATAAAAATGAGCTTCTGTATGGATAAAATATGGTACACACTCCCTATGAATATTGCCCATGTTATCATCAGTAGACTCTAAGGTTGTTAGTTATAATGTGCACTCCATGTTAAAGATTCATTACATGGTCCATCAGATAGAAATAGATAATGCCTGATAATTTAAGCAGGTCTTAACGTGTTAAGTGTGTTGATGTGACACAAAGAATGTTTCATGAAAAAGAAACAACAGTATACAACTCCGAATACAAAAGTTGGAAACATAAATGTCTGAACATCCAAGAAAAACAATCATATAAGCAGAAAGATAAGTTTGGTAGAGAAATTACCCATATATTCAAGAGAAAGAAATGTTGGCAAACAAGTATGAGGAAAAAACTACAGAAGAAATTCTTAGATGTATTTACTAGGAAGGAAGTGGACTAGGAAAAAAATAGAAAGTAAAGAATTCAATAACTTCCAATTTTCTATTTTATTTTTGCCGAGAATGAAAACATGAGATTAACATTTAATAAACACAAATTAGTAAGAAATGTTAGTATTTGGTGGCATCCAACTACACAACAAGTATGAAATAGAGAGACCCCAAGATAATTCAATTTGTTTCCCCTACTTCGTCTCCTCTAAGAAAACACACACACAAAAAGAGGCTAAGTTTACTTGGGAAGCAAGATAGAAATGGAGGCAGAACAAACTGGAGGGGAAACGACGCAAAATGGCATGAGTGGTTGATGCTCAATGTGCAATTTTGTTATCTCAGCCAATCAACTTATCACAAAAACGTACTCGAAGCCCTAGGCCTAAACCAATAATCCACGGAGAAAAGGCACTCACAGCTTCGCTGGAGATCGGGAGTGTCGCCCGAAGCTTCAGCCGGAAGTAGTAATCTGGAACGGCCCAGGCACGACCGCCTCCGCCGGATCCGGCCGCCGCCGCCGTGATTCCAAATATTCGAAACTCATCCTCTCCCTCTCGATTCCAAGCACACGAGATGGAGGGTGGGAGAGGGGCGAGAAGGGGAATAGCCGACGGAGTTGAGGCCAGATCATCGGTCCCACTTTTCCGCTGTCCGTTCCACTTTTCATCCTGTCCCGCCTATTCCATTTGCCGCTGATGACGATCGACGAATTGTCTGATCGTCAATCGAACATTATCGATGATTTTTTATTATTCTCCTGAATCAAATGATATCCTGGAAAAAAGATTAATCAATCGGAATCGCTACAATTGCAATCTCATGGATTCGACGATGAATCCGACGAGATTGCAATTATGACCAATTCATCGTACTCCCAAGGTATAATTTTATTCGGGACGACGACTGAAAACCATCAGTAATATTTGATCGATGATCAAACGACTAGTCAATCGTCGCTAATGAATGTGACAGACGATATTCGACCGCTAATAGTGTTTAATCAATAATTAAACGATTCATCGACTGTTGCCAACGAATAAAATAAACGAGAAAGGAAAAAAATAAGACAGACGATTCCGTCTGGATTCTGGAAGGAGAGAACATGAGAGAATTGAAAGCATACTGTACGAACACTTGGCGTATATCGCATTTGGAATCTACCCCCACTTAAGATAACATTTTGTACGATTGTTCTCAATTATTTTAAAAAAATAAAATATCAGTGTTGAAAGTTTTGTTTTTTCCCGTGTTAATAATAATAATAATAATTCAAATATAAAATAGTATTTTTAAAATGTGTTAAAATATAGGATTATTAAAAATTGATCGGATTATCCACCATAAAGTAATTAATACCACATAAATATCACAAGATCCACTACAAACAGCATCAAGAACTACTTTATTCGAAGGTTGGATTACCTCATTGAAGAAAGGGAAATCTAACAGACAACAGAAATATGGAAATTGGACTCCACTCCTAGGTTTGTTGAGGTTTGACGAAATGAGGCGAGATCAACTTTACGATTTCGAACATTCCGACCTTCTCCTTACCGCCGAGGATTGTCTTCAGCTTGGCGTCGCAGAGAATCTCCTGCTTGTTCGAAGGATTCTGCAATGGCAAAAGAGAGATGTTGGTGCAGGATCTTTAGAAGTAGGATCAAATTATCGCTAACCACTTAAACATAATTACATTCTTGATCAGAAGTAGAATCCATAATCCAACATAACAAACTATAATATCAGTGAACAAGCCTTCTTTTACTTAACAAGTCAACCATAATTTCCAATCTCGATTGCTCTATCTTTCTTTTTTTCTTTTGTTCTCGTTCCTTAAGTCACATAAAGACCGTCTGAGCAACTGCATTGTGCACTCGGGACATGATCAGAAATCGGGAGGGAGAGTCGGTGACAAGGCGGAGGGGCTATGATGGATCTGAAGAGGGCAAAGGAGCGCAAGGCAAAACAAAGTATGAACTACTAATCCAGCACATACACATACTACACTAACAATTCACAAGGGACAACTTCGATTGCTCTAAGTATCTTTGTTTCTTTTGTTCTCATTCCTCTAAAGAATAAAGTAGACTTTACCAAACATCATTGATATATTTAAACCTCAAATTCTATAGGTCTAAAGGGAAAAGAAGATCCAAGTTGCATAAAAACTCTGTGCAAAACAAATTTTCTGAGGAAAAGTTCTTCGAGAGAATCTATTTTCTGCATTTAGTTCACTAGAGCAGAAAAGTTCTAAGAATCCTCTGGCTACCTTGTGCATTTGGCACGTGATCAGCGATCACGAGGAGAGTCGGTGACGAGGGGGAGGGGGTAGCATGAATCTGAAGAGGGCGAGGAGCGCATGTCAAAAATGGCTTTCACACATTCTGAGTGGAAGTCATTTTCCCCATAAAACTCCCATTTTTTTTCTTGAATATCATTTTCAATCATGCCAAGAGAATTTCACAGTTAACAAAATAACCCTAATCCTCCAAATCAATAAGTACTAGATCATAAAATAATACAGATTCAATCACTTGACCACAGATTATCAATCACATTTCCAATTGATATAGGAATTTCTGTACCAGAAACAATAGTATCTCCAATTATATCTCCTCCAAAATGTCAAATATATCTCTTCTCACCATCCCCATAATGAACTAAGACAAATGTATGCATTTCGATTAAAGTCATATTCTATGATTACAATTCTAACATATATGTCTTTTTTTTCATTCCATCGAAAATCAAATTTACAGTATAGATGCTTATGACCTCCCCTCTATGCCATGCGGTAATGATTCCTCTAGCATTACAATCTTTACTACAATTATTTCATGGGTTAGATTTCACTTACGGCTCCATTGCGTGTGCTCAGGGTAGAAATCTTATATAAATGTATCACCGTGATGTACAAACAAACTGGTAATAAAATTCGTAATGTAGAACTAAAAGCACAGAGCATAAATCACCAAAACCAGAGTGATCACTTCATGGCAACAACATTTAGCATACCAGACCATAATTAGAGGACTTTACCAACAACAGTGAGATAACCCTATAAATCCTGGAGCAATAAGATTCATGAAAAGGGAAAAAAAGCACAGATGCATGACTATGATTTCCCATAACTCTAGATATATTGACGAAAGTATTAGCAAAGGAGGAAGCGGGGTTCGGACCTGGAGCTGGTTTGCTTTGATGTGCTCCCAGATCTTTTTGACGGCATCCACCCGTGCGATTTCCGGGACGCCGAGGAATTTGCTCATCGCTGGAGACAAAGGCACCGGCCGATGAAAGGGCCCTTTGGGCTTGGCCGCCGCCTTTGCTGATGCTTCCTTCAACCCGCCCTTGGCCGCCGCCATGAGCACCCGGCAACTCCCGAAAACCCTAGACATGGCTATTGGCTGCTGCTGCCGTCGCCTGTCGCGGCTTTTAACGTGAGTGAGGGTTTAAGAAAGGAAATACCACGATTAACATTTTAATCAATTTGCTATTTAAATAATGCCTCAATTAAATTAATTGGTTATGTGATTTAAAATTTTAAATTCAATTATGATTTATTATCGATAAATTTTCTTCCTAATGGATGATTATCTCAAATTTGATACTATCTAGATTAATTTTTTTATTATTAAAAACCTAAGTAATTAGCATTATATTCATAAAGAAATTTAGTGCTTAATCTAATAAATATTTCTTGAAAACATATGTATAATGTAAACAACTTTAAACCCATAATATATTCAATTTAATAATATTTATCACTATTTTGAATGATTAAATCTTTCCATGATTGAATAATTAAGGGATTTAGATTCAAATCTTGTTTTTTTATCCTTTATCCTGCTATAGCTTTTTATTTGTAATTGTTAGACGGTGGGAAAAAATGTGATTTACTTATTTTTAGTGTCCTCATCAATCTATCTTAAACTAATATAAAAAAAATAAATCATAAAAAAGAAATCTTATAGTTAGTGCATGAAAAAGAAAAATATATAAATTTTATCTAACTTTGATTCTTAAATTTTAAGATAATAACACCGCATGAAGTCTTTTTTTTTTATCATTTATCCTGCTGTGGCTTTTTATTTGTAATGGTGAGAAGGGATGGTTAGGGGTGAGATGAGTATTGGTTGAAACTGGATCCCAATCAAACTTATTAAAATTCAACTATTTTTCCCACTTAGAATCAAATAATTTTCAGTTGAACAAATTGAATTGAATTATATATTCTTTTCGTGATCTTAGATCTTATATTTGTTGAAAACTCTTAAGTAACATGAATTATATATTCTTTTCATGATGTTAGATCTTATATTTGTTGAAAACTCTTGTCCCGACACTACAAAAATAACGAGGTTTTGCGACGGACAATTATAATTGTCTGTCGCAAATAGCGACGGATATATAGTATCCGTCGCCAAAGTTGCGCGGCAAGTCAAACTCCTAATTATAGCGACGGACATGGTCAAAGTCCGTCGCTATTGCGACGGATATTTTTAGAAATCCGTCGCTAATGTTGGGCGACGAGTCAATGTCCGTCGCTAAGTCCGTCGCTATTGCGACGGACAAGTCAACTCGTCGCTAATGTTAGGCGACGAGTCAATATCCGTCGCTAAGTCCGTCGCTATTGCGACGGACCAGTCAACCCGTCGCTAATCTTGCGACGGACCAGTCAACCCGTCGCTAATCTTGCGACGGACAAGTTAGTCCGTCGCAAAATTACTTAAAAAACGCGACGCCCCCTTCCCCGCAGCCACGCAAACCCTAGCGACCGAAGCGGTATTTCTTCTCCGGCGATTCTCCTCCGGCGATCTCTCCTCCGCTCCCAGGTACGCGAGTTAGTTCCATTTGCCGTATATTATCGTTTTTTTGTGATCACGCGCCGACGTCGTCTTCTCCGGCCAGGCACCGCTCTTGGCACGGCCGCGCGCGTCCTCCGGCGGTCTCGCGCCTCTTGCTCGCGGTCGCGGCCCAGTGCGGCCGGCCGGCGCCTTCTGCGGCCGGCCGACGGGCCTGCGGCCGGCCGGCGGCCCCTGCTGTGGTCGGGCCTCCGGCGGTCGGCGCCGACACAGTCAAAAAAAAATTAATTAATTGAATTAATTAAAGTTAATTGAATCAATTAGATTAATTAATTAAATTCAGTTAATTAATTAGAATTAAACAATGTGTATTTAATTTATCATATATTTTATTTATTTTAGTTTAATTGTTTCATTAATTTGATTATTAGGATGATTAATTGTTTGATTAGTGTAATTATTTTGATAAATTTTTTCATTACTTGTTCTATTAATTAGATCTTGTTTGATTAGTTTTAGATTAATCAAATTATATCATGTTTGATTAATAAGAGTTATTTTTTTAGTATACCATTAATATCATTAAATTGTCTTATCTGAATTCAGATACAATGTATCCGAACAAGGCATGGATGTATAATAGGTTAGACAATGGATTTATCCGTGACGAATTTTTTACTGGAGTGGAAGAATTTGTTAACTTTGCAAAGTGTCATCCTGAGTATTTGAATGGCACAGAGTTGAAGTGTCCATGTAATCAACGCAAATGTAGAAATACAGCTTTCCGTGATGAAGATACAGTGAAAACTCATATCGGTAGGTATGGGTTTGTTCCAGATTATTACAACTGGTATTGTCATGGAGAGCCGTATGTATATGAATTTGGTGGACCTTCCGTTGCATCATCATCGAACTCAATTGGACCAGAAACATCATATAACCCTGCTGATGCAATGCAATCAATGGTTTACGATGCAATGAATGCTTTTGATCAACCAAATGTAGAACAAGTACCTACTTCTGATGTTCAGAAAATGTATGACATGTTAAAGGCTAGTGAAAGAGAATTATGGCAAGGTATTCCTTCTGGTCATTCTCAATTATCTGCTACTGCAAGATTATTGAATATGAAGGCAGAACATCATTTCTCAGAACGATGTTATGATGACATATGTCAACTTATGTCAGAGTTGCTTCCAACTGATAACTGCATGACTGATAGTTTCTACAACACTAAAAAACTAATCAGAGACTTGGGTTTGTCAGTTGAGAAGATACATTGTTGTGTCAATAATTGCATGATCTTTTGGAACCAAGATAGTGAATTGATGGAATGCAAAATTTGCAACCATCCCCGTTACAAGCATGGTGTTCGCATGGTAAATCAGAAGAAGAAAAAAAATATTCCTTACAAAGTCATGTATTATTTTCCTTTGACTGCTAGACTTCAACGTTTGTATGCATCAGCAGCAACAGCGAGTCATATGATTTGGCATCAAAACCATAGACATGATGGAGACATTATGTGTCATCCTTGTGATTCCCCTGCATGGAAACATTTAGATTCAACATTTTCTTCCTTTGCTATGGAACCACGTAATGTCAGACTTGGACTTTCTGCAGATGGATTTCAGCCATTTGGAAGTTATGGACAACAATATTCATCGTGGCCTGTTATCTTAACACCATATAACTTACCACCATGGATGTGCATGAAAGATGAATTTATGTTTCTTACTGTTTTAATTCCAGGTCCTCAAAATCCAAAAGGGCACATAGATGTTTTTTTGCAACCTTTGATAGCTGAGCTGAATTATTTATGGAATATAGGTTCAGAGATGTATGACATTGCTACAAAGTCAAACTTTTTAATGCATGCAGCATTGTTATGGACTATTAGTGGTTTTCCTGCTTACTCAATGTTATCAGGATGGAGCACAGCTGGAAAGTTAGCATGTCCACATTGTATGAGTCAGTCAGATGCATTTTCTTTGCCATGCAGTGGCAAGATTTCATGGTTTGATAATCATCGAAAATTTTTACCTCTTGATCATCCGTTCAGAAGAAATAAGAAAAATTTCAAAAGGAATGAAGTAGTTAGGAAGCTACCTCCATTTGGGATGTTAGGCGAAGAAGTGTTAAATGAAATTGATAGTTATGGATTTCTACCAGTATATCAGGATGGATCAGATGATATCAACAAGTATATTGTTAAAGTCAACAAATGTGGTTGGAGGAAAAGAAGTATTTTTTGGGAGCTTCCATATTGGAAATATTTACTCATTCGTCATAATTTGGATGTGATGCATATTGAGAAAAATTTCTTTGATAACATCATTAATACTGTCTTAAATGTGCATGGGAAAACAAAAGATACAACAAAATCTCGTGAAGAATTGAAACAATTAGTTAGCAGGCCTGAGTTGCATCAGAATGAAACAACTGGTAAATATCCCAAGGCTTGTTATACATTGGACAAAGAAAGTAAGCAAGCATTATGTTCTTGGTTGAAAAACATAAAATTCCCAGATGGATATGCCTCTAATATGTCTCGTTGTGTGGATACCAATAGCTCTAAAATGGTTGGAATGAAGAGTCATGATTGTCATGTGTTCATGCAAAGATTAATTCCAATAGTTTTCCAAGAATTACTTCCAAATAATGTTTGGCAAGCACTTACAGAATTAAGCCTTTTTTTCAAAAATCTGACTTCCAGAGTTGTTATGGGAGCAGATATGTTACGCCTTCAGATAGAGATTCCTTTAATACTATGTAAGCTTGAGCGAATATTTCCACCAAACTTTTTTGATTCAATGGAGCATTTGCCTATTCATTTACCTAGTGAGGCACAGGTTGGTGGTCCTGTACAATACAGATGGATGTATCCCTTTGAAAGGTTTCTTAGAAAATTAAAGAATAATGTGCGTAATAAAGCAATAGTTGAGGGATCAATATGTAATGCATATCTGGTTGAAGAAGCAAGTTCATTTTGCTCCTATTACTTTGCTGAAAATGTAAAAACCAGACATCCACGCAATCAAGATGACATTCCATCAGTTGACCCAGACATTCTTTCTATCTTCAAGTATCCTGGAAGAGCAATGGGTTCAACTCTATCTAGACGGTTAAATGACAGAGAATATCATGCCGCCAGGACATATATCCTCTTAAACTGTGAAGATGTCAAACCATACCTAAGGTATTATCTCATGTTGTAATGAAATTAATATCAAATGATATAATCAAATTTCTAGTATGATATCAAATGAACTTATATGTCAGGTTATACCAAGACCAGTTGTACATTCAAAATCCATCGATAAGTGCAAATGAGGTAGATCAAAAGATAGAAGAAGAATTTGCATTTTGGTTTCAAATATATGTAAGTGAGTTAATATGAAGTTTTTTTTAACAATTCTTGATTACTTATTAATCTAATAAGTTCACCCACCACTATTATAGGTCAATGATGACAGAATTTCAAATGTAGCAGACGACAGAATTAAAAATCTCGCATTTGGACCTCTTCGTACTGTGACAGTCTACTCGGGCTATTACGTGAATGGATACAGATTTCATGTGAGGCAACGTGATTCAGGGATGCTAACGTATAATTCTGGCATCAGTGTCAAAGGATCAACAAACAATAATGATAATGAATTTGACTATTATGGCAAGCTAGAGGAAATTATCGAAGTTGAATACCCAGCGTTGCCTTTCAAAAGATGTGTACTATTCAGGTGTTCTTGGTATGATCCAACACCAAGGACGGGCACAAGGAAACATCGGTTATACAATTTAGTTGAGGTTAATTCAAGCAAAAGATTCAACAAGTTCGAACCATTCATTTTTGCAGTGCAAGCTGGTCAAGTATTTTATTTGGAGTACCCAACTAAGAGAAGGCGCCCTAGTGAATGGCTTGTTGTATGTCAAATGAAGCCTAGGTCAACAATTGAAATGCCAAATACGATCACTAGCCAAAACTCCGATGCTTATCAGAATGAAGAAGTTATAATCAACTCAGTTGATTCAGAAATACAATCAGTATCTCAATTACTTATAGATGAGAATGTCTCTGACGAGGAAATTGATGATGGTGAAATATCTAGCAGTGAGGAGGTCAATGTATCAACGGATTCAAGCGATGAAAGCTTGCATGTCAATTTAGTTCCATTAGATTAGGATGAGTTAGATGTATTGAACAATATTAACTAATCAGAGTTTGTATTAAGATGATTTGTTAATTTAGATCATGCTGCTTGTATTAAACATGTTTATACGATGCTTGATTATCCATTTGCTAGCTTTATTTAGATCATTCTGCTTTTATTGAACATTCTTCATTAGTGCACGTTTCCATTTGTCTCTAACATGTCTCATTTGCATGTTTTACCTATTCTGCTTATTTACCTAAACTTTTTGTCTAATCAGGTACCATGTCAGCACCCCGAGATCTGCGGATTATACTTACAGTCGCCGGTGACAGGTATACCTATTCTTCGTATATATTTTCTTACAGAATTTGCTAATATATTTTATTTTTTCCTACAGTTTCATTCCAGATGGGCATCAGGTCTCATCTTATATATCTAAAAAATTTAAAGAAAGACTGTCACCTACGACGACATGGGGTCATATTGAGAATGATTTGAAATCATTCTATTATGGAGAGTTTTTAGTAAGTATTTTACATGTATATTTAATTTGATATTATAACTTATTTTCATACTAACCATATAAATTTTTTCATACAGAAAAGGTACACCTGGGAGGAGGGTGCGGAGGAGCAATTTAAGAAGACCTGGAATGCCTACTGCTCCAAATTGTACAGGGACATGCTCTACAAATGGAGAAAGAAGGCTGATAGGCCTACAGAGGTCCCTGAGCCGATTTGGGCAGCATGGCGAGCTGCCTGGGATGACCAGCACTGGAAAGAGAATGCTGCGATTGCTCGAGGCAATCGCAATTCAGAGGTTGCTGGGCCCAGCACGGGATCGACGAAGCACACTGCTGGATCCCGTTCCATTATCCAGCATGCCAGTGATTTGGTAAGTACTTTTTATTTTGGTTATTAAAGGCATTTAGTATGTTTTTGTGGATATATTTAAACATTATATTCTGTGTATACAGGCTGCTGAGCTACAGAGACCTCCCACTAGTTGGGAGTTATTCAGCAAGACCCACAAGAAAAAAGATGGGTCTTTTGTCGATCGTCGCTCCCTATCTATCAATGTAAGTATATTAATTATATTTTACTTGACCCAGACATTTTATATAGACTAATTAAATTTTTATTTCACAGGAATCAATGACCACTAGAGTTGCTGAGGCACAGGCGTCTCAGCCTGCAGCAGAGGGGGAGGATGCACAGCCTCTTTCGACCGACGATGTGAATCGGATTTATTTTGATGTCGTCGGTGGGAAGAGGAAGACCGCCTTATACGGTCTGGGCTCTCAGGCAAAGGTTACATATGATCAGATGAGAGCTCCAGGGGTTAGGGGTCGTCCAGCATCCTCCTCCTCTACCTCTAGTGAGGTTCGACATTTGCGGGAGGAAAATGAAGCCCTGCGGACTCGACTCACGTCGATAGAGGAGACGTGTGCCGGGAGGGACGCAGAATGAGCTAAGACGAGCGCAGAGTGGGCTCAGAGGGAAGCAGCGAGGGATGCTGAGTTGAGAGAGTTGCGGGCTCACCAGGCACATACTGACGAGATATTACGTCACATGCGAGCTTTTGCAGCGACTCTATCGCCGATGACACAGATGCCAGCACTTCCCGTCCCTCGTTTTGACGCTCCGGATACACAGATGTCAGCCGCTCCCGCTCCCACCCATTGTTTTGAGTCTCAGGAGATACAGGATCCTGAGCATCCCATAGAGGAGTAGAGATATTATAGTGGTATGATCATTTTTTCCCCCAATTTTTTTCAGTAACAATGTATTAAGTTATTATATCCATAATAACTTGTTTTCTTATTACTCCATTTATGCTTACAGATTCTACATTATCAGAGTTGAGTTCAGATTTCTTGCTTGAAAGGTATGAATATTCGATATTATTCCTTTATTCTTTCGTATTTGGTAGTTTTCATTTACATATTTAATATTATTAGAGTTATCTTCTATTTGTTATTTTTCTTCTATTAGATCGAGTTATCTTATCATTTGTTATTTCTTATTGTTATCAATTTAAATTTATTTCTTTATTTGATTTCTTTATAATGGTTTTATCTTCTATTATGCAGGAATATTTTTCCTTTCCATCCAGTATTGACTCTGATATTCATGTACGTAATGATTCTCTACGAACCTTTCATTTTTGATATATGTTTATTTTCTTTTGATATATACATTTAGTTGGTTGAAAATTATATAAGTTTTGATACATCATATGGATACGTATGGTTACTCTGTTACATTTGGATACATCATATGTTTAATCATTTACATCATATGGATACGTATGATTCACTCTGTTACATTTGGATACATTATTTGTAAATGTTTAGTCTTGTTTCAAAGTTTCGATTGTAAAAGTTTAGAAATTAAACTTTGGAATGAATAGTGGATTGAATGTATACTTTTGTAAATGATTGTTTGGATTGAATTGAATTCGAAACAAATGTTCTGAATGTTTCGATTGTTATGAATGTTTAGCTTGTAATTGTGAATATTCGGATTGTTCTGAATGTCTGAGATTGTAATTGTGAATGTTTGGATTGTAATTGTGATTGTTGGATTGTAATTGTGATTGTTGGATTGTTGAAATATAGATTTCTGTTTCATATTTTTATACGGTATTGATGTAGAACAGGGAAGGTCAAGAAACAGATGGTTGCTGTGAAAATTTTCCAGTATTAGCGACGGATTTTTTTTAATTCCGTCGCTATTTGCGACGGATATTTGACTATTCCGTCGCTAAAATAGTCAAATAGCGACGGGGTTTGACCGTATCCGTCGCTATTACGATATATTAGCGACGGACATTGACGTAATTCGTCGCTACCCCATAAATCCTGCGACGGATAATTGACCATCCGTCGCTACCATTTTCCAGGCCACGTCTACCCTCTTTTGTGGTGTTTGCGACGGGGTTAATTATCCGTTGCTAATATAGCGACGGAGATCATATAATAGCCGTCGCTATTCATGCTCTGCGACGGGTTCTCAGCCGACGGCGGCAAATCCGTCGCTAATCCGTCGCTAGCACTGTTTAGCGACGGAATAGCGACGGATTTTGTCCGTCGCTAGTGCTTGTTATTTTTGTAGTGCGATTAATCACTATTTTTTTTAGCAAAATAAAAAAAAACCTTATTCATTGATAAATAATGAAGAGATTATGAATTGGTACTAAAAAATTAACATTTTTTTATTCTAAAATGGCAAAAAGCAATTTACCCATCAATCTATCTTATAATCGACACAGAGGAGATACATCATAAAGATTACTAGTCCGGATGTTATGACTAGTACTTAAAGAAAGCGGACACATTGATTTTATCAAATTTTGACCCTCAGACCTCATTGTGACAATATTCATGTTTAACCATCAGTCCATCTTAAGAGAATAACATTTTTTATTTCATGATGGCAAAAACCGATTCACCCGCCCTTACATCTCCGTCATCCCGTCCCAGAGCTAATACGAACATTTTTTATTTCATATTCTATGAGTTGGTGGATTTGGATTAGGTTTGATTTGCTCTATTGAACCATTTATTAATATTAAATTCTTGCATTAGAAATGTAATATTATGTATTTTTTTTATTGTGTCGATTAGATTATTTCACGTATGTTTCATTATTTAATATCTAGTATAAGTGTATTATAAATGTTTTTTTATCGGAAACTACCTGACCTTCTATGAGTACGTTTTTAATTTAATGATCGGTACAAATTTTGATGAGATCACATTGATTATCTCAAAATTACTCAATTTAAAGAATTAAATACTTAGTACTAAATAAAAATAAAAATTCAATAACATTTATCAAAAAAAAACTTATCAACAATTTACGACTGTCAGATGATACCCTTACCACAATGTTAATGTACTGAAGTAATTAAAACTGTTCTATTGTTTTGCAAATTTTTTTTTATTTATAATTGTGATAAAAGAAGATTCACTTTTGGCGCTCTTACGAAGTTAAGATGGAGAAAATAAATCTTAGATATTATTAATTTAGATACTGACTAATATAAGTGTAATTATCAGATGGGATGGTTAGGGGTGAGATGAGTATTTGGTGAAAACGGATTCAAATTTAATTTATTAAAATTTAAAATTCAACTGTTTTCCCAAGTCGAAACAAATAATTTTTCCTATTAAAGTCGAACTAATCGATATATATATATATAAAATCCCGACTCATGTTTATTGGCCTGGCCCATCACGCGAGTAAATAACTCGGCCCTTCTAGCACCCCGTTAGCGGGGGTCTGGGTCAAAAGACCCCCGAGAGCCCATCAAATGGGTAGTTCAAATAGTTGATTCAGCTTGACATCGACCAGAGAATATATCTTGAGTCATGAGATGACTAAGCCCCAAGGTTTCACGAAGGCGCGGACTCGAGTCAGAGGAAGCTCGACCGGCGCCCCAAAGTTTCCGTACAGTGAAAGCCCGAACGGCGAGGGTGCTGAGCCTTCAGCCGATTCAATTAGGACCCAGTTGGGGTATTGCCACTCGGGCATACCCTAACTTAGGAAACATAGTTACTCTCGGTAACAGTGGTAACAGTGGCCTTTGGGCTCGAGTTTATGCCCATCCCTCAGTCGACACCATCGCTCTGAGCTGCCAGCCGACGCTAGCATTCGAGGTTTTGTCGTGATCCACAGGAACACCCACTCCCCTGACACAGGACTAGCAGAAGAAGTACGGGGTCGACACAGATCTGACATCATTCAGACCCGAATCGTGAGTATCTCGCCGACGCCATGATCTCCCTGCCATTCCATGGCATCCCGTACCACGACCACCTATGTCTGTGTCAAGCCGAGCGGCGCCTGACGGCGCTCACCCATAAGTTGACAGCGCCCCTTTCCTTATTCTGATATGCGGCACATTACCCTGCCACCACTGGGTATGCCTTACCCTGTCCTTGTATACGACAAAAGGTAGCAGACCGGGCAGAAGCTGTCAGCTTCCCCGACTATATAAGTCTCTCAATCCGCATCCCCTAGGTACGCGCAATAGTATTTTTGCTACTGTTCTATTGCTTTCGCTGCTCTTCTACCACCGAGGACTGACTTGAATGTCGGAGTGCCTTGCCGGGGACTTTTCCCGGCGGGTTCTAACTGTCTCTTTCTCCCAGTCAGAAGCGTGGCGACCCACGCTCCCTGGGTACAATCCGACCAAGTGTCCAGACTCTCGTCTTCGTACGAGTTATAAGTGGGCCTGCCCCCGTGCACCCCTCGGCTCGGCTCCCAGTCGGACGTGTGGCGGCCCACGCTCCCTGGGTACAATCCGATCGAATTGTTGGAGCAATCGACCCTAAGATGGTCCGGAGTGACCATAGGTTTTGATGTTTGGGCAAAGGGTTTAAGTTATGTTTACCCTTGTTTACTTATATGTGTATGTTGAGTGTGCAGGTTGTACAGGTTACACATATGGACTTGACTGGACAGTCTCGGTATGGTGAAGAATGGCATGGAGGCAAGCTGGAGGCTTGCGCGCGCATCCAAGAGACCTTGGTGAGCAGGGACGATGAGCTGATGGGCGCGGACTTCGAGGCATGCGTGAAGGATGGCATGGAGGCAAGCTGGAGGCTTGCGTGCATCCGAGGGACGGGAGCCGAAGATGAAGAGGGCGTGAAGGCAACAGTCGAGGCTGCGGAGGAGGATTCAATCGAGTCGTGAGGGTACGAGTGCAGTGTGATTGTACTCAGGAAATCCTAGGGTTTGAGTGCGGAGTGGAATGTACTCAGGATAGGTAACCTTAGGTGGGTGAGTAGACCAGTCGACTGGCCTGGGGGCAGTCGACTGATGGAACTCACAGAAAGGTCTCAACCCTGGGGCCAGTCGACTGCCCTGGATGTAGTCGACTGGTAGGTGGCTGGTGAGTTGGCTAAAATTCGAACGCTGGGATGCAATGGTCGAATTTGGCTGGCACCAGTCGACTGCCCTTGGGGCAGTCGACTGGTAGCGAGAAATCAACCCCGAGTCCTATTTAAAGAGGACGTCGTGGTGGCTGAGTTTCTTGACGAAACTTGTCTTGGTTAAGGGCAAGTTAGTAGTCTTCGTGTCCAGAGCTTTGTTTGGTGTTGTGGTGAGGTTTCTCCACCCACAAGGAACGACACGTGATAGCCGGAGGTTATCCGGGGAGTGATCCACCGACGGATTGTTGGATTAGTCACCCGGCCAGGGTGGATACCAACTAAATACGGTTTGTTAGCATTGTATTTATTGTTTTATTTGTATTTCTGCTGCGCTAACAATATTGTAGGAAGAAGGGGTTCGAAAAATCGCTATTCACCCCTCCTCTAGCGTACGACAACGATCTTACAATTGGTATCAGAGCGAAGGATCGCTCTTGATCGGACTAACCGCCTACGGATGCATTGTGGGGTGGCATGGGCAAAGACATCAAGAGGAAACCATAACTAGGACTTTAGGTCAAGGTTTGATTGAAGTTTTTGGCTAGTTTTGGGTTTTGTGTCAAACTAGGAAATGGTGATAGATACATTTCGGAATATATTTGTCCCAAGTAGATATGGGTACCACAAACCTCTCTACAAAATTTGAGAATTTTTGGAGGTTTGTGGAATTTTTGGCGCATTTCTGAATTTCGTCAGAAATGCAGAAATTTCAGACTTTCAGAGTATCAATCGACTGCCATTTTGGCAGTCGACTGGTCAGGGCTGATTTTTGTATCAGCAGCTGGTTTAGGGTCCAAATAATGAAAAACAAGTGTATGGGGGGCTAGTACACATTGTTTATGATCATTAGGGATTAAAAGAATCAATAATTGGGATATTGTTGGGTTCTTTTTGATGTTAGGCAAAGGGGGAGAAGTGTTAGGTTTAAGTTGGGAAACTAAACACACCTTTGCTAGAAACCCAAGGTTTAGGGGGACCTAAGATTAAGGGGGAGCATGGTTGCTCCGTTCTTGGCGTAAGGGGAGCCTTGGAGAGGTTCTTAAAAAGCCTTTGTAAGTCCAATGAAGGGGGAGCTTTGGAAAAGCTTTAAGAAGCCCGTTTTGTGGAAAATTCCTAACTTTAGGAAGTTAGGTGTGGGATGCCTTGGGATAGGATCCCGTTGTGAAAAATTCCTAACTTGGAGGGTTAGGTGTGGGATGCCTTGGGATAGAATCTCATTGTGGAAAATTCCTAACTTGGAGGGTTAGGTGTGGGATGCCTTGGGATATGATCCATGTATGCATTGCATATGCATTTGTTTAGCATTGTTTTTGCTATTCTATACTATTTGTTCTCCCTAACTTAAACGGATTGTCAAACATAAAAAATGGGGAGATTGTTGGAGCAATCGACCCTAAGATGGTCCGGAGTGACCATAGGTTTTGATGTTTGGGTAAAGGGTTTAAGTTAGGTTTACCCTTGTTTACTTATATGTGTATGTTGAGTGTGCAGGTTGTACAGGTTACACATATGGACTTGACTGGACGATTTCGGTATGGTGAAGGATGACATGGAGGCAAGCTGGAGGCTTACGTGCGCATCCAAGGGACCTTAGTGAGCAGGGACGATGAGCTGATGGGCGCGGACTTTTCGAGGCATGCGTGAAGGATGGCATGGAGGCAAGCTGGAGGCTTGAGTGCATCCGAGGGACGGGAGCCGAAGATGAAGAGGGCGCGAAGGCAACAGTCGAGGCTGCGGAGGAGGAGTCAGTCGAGTCGTGAGGGTTCGAGTGCAGTGTGATTGTACTCGGGAAATCCTAGGGTTTGAGTGCGGAGTGGAATGTACTCAGGATAGGTAACCTTAGGTGGGTGAGTAGACCAGTCGACTGGCCTGGGGGCAGTCGACTGATGGAACTCACAGAAAGGTCTCAGCCCTGGGGCCAGTTGACTTGGCTCCCAGCTCCCAATCGAATGCGTGGCGGCCCACGCTCCCTGGGTACAATCCGACTGAGTGTCCAGACTCTCATCTTCGTACGAGTTATAAGCGGGTCTGCCCCCCACGCACCCCTGGGTTCGGCTCCCAGTCGGACGTGTGGCGGCCCACGCTCCCTTGGTACAATCCGACCACCCCTTGGTACAATCCGACCGAGTGTCCAGACTCTCATCATCGTACGAGTTATAAGCGGGTCTGCCCCCCGCACACCCCTCGGCTCGGCTCCCAGTCGGACGCGTGACGACCCACACTCCCTAGGTACAATCCGACCGAGTGTCCAGACTCTCGTCTTCGTACGAGTTATAAGCGGGCCTGCCCCCGCGCACCCCTCGTCTCAGTTCCCAGTCGGACGCGTGGCGGCCCACGCTCCCTGGGTACAATCCGACCGAATGTCCAGACTCTCCTCTTTGTATGAGTTATAAGCGAGCCTGCCCCCGCGCATCCCTCGATTCGGTTCCCAGTCGGACGCGTAGCGGCCCACGCTCCCTTGGTACTATCTGACCGAGTGTCCATACTCTCATCTGTTAGTAATATGAGAGAAGTGTCCTAAGGCAATCGCCTTATGATTGTAAACATTTATTTTAATAAATGAAAATTCACTGTTTGAGTATACATGTTTGTGTATTTGATTGAGATCATGACAATATATTTTGCAAAACAATTATATGATTATGTCGAACACTAACCGACTCTGATACCACTGTTGGGACCGGATGCATGTTGACATGGATATGGGTTCGTAATTTTTAAAAAATAATTACGAACAAGTATCCATGTCAACATGCACCCGGTCCCAACAGTGGTATCAGAGCCGGTTAGTGTTCGACATAATCATATAATTGTTTTGCGGAAAATATTGTCATGATCTCAATTTTGGAAAATTTTTCAATTATGAAAACTTTCCAATTATGATAAATTTTAGATTTAGGAATTTCAAAGTTTGAAAATCCTCATGAAATTTCGCAAACTTTTGAAATATCCAAGTTTCTGAAATTTTATGATAATTGTGAAAACTTCTCATCTTTGGAAACTTTCTAATTTTGGAAATTTCTTATTTTGGAAAATTTCCAATTTTGGAAATATGTAAGTTTTCTTTGTACCAGAAACTTACAATTATTCTGAAAACCTATTATGAAATCTCACAATTTTGGGCACTTTCTTTCAAGAAAGTCTAGACAAATTTATGGATCATTAATTTGTGATCATTAGGGATTAAAAGAACTAATAATTTGGATATTGTTGGGTTCTTTTTGATGTTAGGCAAAGGGGGAGAAGTGTTAGGTTTAAGTTGAAAAACTAAGCACACCTTTGCTAGAAACCCAAGGTTTAGGGGGACCTAAGATTAAGGGGGAGCATGGTTGCTCCGTTCTTGGCGTAAGGGGAGCCTTGGAGAGATTCTTAAAAAGCCTGTGTAAGTCCAATGAAGGGGGAGTTTTAGAAAAGCTTTAAGAAGTCCGTTTTGTGGAAAATTCCTAACTTTGGGAAGTTAGGTGTGGGATGCCTTGGGATAGGATCCCGTTGTGAAAAATTCCTAACTTGGAGGGTTAGGTGTGGGATGCCTTGGGATAGAATCCCGTTGTGGAAAATTCCTAACTTGGAGGGTTAAGTGTGGGATGCCTTGGGATAGGATCCATGTATGCATTGCATATGCATTTGTTTAGCATTGTTTTTGCTATTCTATACTATTTGTTCTCCCTAACTTAAACGGATTGCCAAACATCAAAAAGGGGGAGATTGTTGGAGCAATCAACCCTAAGATGGTCCGGAGTGACCATAGGTTTTAATGTTTGGGCAAAGCGTTTAAGTTAGGTTTACCCTTGTTTACTTATATGTGTATGTTGAGTGTGCAGGTTGTACAGGTTACACATATGGACTTGACTGGACGGTCTCGGTATGGTGAAGGATGGCATGGAGGCAAGCTGGAGGCTTGCGTGCGCATCCAAGGGACCTTGGTGAGCAGGGACGATGAGCTGATGGGCGCGGACTTCGAGGCATGCGTGAAGGATGGCATGGAGGCAAGCTGGAGGCTTGCATGCATCCGAGGGACGGGAGCCGAAGATGAAGAGGGCGCGAAGGCAACAGTCGAGGCTGCGGAGGAGGAGTCAGTCGAGTCGTGAAGGTACGAGTGCAGTGTGATTGTACTCGGGAAATCCTAGGGTTTGAGTGCGGAGTGGAATGTACTCAGGATAGGTAACCTTAGGTGGGTGAGTAGACCAGTCGACTGGCCTGGGGGCAGTCGACTGATGGAACTCACAGAAAGGTCTCAGCCCTGGGGCCAGTCGGCTGCCCTGGAGGCAGTCGACTGGTAGGTGGCTGGTGAGTTGGCTAAAATTCGAACGTTGGGATGCAACGGTCGAATTTGGCTGGCACCAGTCGACTGGTAGCGAGAAATCAGCCCCGAGTCCTATTTAAAGAGGACGTCGTGGTGGCTGAGTTTCTTGACGAAACTTGTCTTGGTTAAGGGCAAGTTAGTAGTCTTCGTGTCCAGAGCTTTGTTTGGTGTTGTGGCGAGGTTTCTCCACCCACAAAGAGCGACACGTGATAGCCGGAGGTTATCCGGGGAGTGATCCACCGACGGATTGTTGGATTAGTCACCTGGCCGGGGTGGATACCAATTAAATACGGTTTGTTAGCATTGTATTTATTGCTTTATTTGTATTTCCGCTACGCTAACAATATTGTAGGAAGAAGGGGTTCGAAAAATCGCTATTCACCCCCCCTCTAGCGTACGGCAACGATCTTACACGAATGTCCAGACTCTCCTCTTTGTACGAGTTATAAGCGGGCCTGCCCCCGCGTACCCCTCGGTTCGGCTCCCATTCGGACGCATGGCGGCCCACGCTCCCTTGGTACAATCCGACCGAGTGTCCAGACTCTCGTCTTCGTACGAGTTATAAGCGGGCCTGCCCCGCGCACCCCTCGGCTCGGCTCCCAGTTGGACGCGTGGCGGCCCACGCTCCCTAGGTGGAATCCAACCGAGTGTCCAAACTCTCGTCTTCGTACGAGTTATAAGCGGGCCTGCCCCCGCGCACCCCTCAGCTTGGCTCCCAGTCATACGCCTGGTGGCCCACGCTCCCTGGGTACAATCCAACCGAGTGTCCACACTCTTGTCTTCGTACGAGTTATAAGCGGGTCTGCCCCCGCGCACCCCTTAACTTGGCTCCCAGCTCCCAATCGAATGCGTGGCGGCCCACGCTCCCTGGGTACAATCCGACTGACTGTCCAGACTCTCGTCTTCGTACGAGTTATAAGCGGGTCTGCCCCCACGCACCCCTGGGTTCGGCTCCCAGTCGGACGTGTGGCGGCCCACGCTCCCTTGGTACAATCCGACCACCCCTTGGTACAATCCGACCGAGTGTCCAGACTCTCGCCTTCGTATGAGTTATAAGCGGGCCTGCCCCCCGCACACCCCTCGGCTCGGCTCCCAGTCAGACGCGTGACGACCCACACTCCCTAGGTACAATCCGTCCGAGTGTCCAGACTCTCGTCTTCGTACGAGTTATAAGCGGGCCTACCCCCGCGCACCCCTCGGCTCGGTTCCCAGTCGGACGCGTGGCGGCCCACGCTCCCTGGGTACAATCCGACCGAATGTCCAGACTCTCCTCTTTGTACGAGTTATAAGCGAGCCTGCCCCCGCGCACCCCTCGATTCGGCTCCCAGTCGGACGCATAGCGGCCCACACTCCCTTGGTACAATCTGACCGAGTGTCCATACTCTCATCTGTTAGTAATATGAGAGAAGTGTCCTAAGGCAATCGCCTTATGATTGTAAACATTTATTTTAATAAATGAAAATTCACTGTTTGAGTATACATGTTTGTGTATTTGATTGAGATCATGACAATGTTTTCCGCAAAACAATTATATGATTATGTCGAACACTAACCGGCTCTGATACCACTGTTGGGACCGGGTGCATGTTGACATGGATACGGGTTCGTAATTATTTTAAAAATAATTACGAACCCGTATCCATGTCAACATGCACCCGGTCCCAACAGTGGTATCAGAGCCGGTTAGTGTTCGACATAATCATATAATTGTTTTGCGGAAAACATTGTAATGATCTCAATTTTGGAAAATTTTCCAATTATGGAAACTTTTCAATTATGATAAATTTTAGATTTAGGAATTTCAAAGTTTGGAAATCCTCATGAAATTTCACAAACTTTTGAAATATCGCGTAGCGGCCCACGCTCCTTGGCTATAATCCAACTGAGTGTCCAGACTCGGTTCCCATTCAGACGCGTAGTGGCCCACACTCTTGGGGTGATATTTGACCAAGTGTCCAATCTCTCGCCTTCGCGTGAACTACGAGCAGGTGAGTCCTCTTGACTTCCTTGGCTTAACTCCTAGGCTGGGTGCGTGGCGACCCGCGCTCCCTAAGAGAAAACTAACTTGATGGCAAAGCTTTGAACTGCCCGAGCTGGCAGCTTTACGTACTCGGCCTAGTTCCAGTCGTCAGACTCTTTGTCGATTGCTTCGAGTGGCTAACACTTAGAAACTATCGCGCTTTAGTGATTAATCTAGTCACTCGTGAAGCTGAATTGATCGATCGTTCTCTTACCCGAGTCGCTCTTAACCGTCCAAGATGTTAACACTCAGAAGTTAAGGCAATTGCATCACACAAAACATAACGAAAGGCGATTTCTATTAAATGGTAAAGGCATTACAAAATTTGAGGCAAGCCTCTACAAGAAAACAGAAATATAGACAAAAATCCCGACCCTCACTTGAAGGGTCAGCGGACCACCTTAGCCATGTTTTGAGACATGCCCGAGAGTTTGACTACCAAAAGGGGCAGGTCGGGGGCTATGTACCCGCCTTGCCTAAGCTGCTCGAACGTGTTGAGCATTTGATGCTTCAACTGTTGGATCGAGAGAAACGATAGAGGGGGGGTGAATATCGTAAAACGTTCGGATTAAGAAATAGAGAATGCACAGCGGAAATTAACTCAAACACACGCAAACACCAAGTTTTTTACTTGGTTCGGAGTCGCGATCGGCTCCTACTCCAAGGCCCACGGTCGTCGACCGTTTTCTGCGGGCAATTCTATATGTCGCAAAAACAGTTTACAAGATGTATTACAAGACTAGTGCAGTAAACTTAAAAGAAGCTCTTCGTTACCGACGTCCATTGTAGATTGTATTTTCGAAGCAGAGGGACGTCGTCGGTGCTTGTATCTCGAGTCGGGAGGTTTCTGGAGCAGAGCGTGAGCGTAGAATAGCGTGAATGCGTTGGAAGAATTGATTGTTCCGAAGCCTGGGGTCGAGGGCCTTTTTATAGCCCCTGGGGGCGCCTGGGACGTCGGGGGTGCCCCCCCCCCCACGTGTCAGCTGATCCGAGTTCCTCTCGGTCAGCTCTGATCCCTTCAAACTCGGGATCAGGCTTTGACGGGGGCGCCCGGGACGCTGGGGGCACCCTGGTTGACTGGGTCAACTCTTATCCGTTGGCTTCGTTGGCTTCTGCTTCGATAGCTTGACTTGGGGGTGCCCGGGAGCATGGGGACGCCCGGGAGCATGGGGGGCGCCCGGGAGCACGGGGGCGCCCCACCCATAAGCTACCGAAGTACTTCTTTCGCTTCATTTGTTTTGTATTCACCTTGGGGGCGCTTGGGACACTCCGGGCGCCCTACTCAGCTACTGCCTCACTCCTTTGAGACTTTTTGAGCTGCAGACACTCGTTCCTTCGGTCCTGCATCCAAGGTTAGTCCAAAACAACATAAAGCAATAATATGTTAGTTTATACAGCCTTAGCTGTCTTGGTTCTGACTTTGGGTCTCCCAAATGGAGCCCTAGGTCGAACCGACGCCTACTGTTCCCTCGACGGGGAACGCGTCCTCACCTACTCCTCTCGGGAGAATTTACCTGTTGCCAACCGGCTCCTCCGGTTGGACTTTTGCCTAGTAGTCCTTCGCTAGGGCTTAGGTACCAAGCCGTCCTTCGCCCGGTGCCTAGCAGTCCTTCGCTAGGGCTTTGTATCCTGATATTCCTTCGCCAGGTGCCTAGCAGTCCTTCGCTAGGTCTTTGTATCCTGGCATTCCTTCGCCAGGTGCCTAGCAGTCTGCCAGGTGCCTAGCAGTCCTTCGCTAGGTTTTTGTATCCTGGCATTCCTTCGCCAGGTGCCCAGCAGCCCTTCGCTAGGACTTTTCCTGCACACTTGAGTAACATTGTTAGATCACCAATAATACTTAACTTTGAACCCTTTGCCAATATCAAAACAAGGTTCGATATGGTGCTTCCTGCACCAACATCAACGTGACTCGAAGTCCGCTCGGAAACCTGTTGATTGAACTTCATAGAGTTGATATACTCAACTCTACGGGCGTCCCGCCGGTCGGCTTCCCCCTCCTTGTAGGAGCGCAGCTCCTCCAACTCCGCCCCGGCTGCCTCCTTTTGATCGTTCAGTTCTCGGTCCCGGGAGGTCAGCTCGGTCGTCATCTCCTCTGCCCGCTTCACCATAGCCGCCACCTCTTCTTCCTTGGCCTTGAGCTGGGACTTGAGGGACTCGGCAGCTCCATATGACTCTAGGAGATCGGCTTCGGCTTTGGTTAGCTTGCCCAGCGTCTTCGCCTGGAGGGCCCAAGCCTTACGCTCAGTATACTCCAAATTGGAGATCTGGAGGTTTGACTGAGCAACGACCAAGTCCTCCATCTCGACCTGGCTACGGGCGACCCCCAGCTGCTCTTCAGAATGAGCTAGCCGGTCCTGGAGGGTGGCGACTTCGACTCGTACGTCGCTCAAGGTGGAGTCGCTAGAGACAAGCTGGGTGTGCTTGAGTCGGATCTCCAGGAGTTCCACCTTCCTCTCGGCTTGTTCCTGGGCCGTGACGTGGGTCAAGAGCGCCATAGAGAGGCTATGGCATAACCTTCAAAACTGCAAGAAGACAAAGGTCGTGAGATCCTGAAACTAAGTCGTAAGCGAAAAAAGGGAATTGATCCTATATATACCTGGGCGGCCTCGAGGAAAAAGGAGTCGGCTTTGCTGCTGGACCCCGGTAGTAAGGCACCTCGAGTCCTTGCAGATGGCGGTCGGCTAATGGCCCATACATGCGTAACTCCTGGCACCGCGCGGGTAACTCACCCCGCGACATGCCCATACGATAGTCAGATCGAGTGGGCACCAAAAGATGCAGAGCCGGTCGGTTGATTTGACCCTCGGCCGGCGGAGATCCCGATCTCTCTGGTAGTGGGAGGTCGGGTGTGTCGGAGGAGACCGAGGGGGCGACAGCAAGAACCAGAGCGGAGGTTGTCCGGGGGCTCTCGAGTCGGGGGCCACCTTCTTCTTCTTCAGGCGTTTGCCGCAAGAAGGCCGGGACAAGTCTCCCGTCGGGGAAGAAACCCGTCGACGCTTGGAGGAAGTAGGCTGCTCGGCCGTTACCGATGGTGCCATCTCGGGACCGAGGGTTGCAGGTGTCTGCTCCGGGACAGTCGGCGTCGGGTCTGACGGAGCAGTCTCGGTCGGGGCACCCTCCCTCGCCTACAGTTGGGCGGCGACCCGAGCCTCTAGCTCGGCGTCGTCCATGGCAAAGCCTTCCTCTAAGGCCGCTGCTAGCATTGTCACAGCTGCAAGAATAATATGATCTTAGTTAGAGCTAAAAAATATTCGAAGGAAATAGCACAATACTTACATAATGAGGTCGACCGTGGAATCAGCACGGGGCTGAGGCCGAAGGCGGAAAGGAGCTCCTCCTTCAGTAGGTTCACTCCGTGGAAATGCCTACCATCGAGCTTGGACAGTGCCGACTGGTAGGCTTGGAGGTGCGGCAATTTTTGGATAGGGGAGGAGAAGAAGGGAGATTTTCGACCCAGGTCGTGGGCCAACTCGGGGTCAGAGTAGGCTTGACGAAAAAATAACGTTCCTTCCAACCTTTGTTAGAGGATGAAAGTTTCGCTAGGAAGGAAGTTTTGGCTCGGGCTTAAAAAAAGAAGTCGCCCGGCTTCTATTTTTTGGGATAGAAAAAGTAATGAAAGATCTCGGATCGGAGGGGTACCCGGTACAAGGAGAAAATGATAACCGAGCCACACATCAAACGGATGGTGTTCGGGGCTAGCTAGGACAAGGGTATCCTGAAATAGATGCAAACGGAAGAAATGAAGGGATGGATAGGAATGCGAAGGCCGACCTGTAGGTGGTCTCGGGACAAGGTAATGAAACCGGAAGGGGCAGAATAGGGTCGGCCAGTCGGATCAGGCAAACGAAGTCGATGGTTGGAGGGGATTTGGTAGTCAGATTGAAGTTGGTCGTGATCATGATGGCGGAGGTCGACCACCATGGTAGAATACCATGGCTCGGAGGGTGAAAAGGGAGACTCCATGGACTAGTGAGAAGGAAGAGAAACTAACTGGGGGGGGTGAAAGGTCGTCGGAGAAGAAGGTTGGAAGGGTGGACTCGCCGGAACCCTAGCAGAGCATGAGGCAGCATCAGGGTGGTGTCGAAGGTGAAAAGTGATGGTAAAAACGGAGAGGTAAAAGACCTATTTATAGGGTCTGGAAAGCAACGCTTGCCATCCGATGACGAGCCGAAAAAAAGGCGGGATCGAGCTAGAACCGTCCAATCAAGCCCAAGGCGGGTATCGAAGCGACAGGGCGCACGTGCGAATCGGGCATTTGCAGAGGCGGGCGACAGACTTATCGTGGCCCGGGAGGCGAATGGCTCGCGGACACGTGGCCCAGGCAATCAAAGCGATAATTAAGGAAATATATGGTATGATTCGACGTGGAGCGAGAGGGAAAATCGAAGAGACAGGTGATGGGAATGTTCGCCGGCCAGGTGAACCGCTGACTCGAGGTCGACTAGGGAAATCGGCCATGACAGCGTGCCGCTCGGATGTGCCAGGCTTGCAAAAAAATGACAGTCCAGTCAGTTGGGCTCAGCGCCTCCTTCGACTAGACTCGAGGGGGATGCTTATGATCCCGACCAATGTTTATGGGCCTGACCCACCACGCGGGTAAACAGGTCGACCCTCCTAGCACCCCGTTAGCGGGGGTCTGGGGCAAAAGACCCCCGAGGGCCCATCAAATGGGTAGTTCAAACAGTTGATTCTGCCTGGCCTCGACCAGAGAATACTTCTTGAGTCATGGGATCCCTAAGGTTTCACGAAGGCGCGGGCCCGAGTCAGAGGAAGCATGACCGGCGCACCAAAGTTCCCTTACAGTGAAGACCCGAACGGCGAGGGTGTCGAGCCTTCAGCCGATTCACTTAGGACCCAGTCGGGGTATTGCCACTCGGGCACACCCTGACTTGAAAAGCATAGTTACTCTCAGTAACAGTGGCCTCTGGGCCCGAGTTTATGCCCAACCCTTAGTCGACACCATCGCTCTGAGCCACCAGCCGACACTAGCATTCAAGGTTTTGTTGTGATCCACAGGAACACCCACTCCCTGACACAGGACTAGCAGAAGAAGTATGGGGTCGGCGCAAATCTGACATCATTCAGGCCCGAATCGCGAGTATCTCGCCGACGCCATGATCTCCCTGCCATGCCTTGTCATCTCATACCACGACCACCTATGTCTGTGTCAGGCCGAGTGGCGCCTGACGACGCTCACCCATAAGTTGACAGCGCCCCTTGCCTTATTCCGGTATGCAACACATTACCCTGCCACCACCGGGTATGCCTTACCTTGTCCTCGTATACGACAAGAGGTGGCAGACCGGGCAGAAGCTGTCAGCTCCCCTAACTATATAAACCTCTCAACTCTGTATCCCCAGGTACGCGCAATAGTGTTTTTGCTACTATTCTATTGCTTTCGCTGCTCTTCCACCGTCGAGGACTGACTTGACCGTCGAAGTGCCTTGTCGGAGACTTTTCTCGGCGGGTTCTAACGGTCTCTTTCTCGCAGATCGGAGCCAGGCCCAGTAGTTCGTGATCTTCAGGTGACCGCGTGCGCTCTAGGGAGTCCACCTCGCTTCGCGACAAGATCAGCGGTGATGCCTCGGGATGGGCGTTCATTGTCGTCCACGTGTTATGCTCCCACTGTACATACGAGGGTGGTTTCGTCTCTATAAAAAGTGTTAGTAGGAGCTCCAAAGCCAATTATGTGATGATTGACTAGAGACTTTTTGTATCATATTCTACCATTAATAAAGATATATTTGGTTATTATACTTTATATTTGTGACAAATAACTAAGTATAATAATGTCCTTGGGGAGTAAGTTCTTATCTACATTATATTGATTGGTTGAATCGATAGTGAGATGATAAATAGAACGCTATACTAAACCATTCCTAATCAAGCATTAATATTCAAGGACAATATTAATGCACGGAGACTAGCATGTAGGTTAATTGATGACTTGAGCTCACAAGTCATGGATATATGATATCAAGTTGATACATGGGTATACATTAGAGAATGTGTACTGAATTGACCCACCATGGGAAAGTTTCATAGATTGTTATATGAGTGTCATAAACTTTCTCATGTGACTATTAGTATGAATAGTCTTTAGACCTGAAGTTACTACGGTTCCCTACATAAGGAGTTATGTACTTTGGTATTGTCAAACGTCACCCGTAACAGGGTGGACTATAAAGGCGATCACTAGGTATGTAATGAATTATACGGAGGGATATGAGTGATGTAGACGGGATTTATCGCTCTCATATGACAAGAGAGATTTATCTACATTATATTGATTGGTTGAATCGATAGTGAGATGATAAATAGAATACTATACTAAACCATTCCTAATCAAGCATTAATATTCAAGGATAATATTAATGCACGGAGACTAGCATGTAGGTCAATTGATGACTTGAGCTCACAAGTCATGGATATATGATATCAAGTTGATACATGGGTATATATTAGAGAATGTATATTGAATTGACCCGCCATAGGAATGTTTCATAGATTGTCATAAACTTTCTCATGTGACTATTAGTATGAATAATCCTTAGTCCTGTAGTTACTATGGTTCCCTACATAAGGAGTTATGTACTTTGGTATCGTCAAACGTCACCCGTAACAGGGAGGACTATAAAGGCGATCATTGGGTATGTAATGAATTATGCGGAGGGATGTGAGTGATGTAGACGTGATCTATCTCTCACATATGACAGGAGTGATATCTGTGGGCCCCTTGATCGAGTAGGACTACTAAAATACATGACCATGCTCAAATGAGTCAATATGAGATATTGAGCTCATTTATTTGAGTGAATCTACTCGGGGATCAAGAAACACAAAGATTGATCGAGGATGACACAGTCTATGTCTCATTGGCCAATCTAGATATCGAGGATGGAAGGATAAAGTTATATATTATCATAGTCATGGAGGTTAAGTTGGATCTCGATTTTCTAGTCACTTGGGTAGCAATGATGCATTGCTAGATGTCGCTCATTGTTTATGTGTCTAAAGCGGTTTAGACACATTACCAACGTTACGAGAACTTATTGGGCCACACACTAAGGACACGGTGTTTCAGAGATTAATTGATCTTAGTTTGACTAAGATTTGATCTGAATTGGATTAATTGGGTTAGACTCAAGTGAATCCAATTAGATTATGGGATTGAGATCTAATTTGAGTTTGACTCATTTAGATTAAACTCAACCACATTTGCATGAGATATTAATTTATTAAAATGTTTAATAAATTAATAATAGAGGAAGATGAAAAGTTTATCTTCGTTGGATGAAGAGAAGTTGAAGAGTCACATGAGAAAATGTGCTCTAAGTAGGTTTTGTTTAGCATTAATGAAGGGAAGCTAAAGGGACAAAAACTCTTTATATTCATGGGATGAATATAAAAGAGTTTTTCTTGTTATTTGGATAATGAACTTGTCATTCTTCCTTCCCTTCCTTCTCTTGGCCAAAATCCCTCTTCTCCCTCTCCTTCTTGTTTTGTGAATCTCCTCTTGTAGCTAGCACCACACAGGTGATTCTTCTCCGAAGCTTTAGAGATCATGTTCGTATGGATACGCATAGAGACACGAACACTTGAACGTGCAAGAGATCCAGCATATCTCGGACAAGCGAAATAAGCGATGGGCATACGCTAAAGGTATACCTATACGATAGGAATTTGTAACTTTGTATAAGTTTTCTTTCGCATGGATTGCGCGTAGGATCTCTTATTTCCGCTGCGATTTTTGAATATTTTTGCCTAGAGATCCTATAGTGGTATCAGAGCCACTTGCGAAAAATCATACAAAGTTTACTTTTATATATGATATAGAAGTAGGACATAATTTTGTTATGGATTGTGTAATGTATGAGCATTTATTGAGATACAAAAGTTTGTGTTGATCAAACTAAAAGCCCATAGTATTATCATATGAATATGAAAGTGTGCTATGGTCCGATTGTACTCAACAAATTTTATAACCTATGGTTTCGGCTCATGAGCATTTTGCAATTATAATAAAAATTAGTGTCCTAAATCTATTGTGTGTGGTTGATGACATGGTGCATGGTTATGACCTTAATCACAATATGATTGGATGTATATGTATATGTGTGCATGTTGTAATGTAATTCATAATATGACTTACGTGTCGTGCCTTTTGTCTATTTTTCTAGTTGTAAAATAGATTTAGACTCGAATGTAACTCGAGTTTTTCTAATTTATAATATACAAAATGAGGAATGGAATGTCCATTTAAGAATGAAATTACAAGAAGGAAGCCGATGACACATGACGACCGAAGGATGCACTTGGAGAAGAAGCTATCCCTAGGTTGACCATCAATTTTCTCATTGGCTTGAGAAGATTGTAGTATACGAGTCATAACTATGTCATATTTTACCGCTTATATGTTGATATATGCAATGTATATATGATGCATGATTAGATAAACATTTATCTTAATTAAGTCAACTCGATATGTCTACCTAAGTTTGGTACTCATAAACTACCTCGATCGTTTGTTGTTAGGTTTGCCAAAGCAAAGCGACACATTTTATCTTGGTAGAGTGCAAGAAGACAATTGTAATGTCCCGCTATCAAATTTTGGGTGAGACTTAACTAAGTCACCTCAATTGGATTGAGAAACTTAGAGGTATATCCCAAAAATTGGAAAAATTGGGTAAGAGAACAATTATATAAAGTCTTGGACGATTAGCGAAGGCTAACTCAAGATAATGTGTAATGAGGATCTTGATCCTTTGTTTCCAAGAGTTGCATAAGATATAATTGGTAAAATATTACCTACCTAATTATACTAAGTCTTGGGCGATTTGGCAAAGCTAACCCAAGATAAGGTATAATATGAATCTTGTCTCACATGAATGGAGTCGTTATTTGGTTTGGAGCTAGTAGTGTGGGCAAATTGAGTTTGCCTACATTCATGACTAGCCCCTGCCAAAGCTCTACAATTCAGTGGGAGTGTCATTTAATTAAAGACCTAATTAAATGATCTAGTATGATACTTATTTTTGTATATTTTACTGTTGTAGATCACTGTGTCGTCCAACATGTCATATACTCTCTCTCTGCGATCCATCCTTTAGAAGGACAAGCTCAACGGAGCTAATTTTCTGGACTGGTACAGAAACTTGAGGATTGTCCTCAAACAAGAACGAAAACTGTACATCCTAGAGCAACCTCTTCCAGAAGCACCTATCACTACCGTCACTCGCGTCAAAAAGGATGCTTACAAGAAGTATCAGGATGATGTACTTGATGTATCATGTCTCATGCTTGCTACCATGAACTCTGAGCTTCAGAAGCAACATGAGAACATGGATGCACATGATATGATTGAGCACTTAAAACAATTATATTAAGGGCAAGCTAAGAACGAGCGATTTGAGGTGTCTAAGGCCCTATTTGCATGCAAAATGCAAGAAGGAACTCCCGTAGGAACTCACGTACTCAAGATGATTGGGTATGCCAAGAACCTTGAAAGATTAGGATTTCCACTGGTTCAAGAATTAGCCACGGAACTTATCCTGCAATCGTTGCTGGAAGGGTACTATCAATTTGTCATGAACTATAACATGAACGAAATTGACAAGTCATTTCCTGAGATGCTCAGCATGTTGAGAACTATTGAACCCAATCTCAAGAAAACCACGACCAGTAATGTACTGATGGTGGGTCCTCGAGAACATCACGAACAGGCGTACCTTGGAGATCGGCCCGGGAAGTCGTACAGTCGAGATCACCTCGGGAGGTCAGGTCCCCAAGACCACCTCGGAAAGGTAAATGCCCGGGACCCCCCGGGCCCAAAAGACCCCAAGATCATCTCGAGGTAGAGGAGCCCAAGGAGCACTCGGCATCAAGTAACGATCCCCCTTTCTTTGGATCTGCGGATAATCATCACCGATAATCACGGGATGATCATGACCTGTAAGACACAGCCATTAACGCCTTCATTATCGCAACGGATTAGATTTAATGACGGCGACGACTGTTGCAAGTGTTATCCAGTAACCGAAGGTCGAGGGGACGTGGCGAAGATCGTGGAGACACATAACCGTCGCCTCAGGTATAAAGGATACTCCAACCCCTCCGGTAAAGGGGTTACACACCCTCTAACTTAAGCATCTTTTTCTTGTTTTCTTCCATCTCCTATATTGAGACCCTGACTTGAGCATCGGAGTGGGATCCGCCGGACAATCTCGGCACGTTCTTATTAACACTCGTGTTAATCTCGCAGGTTGAGAATTCTTCCTCTAGCGTTAGCATTCGCGTGGGCTGAACCCTGGTTACTGATCGTCGATATCGATTCCTTCCGAAACACTTGGATTATTTAAAATTAAATAAATCAATAAAAAATAATATAAAGTAAAAAATCACTAATGATTATAATTGCTACTGAGCTTTCTACAACACACATGATGATTATCACCGGTTAAAATATACATGTGTAGCCCATTCAGATTCCTCTCTTATTTACGTATACAACAATTTGACACCGAATAATGGTTGATGGTATGCAAAACACAACGTGTTGACGGTCTTCATAAAATTAGCAACACATGGTACTATAATAATAAGTTATAATTTTAAAAGATCATAATATTTAATTTGGATTAAATTATAAGGCCCATAATATATTAAGTTGAAGCTTATTCAACGATCTATGATTTAAATCAATAATAATGTGTTCTTAATTTCCAAAATCAACAATATTGTATTGATGAAAAAGCAACAATATTATGTTCAACAATACAGTACTGCTTATTTCGAAAATAAGCAACACATGAAAAAAAAAGTGGTTCGAAAGATTTTTCCGTGTTACTAATTTTTGAAAATCAACAACTTGCTAATTTTGAAAATCGACAACACCTTTAAAAATTAGCAACATTATCTAGCTAATTTTTGAAAATCAAGAATACCTTCAAAAATTATCAACATTTGTTCTAAAAATCAACAATAATATGTTGTTAATTTCTGAATTGGCAACATTATATTGCTAATAATCAACAATACTAACAATACTGTGTTTAGCAACATAGTGTTGTTGATTTTAAAAATAAGCAATATATAAAAAAAATGATGAATCAGGCAGCAAACAAATTGAACCTGGGGTGACCGATCCGGTCCCACAGAAGTTTTCCACCGGTCACCAGGGTAAATCGGGATGCGCTCGCAGGGGCAGTCTAGAAGCCCAGCGTCCCAGGGTTCGCGCCCCATTTGGAGGAAAAATTCCTGCAAAATGCGTCGTAGCTGGGGATCGAACCGAGAATACCTGGGTTAACTACTAGCGACCTTACCGCTGTAACATAGCCCCAGGGGCAAAAAAAAAAAAAAAAAAGTAAAATAAGTGTGTGTGGTTCGGAAGATTTTCTGTGTCACTGATTTTCTAAAATCAACAGCATGGTGTTGTTGATTTTGAAAATCAACAATATATTTAAAAATAATAACATTATACAATTGATTTCGAAAATCAACGATATTATACTGCTGAAAAATTAGCAATATTGGGTTATTGATTTTTGAGAATCAGTCAAAACTTAATAATACTGTGTTGTTGATTTTCGAAAATCAATAACAATATTGCCTTGCTAGTTTCCTAAAATTAGTAACATAGCAAAAAAAATTGTGGTTCGAAATTTTATTCAGATAAAAAAAAATGATAAATCAGACATCAGACAAATTGAATCTGGGGTGACCGGCCCGGTTTCACGGAAGTTTTCCACTGGTCACCAGGGTACATCAGGAAGCGTTCGTGGTGGGTAGTCTAGAAGTCCAGCGTCCCAGGGTTCACGCCCCATTTGGAGGAAAAAATCCTGCAAAATGCGCCGTAGCTGGGGATTTAACCGCGGATGCCTGGGTTAACTACTAACGACCCTATCGCTGCACCATAGTCTTGGGGGCTCGAAATTTTATTCAGATGAATAGTAAAATGAAAGAGAGAAGAAAAAAAAAATGAAAAAGAGACTATGATTTTTTTGACATTTTTAAAATCACATATGTGATCGGGAAAAATACATCATTATGGACGCTATTTGATAAATTGTCATTTATAATTTAATTCAAATATTTATCTAATAAATGGAATATATATATATATATATATATATATTATATATATATATATATATATATATATATAATATATATATATAATATATTATATATATAGTTCCGTTCGGCTTTGGACCCTGGCTGCGGACGCGCCCGCACGACCCCCTCTCTCGCGAACCCTAATCGCCGTTTTTCCGCCTGCAGCCCGCGTCGCCTCCCTCTATCTCAGGTGTCGCCTCTCTGCGTCGCCGTCTTCACACCGCACGCGTCCTTTCTTCTCGCCGAACGATCGAAGCCACACCAGTCTCCGTCGCCGTCTTCACGCCGAACGACCGAAGCCCTAACTCCCTTCCTCTCTGCCTCCTTCTCCCCGTGGCGCCCTCGCTCCGTCCTCCCCGTGGCGCGAAGTTCCTTCTCAGCCGAAGCCCTAACTCCCTGCCTCCTCCTCCCCGTGGCGCCCTCGCTCCCTCCTCCCCGTGGCGCGAAGTTCCTTCTCATCTTCCTTCCCAGCCGAAGCCCTAACTCTCAGCCGAAGCTAGGGTTTTCAGAGCCAAAGACGCTGCTTCGGCTTCCCGTGGCGCCCTCGCTCCCTTGCCGGTCCAAAGTTCCATTGGCTGTGCCCATCAATGGTACACTTTTTCTATGTATTTTATATTCTCTCTTTTGGTTATGATTCAGATTTCACATATTGTCGACTTGTTATTACAATGGTTTACTTCTGCTTGATTCACATTTTGTCAGTGTCAGTAAAGATAAATATAATAATATAGTAATATTGCAATCAGTGGTTCATCTCGGAACAATATTTTTTAAACCAATGTAAACTTGCTTCAATGGTAAGTTATAACTCTATATGAATTTTCTCACATTAGTATTTGATGATAATGCTTGTTGTAGACTCCAGCAGATATTGAAATAATTGAAAATAAGTAGAGGTGATATGAAATATATTCAAAGACGATGAATATACTTTATAATTATAAGTGTTAAATCTGTTAGGGAATAAGATGCAATGGTTATAGTGTTCAAAAGAAAATATTAGCGGCAATATGGGAATTCGATTAATGTTGTTGATCTAAATAGTTGTATACTTGTGAAAACAAGGCTGAATATGTCTTGTTATTGTGTGCTTTTATTGTGTGGAATGGCAGTTTAATTGCATTTCTTTTAGGAAATGATTGACGGAGAGGATGATAGTGATGATGAGGATGAGAGTTCAGATGAAGAGGAAGATGCTACCCCGAAGAAGGTTAGTGTTTTCTACTACTGCATTGTTTTGCTAGGCACTCAAGTACCCAGTGATATAGAATGCATTTGTTGCAGGCTGAAGCCAGTAAGAAAAGGCTTGCTGATTCGGCTTCCAAAACACCTGTTCCAGAGAAGAAAGCAAAGTTGGTTTCTCCAGGTGGAAATCAGGAAACAGGTAGACATTTCTTGGTTTATAATATTACAATTATTATGCTATATGGTATATTGTGATCTACATGGATTACATTTCTTGTGCTGGCTGCAGTGTCAGCTACATTCCTGTAGCAATTTGCTCGCACTCACATGGGCACGCGCTAAAGCATGTTGAAATGAACTCAGTTAATCTTATCTCAACTAGTTTTTATTTGTAGTGTTCATTCTATTTTTTGTAGTTTTTTTGTTCGACAGTTTATTAAATCAATTAGCTGATAGTGTTATTATTAGACGTGAAAGGGATTGGAGTAGTAAAACTGTATAAATTGACATGGCATGATTTGCCATATAGCACAGCATCTTTAGGTATTTGCAGCTATGATAAATTCAAAATTTAATTTTCCCCGCAATTTACAAATAAATATACTAAGTGGAAGCAGCATAAAGGAGTTAAGTTCATTTGAATAGATGGAAGTATTGTGATCTAAGGTTGGAGAGAGTCTAAAGGCGATTTGAAGGCGATTAAGGAACTGGGCTCGCGCGCGTTTCTTTCACAGCGGCGATGGCCGCCGGCGCCGGACCTTTCAGCTTTCCCTCCCCTCTCCACTGCTATTTCTGATCATCATGAGGGTTCGCAGATTCCTCAAGGAACTGCGATAGATCGGGCGACTTCGTATGCTGCAGCACTGAGACCATCCTCGCCGAGAACATCCAAGAAAGCCTTCGATGAGATTGGAGAGGATTTTAAGGAGATGAAGATCTATAATAACAAGCCGGGTATCTTCTACACCGAAGAGGAGGTACTATCTATGGCTGACTCTTACCAATTTGCACTGGTTGGGAAATTTTCTGGGAAAAGACCTAGCTATTCAGTAATTTCGCAAGCTTTTAAGAACCTAGGGTTATCTAGTTTCTACAACATTAGATTCTTGAGATCGGGTCATATTTTCTTGCATCTTACATCGAATGAAGATATGACAAGAATTTGGGCTCGCGGAGTACATTGGAGGAATTCCGCTGCGTATTTTTAAATGGTCACCATATTTTTCTTATGAAGCTGAATCTTCAATAGTTCCCGTTTGGATTCAATTATCGGATTTCCCCATTCATATGTTCAACAAAAATTGTTTGTTCTCTGCTGCCCGAATTGTGGGAAAGCCAATAAAGATTGATGAGGCAACGGCAGATGGTTCAAGGCTGTATATGGCGAGAGTATGTGTAGAAATTGACCTTTTAAAACCGATGATAACTGAGTTTTGGATAGGTATTGGGGAGGAGAAGAGGTTACAAAAGGTGATTTTTGAGAAGTATCCTAAATACTGCTTGTCCTGTTTTCACCTGGGGCATTCGGCTGATGAGTGTTACATTAATGGCAATAAGCCTAAACCAGATTGGAAGAGGAATGAAGCAAGTACTATGGCTCAAAAGGAAGAATTAAGAGGGAAGCAGAGTGATGCAGGTCAGATAAATGATGATATTCTGGATTTTCCAAGAGATGGAGAAACTTACAGAACAAATAGGCAAACCTGGATTCAAAAGAAGAGGCTTGTTAATCAGCAAATGAATGAGCAAAGGGAAATGTACAATACAGAAAATAGGTTTCAATCTTTATCAATTTTGGAGGAGGAAGAGCATGAAATCGTGACTAAGAAGCAAGAAATGAAAGTAAACAGTGGTATGAATGAAAGAGAGGATAATCTGGACCCAGTTAGTAGAAAATCTTTGCAGGGTATGCAACCTTCAGAGAGGAGAGATATCAGCAGTAATTTAGTGGAGAAAGAAATAAATAAACAAAAAGCACAGGAAAACCAAGTTCAAATGCAGAAATCGAAGTCTGGTAAGGTCATGCAGGGGTGACAGGGCAGATTGATTCAGAATTTACAGAAATGCAAGAGAAATCTGATTTGTTGCTTATGGACAATAATCTGAATGAATTTGGGGAGTTAATAATAGAAACACAGGAATAGCAAAATGAACAGAGGCAGAATTTGTATATATTAGATGGAAATCTGTTTCTAGATAAGCAGAATACAGTTGAAGGAGTTGAAAATTCCAGATCATTCATAGAAGAAACTACTTCTGACGGAGAGGAAAGGGGACAGCTTTAAAGATCATCTTCATTCCCTCAGGATTTGAATAAAGCAGTTATTTCAATACCTTCTAAAAAAGGTCCTTCTATTTTGTCGCAAAGGGTAACTAGAAGTAAAACTCAGGTGCAAAAGGGTTTCAAAACTTCAGTATCATAATGTCAGGAATAATATGGAACATTAAGGGAATAGGGAATGCTTCTTCTCTAAGAAGATTGATTTATTTGAAGAATAATTTCCATTTGAATTTTGTAGGAATTTTAGAACCTATGATAGCTCTTGATGGTCCCTCAATTACAAGAAGGTTAGGATTTTCTGCGACTTTTTCCAATTGTTCTGGGAAAATATGGTTTTCTCATGATGTGAATATAAATTGCACGGTTTATTTGATCATGAACAATTTCTGCATTTAAGATTGAAATCTTCCTTGCTTCCTATTGAAATGTTGGTCACCATATTTTATGCTAAATGTTCCAAAGTTGATAGGTATGATCTATGGGAACAACTAGAGCGTATCAAACCAATTAATGAAGAATTCTGGTTGGTAGGTGGGGATTTTAACATCATAGCAAATGTTTCAGAGCAATCGGCTGGAGCCATTACAAGGGGAGGAGCTATGGAAGATTTTAATAATTTTCTGATGATAACTGGGTTGGTTGATGCGGGTTTTGTGGGAGACTGCTTCACCTGGACAAATAATCGAATATGGAAATGGTTGGATAGAGTTTTGATCTCTACAGTTGGGCAGGGAAAAGGTTTTTCTGTACGAGTTGAACATTTAAACCGAGCAGCCTCAGATCATTGCCCATTGCTGATTTCTTTTCCAATATTTGAGCAGACAGTAGCTTCCTTCAGATTTCAGAAAATGTGGTTAAGGCACCATGGGTTTATGCAAACTGTCAAACTGAACTGGAATTTACCTAGTGCTAGCTATGGTCTTATCAATTTGCAGATCAAGTTGAAAAGATTAAAAAGCCATTTGAAGTGGTGGAATAGGGATGTATTTGGAAACATACATGATAATATCCGCAAAGTAGAAAAATAGTTTAGTGAAGCAGAAAAAAAGTTTGATAATGACCCTTCGGATGAAAATAGAATCAACAAGAATAAGCTTCAAGCGCATTTCTTTAAAACTCTTCAGATGGAAGAAGATTTTTGGAAACAAAGGGCAGCAGTAAAGTGGATGTGTGAGGGGGATAGAAATACAGTTTTTTCACAACATGGTGCAAACAAGAAGGATAACTAATAGAATATTTCGGATATGGGATGAAGGTGAATGTCTAGAGAAATCAGATTTGATTAGAGCTTCGGGAGTCAGATTTTTTGAGCAGCTGTTAACAGGAGGATCTTTTAATGAATTGCCAATTGATCTTAGTTGTATCCCAGAACTGATCACCATGGAAGAGAATGAAGCACTTTCGGCATTACCTTCCAACGAAGAGATAAAGAAGGCAGTGTGGGAAATGGATCAAAACAGTGTGGCAGGGCCGGATGGTTTTTCTGCAGCCTTTTATATTTTTTGTTGGGATATTATCCAAAATGATGTTTGCCAAGCAGTTCTGGATTTTTTCAAAGGTGGGATGCTTCCTAAAGGTATGGTTGCTACAACCATTGTCTTAATTCCAAAATAGAGAATGCACAAGCATGGCAAGATTTTCGGCCTATTAGTTTATGTAATGTTTCATATAAAATAATCTCAAAATTGTTGGCAAATAGATTGAGGAAAATGCTGAATAAGATCATATCTCCATATCAGAGTGGTTTTGTTGAAGGTAGATTAATTTCTGATAATATTCTTCTAGCACAGGAAATGATGCATAAGCTGAATTATCATGTTAGAGGGGGAAATATGATTATGAAACTTGATATGGCCAAAGCGTTTGATAGGGTTCAGTGGAGTTTTCTTTTCAGAATTATGGTAGCCTTTGGATTTTCAGAAAAATTTATAGCTATCATTAGAAGATGTATTACTTTAGTTTGGTTCTCTATTCGTATAAATGGACATTTGGCAGGATTCTTTCAATCAAAAAGAGGATTAAGGCAAGGAGATCCTATTTCCCCTATTTTATTTATCATTGCTTCAGAATTTTTATCCAGGGGATTAGAGAAGCTTTTCTTCAATAATCCTAAATTGGGATTTGTCTCAGGTTGTTCATTGGGTATTTCTCACCTTGCATATGCTGATGATGTGATGATATTCTTGAATGGATCTGTTAATTGTGTTAAAAAAGTTAAAGTCTTTCTTGATGATTATGAAAGATATTCAGGGCAAGCTATTAATGCAAGGAAAAGCATGATCTATCTATCAAAGAAAATTCCAGATAATCGTAAAAGTTCAATCTTAGCTGTAACAGGATTCTTGGAAGGAACATGGCCTTTGAAATACTTAGGTGTTCCTCTATTCACTGGACACAGAAAATCAGCATATTTCTATCCCATGATAGAGAAGATAAGGAAAAGGCTTTTGGGTTGGAATTTATCAAGTTTGTCATATGGAGGTCGTTTATGTTTAATTCAAAGTGTACTCATCTCTATGCCTCTTTATTTACTGCAAGTTCTCCTACCTCCATTATCAGTTCTTCATAATTTGGAGATGGTCTTTGCAAGATTTTTCTGGGGCTCTACGAAAATAACAGGAAAGTACATTGGGTGTCATGGGAAGATATTAGCAAACAGAAATTGGAAGGAGGTTTGGGGGTAAGGAAGCTTGCCGATTATAGTTTGGCAATGACTATTAAACTTTGGTATAGATTTCGAGAACAGAACACTCTTTGGGCAGAATTTTTATCCAAGCTATATTGTAGATCCATACATCCGGTTGTGGTGAGTTTAAAAGGTAATGTATCTCCTTGCTGGCGTAGATTGATCAAAGTTCGTAGCTTGGCAGAACAGAATATTGGTTGGATCTTGGGCAATGGTAAAATAAATTTTTGGTATGATGCTTGGCTTGATGCAGGTCCTCTCTTCCATTCATATGCGCCTGTTGGAGATAGTGAATTGAGGGTTGCAGATCTGTTTGATGGTTTAAATTGGAATATGGATAGAATTATAGGAGATATTCAGGAAGAATTACATGCTGAAATTGCCGGATTTCATATACAACAATTTGTGCCAGATCAGATCACCTGGAAGCCTTCATTAAATGGTAAGTTTTCATTAAAATCTGCTTGGGATAAGATTAGACAAACACAAACAGGGTCTTCCATTAACTATGCAATCTGGAATGGCTTACTCAAGCCAAGTATTTCGGTGTTTGCTTGGCGATTTCTGAAGAAAAAGCTACCTGTGGATGATATATTGCAAAGACGGGGAGTTGCTTTAGCATCCAAATGTCACTGCTGCAATTATATGGAAACTTGGGAGCACTTGTTCTTTGATGGCCCTATTGCTAAAAAGGTATGGTCTTATTTTGCTAGAATTTTCTGTGTGAATAGACCATCATATTTTGATGAATGGAGAAGGGGCTCGGAATGGGCACATTAGAGAGGTGATGCCTTTTCTTATTCTTTGGTTTTTATGGTTAGCTAGGAATGAAGCTAAGCATAAAGGAGTAAAACAAGAGGTGGAAAAAATTCAAAGAAGTATAATACAATATTGTATGCTGGGGGTTACTGCAGGAAGCATCAAAGGTATACATTGGAAGGGATACACAGCAATTGCTCAAACCTGGGGATTATTGTTTAAAACAGTAATTAAAAATACAGTTACCGTGGTGCATTGGAGGAGACCTAATCCAGGAGGCTATAAACTTAACACGGATGGATGTTCGCAAGGGAATCTTGGTTCTTTGGGATTTTCCTCAAATGTGAAAGCAGAACTTTATGCTATTCTAGTGGGTCTTGAATTATGTGTAGCTAATAACTTTTTACCGGTTTGGTTAGAATCTGATTCTAAAGTTTCTTTAAATATATTACATTCTTCATTAACATGTTGGGAGTATAGGAAGATAGTTCCGAGAATTAGAATGCTTGTGATGAAGCACCAAGTTCCCTGTTCCCATGTGTATAGAGAAGCGAATGGTGCTGCAGATTATTTGGCAAATCAGGCATTTAATGTTCAAGGGGAGAGAGTTATATTGAAGCTAGATACAGATAAAAAATTACAAGGCTTATGTAAGGTTGATAGGATGGGCCTTCCCTATATCAGACTAGACCGGAAAATTTTATAGAAAAGTATATTCTGGGAATCTGTTTTTTATCTGTTTTTAGACTGCATTTGAAGCTGCTGAATTAGAGTATCAAACGGTTTTCTAGTGATTTACCGGAGCTGGTATAGATAGGTCTTTTGTTCTAATTAGAATCAGAGAACTCTGATGGTTTTCCTTTGCCACAGCTGATGCAGATGGAAGGATTGATATTAGAGATGGCTTGATGTTCTGTTTTGAAGGCCTGATACCAGTTTTTTTTGTGCGTCGTTGTTTCAACAGAGAATTTGTCTCATTGTTTTTGAAATATTGTGATGGATTTCAGATTCCAGATTGATGTTTTCAGAACTGGCATTGTATTTTCTGCTGATTCAGTTATTGTTTGGCCTGTAGCTGTGGGTTGAATGCTATCAGAGGTACTGATGGTTCTTCCTTTGCCATAGCTGCTGCAGAAGGCCTGAGATAAAATGGTTTTCAAAGATCAGTGATTGCTTACATAATTTTGTTCAAATGATCAGTGTGATTGCTTACAGAATGTAGACAGTCTCTGAATTATTTTCTTTTGGCACAGCTGCTGCAGATGGGATATGTGGACTGGCATAATGAGTGTCGAAAATTGTATTTCTGAAATATTAATTTGACATTGTTATTTCCTATTTTCAGAACTGGCGTATCAAAGTTTCTATTGTTTGGTTTTCTTTCTGTAGCTGTGGGTTGAATGCTATCAGATATTGATGATTTTTTCCTTTGCCATAGCTGCTGCAGAAGGATTGTTATAGAATGGTTTTCAAAAATAGTGATTGCTTACAGAATTTTGTTCAAAAGATTAGTGCGATTGATTACAGAATTTTGTGTGATTGCTATAGTGAGACGTGCCGTTGTTTCAATATAGAATTAGTTTTTTTCAGGCCTGAGAATTTTCAGAAATGATTGTGATTGTTTACAGATTCCTGACTGATTTAGCTGATTAAAGAGATTACTATAGGTTCATTGTGATGGATCTCAGATTCCAGATTGATGATTTCAGAACTGGCATTGTATTTTCTGCTGATTCAGTTATTGAAAATAGCGTATCAAACGTTTCTATTGTTTGGTTTCTTCCTGTTGCTGTGGGTTGAATGCTATCAGAGATTGCTGCTGCAGAAGGCTGATATAAAATGGCTCTGTTGCTGATGGTTCTTCCTTTGCCATAGCTGCTGCAGAAGGCTGATATAAAATGGTTTTCAAAGATTAGTGATTGCTTACAGAATTTGTTCAAAAAGATCAATGTGATTGCTTACAGAATGTATGTCTGAACTGTTTTCCTTTGGGAGAATTAGTTGAAGGCCTTTGTCAAAAATCTGATTGAATTTTGTTCAAAAGATTAGTGAGAAGTGCCTTTGCTTAAATAGAGAATTAGTTGAAGGCCTGAGAATCTTCATGATTGTGATTGCTTACAGACTCCTGACTGATTTAGCTGCTGCAGATGGGTTCATTGCGGAAACTCCTGATAGATTTAGCTGCTTAAAGATGCAGTTGATTATGTTTCAAGATTCATTGCGGAGCGAGCTAAACCAGATTGGTTCCAATAATGATACGAATGGGATGAAGTTATCTTGAAGACTAAGTGAGGCAAGGAAAGGTGTTTGAAAGTTCTTGTGCATGAATGGAAACCTTGGTAAAGAGTTTATAGTTGAAAGGCCTGTAAATCAATTGGAACTTTGTAAATTTCTATGTTAGAAGGTTAGGCATGGCCCCCTTCTAGCATGGATTTTCCCTTGTGGAATAAAATGCTTTTTGAATAAAAAAAAAAGTTCATTTGAATAGATTCTTGTGGGGGCATTGCAGGCGCTGATGGAAAGAAAGTTGTTCATGTTGCAACTCCTGATCCTGCTAAACAAGGAAAGACTCCTGCAAATAGTGGCGACAAGTCAAAGCAGCAAACGCCTAAATCTATGGCCCCCTCGCCTGCAAATCATGCAGCAAGTATTCCCTCTTCGTTCTTACTGTTTTTTTCTCTTTTCAATTCATTAATTATAACATCTATCTCTTTTTTGGTTTTCAGAACCTTCAACTCTGAGAACGCCCTACAATCTCATACCAAAGCCAAGCACAGCACCTGAAAGTGAGATATGGATCCCAAGGGCAATGCGAGTTTTGTTTCTTTTGTATTTTCACATTGGTTGTGAAATCTACTTTCAGACTATGTAGTACGAACGGTAGTTCAATTTGAGCAATGCTTGTGTAGTTTGAAGTTTATGACATTGTCTGTGGAATGCTTTTGGTGGCTTTTGTTGTCTTGAAATCACAATCTTGAAACCACCAGATTGAGATTCCAATTCTGAAGCAACTTCATTAGTTTCAAAAAGAAAAAAAAACCTCTGATCTTTTTTTTGTTTGCGAGTGAAATGCATGTATTTCTAAATTTTTACCGGTTGATCATAACAATCAACGATTTACAGACTGTATATTTCATCATGTATCCACTAAGTGAGATTAACTTATAAGCAACTTTTAAAACTATTTACAAAATAATTGTTGATTCATGATGAATCATATTATACTTTATGATGCATGCCTACGAACACCTGAAATACAATAAGAATTTCTTAAAACAAAATCCTTTTGACAAGGGTCAAACAAAATAGTTTATGATGTCTAAAACGTGTGGATAAAATACTTTGGATGAATTTGTCTTTGACGTATGAGAAGGTCTCCATGGAAAAGAACACCTTTCTTCTTCCTTTACTTGACGTTCCAAATTGGAAGCTGACCAATCTGCAACTTATTTAGTTTCATCACCATCAGAACTGGACGAGGACCAAACGACGAGCTGTTAAAACTGACATTCAGCTAATTTCTGCAATGCTCAAAAAATCAAAATTTAAAAATTATGAAATTAAATAATGATATTTTTGAGATTTTGCACAATATAAATATAAAAAAAAAAACTTAAAAATATTTAAATTAAAAAAAAAAAAAAAAAAAAAAAAAAAAAATAAAATTAAAAAAAAACTAAAAGAATGACAAAACCAAACAATAAAATCAAATTATAAATATACGATCTATCAATAATTTGTTCACGTAATTATTATTATATTTTAAATAGTGATATAATTATTATTATATTTTAAATATAGTATTAAAATTAATTTTTTTATAATTTGAATATTTGAAAAAATATATAAAATTAATAAAAAAATAATATAATTTATATAAATATAATATATATATAGCGGAAAGTGACAATCAGGTAAAATGTTATATTATTTAAGGATATAAATATTATTTTTTAATGTTATATCATAAATTAAAAAACAGAAACAGGTAGAAACATCAAATTCTTGCTTCTAACTTCTGAGCAAAAGTAACAGAAGCTAAAGCAGAATCTAGCCTTCCCAAACACTCAAAAGTGATTCTGTGTAGCCAGAATCTAAAAAGCAGGTAGCAGAAGCTCTCCCAAACACTCTCTTAGTATCTTCTCATGCAGTAATGGCCCGGAGCAAGCAATAATTCCCCGGTCCAGGCCTTCAAGGTAAATACCTTTGGAGAAATCCGATGCCCTCCCCAGGACACTACCTCGTATGATCACTTCTCCGTATCCCCTTGTACCAGCCCTTGCGAACTTCATGAATATTTCTGCATCTCCTCTAGCTATGGCAGCATATTTCACCATACTGTAAACTCGCAATGGTTGTTTTCTGCAGGTTGAGAAGCAAAGCCAATGATACAAATCGAGGTGCACAACCGATAGTATTCTTTGTATATGAATAAAAAGGCTGGCATGAGTTTCTCAGAGGTACTCGCAAAAAAGGGAATGACCATTTCTCTTCATTTATGACTTGATTAGTTATAGAAAGGCACAAATGCAGCTTACCTTAGACCGACACTGTGAGCCAATCCGGCTGTGAAGGAGTGGCTTGAGTTGGCCTTCTCAACAGGTTCACAAAATGTTGCACAAGCAGGATCAGTAATGGATGATACACGAATCATCCTAGCAGAATTGTGCCGATCAAACTTCCCAATGTCATGAATGAGTGGTTGCATCCAAGCTTCACCGGTACCTTTCCGAGCATACATTACACAACCTTTATGCCATGATCCAGACGCAGGAGGAGATAATGTAGTCATGAGCCTATAGTATCGATGATGATAGTTGAGCCATTCCTTCCTTCTCGGATAGTTGGGGCAACCAAGAGCACCAAGGACAACCTCCCCATCCTCTATCAGTGCAAGAGCAATAGCATATTGGTCTTCACGCACAAAACCGAGAGTTCCATCCACAGGATCGAGGACCCAAAATCTTCCCTTTGAACCACCAGTACAGTTACAGCTGTGAATGGCATCGAGAATTTCCTGAGCGTCCAAAGGCTTCAGAGGGGCTTTCAGTCCATATTTCGAAGCTTCAAAGAGACATTCATTGACAGTACTAGTCACAGATTGAAGCAAAAAGCCAAAATAATATGACAATAAGCACAGTAGTATGATTTTCATAGTCATACTTGTAGACATAAGTTTACACATTATTGGCAACAATCAAATAGTTAGATTGTAATAAGTTCTTATTAATCACCAAGTTGGATAAGAAAATGTGATCATGAGTGATCCGGGCGGATGATTTTTGGAAGGGTTAGGAGCACAGTCGGGTTCGATTGTCGATCTGAACCGGTAGTAAATAGGCCAGACTAAGGGTCACCCGAGGTCGGGACACTCGGGGTCAGTCACCCGAGGTCGGGATACTCGAGGTCGATCAACCGAGGTTGGGACACTCGGGGTCGGTCACCCGAGGTCATGATACTCAGAGTCGGTCACCCGAGGTCGGGACACTCGGGGTCGGTCACCCGAGGTCGGGACACTCGGGGTCGGTCACCTGAGGCCGGCCCCTCAAGGTCAGTTATCTGAAGCCAGCTACTCATGATCACGCAGGGATGGCCGAGCAATTATAGGCCATTCTTATCAAATATGCGGAAGACAATCCCCCCTGGCATAATCATTGCCTGACAGAGCCGCCAAGATTTAATGGGGGACAGAAGAGATAGATTGAGCAGGGTGTCAGGCGGCTGTGGCAGTCTCATAGCATTAATTTAGCTATCACCATCACGATCTGTCAACTGATCCTCCCTTAATGAGATTTGCCAGCCCTGACACAGCAGGGGTTTCCCTCCCCCTATATAAACCCCTCATATGGCCCTGTAGAAGGGATTGCGGCCATTTTCGCAACCACCCCACCGTTTCGTGAGTTCCATTTTGGTCCGAGCCGAGCTACTGGGGCCAGATCCCCATTTGAGCCTGACTCCGACCGCTCGAGCGATAGTAGACCGGGTCATCTTGGTCAGACCGAGTCATCCGAGGGAGAATCGGTCTTCGCTTGTCGACAGGATCAAATTTGGCGCCGTCTGTGGGAAATCTCGCCTGATTGGAAGCTGAAGATGAGCGACTCTAACCGAATGGCCGTGATGCTTTCACAAGAAGACTTGGATCTGCTAATCGAAGCCAGAGCTAAGAAGCTGGCGGCCGCGCAACAGGCAGCTGCCCAACTCACTCGAGAAGGCCTGACCGAGCCTGCTACTCGAGTGGGCACTGAAGGAGGAGCGCGCCAGGGTGATAACCCTCATTTTCACCCGGCACTGTTCAGACCAGCGGAGGGAGCAGGACAGTCTGACCCCCATGAAGCTTCTTCCAGTCGGGCCTGAGCTAGCAAGGGCAAGGCCCCTCTTGGTCAGGCCTCGACTGAACTAATCGGGTTCCCATTCTCCAACCAAATCTTACAAGAGCCACTTCCTAAACACTGCCGACTCTTTTCCATCCCTGAATATGGAGGAGCTGCGGACCCCGAGGAACACTTGAAGAAGTTTGAGAATGCCACACTGCTGCACCAGTACCCGGACAGTATTAAGTGCAGGGCTTTCCTGACCACTCTGGCCGGGCCAGCGCAATGATGGTTCGACAGACTCCCGGAAGGATCGATAAGGGAATTCGCTGATTTCAAGAGACTGTTTCTACAACACTTTGCAAGTAGTAAGAGACATTACAAGACCAGCCTGAACTTGTTCAACATGAAGCAGGGCTCCAAAGAGTCTCTAAAAGCTTACATCAAAAGATTCAACCAAGTTGCACTAGACGTACCTACTGCTACGTCCGAGGTGCTAGTCAGCGCCTTCGCTCAAGGTCTGCAGGAAGGCGAGTTCTTTAGAGCCTGATACGAAAGCCTCCCAAAGACTTTGAAAGCCTTCTGGGTAAAGCCAGTAAGTATGTGGACGTAGAAGAAGCGCAGGTGGCCAGGCGGCCGGAAACCCGACCCGCGCCCGAGACCCCTCAGCATCAGCATAGAAGTGCACCTCCTGGAGGACCTTTCAGAAGCCCCAGAGTTGTGGGACACCGACCAGGAACCGAGAGGGGCATAGTTCAACAAGTGGCCCAGGGTTGCATCCCTTCCAGATGACAGCCCTACTGTTCGTTTCATAATAGCCATACCCACGATCTTCAAGACTGCTGGCAGGCCGGCAGAGGCCGGAGTCGTACTGGTCGAGGAAGCTCGAGAGGAGCTCACCAAGGAGGTGGTCGAGGTCGGGGAAGAGCACCGCCGAGTCAACCTGAGTCCCCTGTTCAACAGACTGCCTCTGCAGCAAGACAACTGTTCCCGGCCCCCGGCTCCCCCGGACGGGGGAATGCCAACGAGGAGCAGGCTAATCAGCAAAATTCTGTGCACGGGTCCATCCACGTCATTTCGGGCGGACCCGCCTATGGAGATTCCAATAGGGCTCGGAAATCGCAGGTCCGACGCCTTGACATTTATCAAGTGGGCTGCAGTTCTGCCCAAGCTCAGGGACCACAGATCAGCTTCGGCCCCGCTGACTTACAAGGAGTAGAAGTACCGCATGATGATGCCTTAGTCATCACGGCGGTCATAGTCAATTATCAAATCCATCGTACCATTGTGGATTCAGGGAGTTCTGTGAATATCTTATACTTGAAGGCGTTCGAACAACTGCAGATTGAAATGACTGAGCTGCAGCCCGTGGCCACACCCTTATTTGGATTCACGGGAAATGAAGTTCAACCGCTGGGTCAGATCAAGCTGGCCATATCACTCGGTGAAGAACCTTTAAGAAGGACCAGGTGGTCTACCTTCCTGATAGTAGACGCCCCTTCAGCTTATAACGCCATCCTAGGACGACCAGCCCTAAATGAATTCCGAGCAGTGATGTCCACTTTCTACTTAAAGGTCAAATTCCCAGTGGGTGATCAAGTTGGAGAGGCTAAAGGAAGCCAAAAGGTAGCACGTCGATGCTATGTGGACGACGTCTGAGTGGAGGTTAGTAAGGCCTTCCGAGCTGCGCCGGCTAACTGTAACATGGTGTAGTCCCCTCAGCCTTCTCCCTGGGCTGAGATGATAGAAGAAAAGGAAGAGGTCCAGCTATTGCCTGACCAAGAAGAAACCAAGGTGAGAATAGCTCCAGGGTTATGGCCCGACCTCCGGCAACAATTGATAGAATGTTTGACTCAGAACCAGGATGTATTTGCCTGGTCCCAACAAGATTTGAAGGGGGTCAGGCCCGAGGTCATGGAGCACAAGCTGTATGTCTACCCAGACGCTCGACCTGTAAAGCAAAGAAAAAGAGACTTCAGCCCTGAGCAGAACAAGATTATTCAAGCCAAGGTGGAAAGGTTGCTGAAAGCAGGACACATCCGAGAAGTGCAATTCCCGGCCTGGCTAGCCAACGTGGTGCTGGTCTCCAAGCCGGGTGACAAGTGGAGGGTCTGCATTGATTTCAGGGATCTCAACAAAGCTTATCCCAAGGATTGCTACCCTCTCCCTCGGATAGACCAGATGGTGGACTCTACCGCGGGGAGTGAGCTCATCTGTATGTTGGATGCCTACCAGGGATACCACCAAGTCCCGTTATGCCCAGATGACCAAGAGAAGGTTAGTTTTGTCACAGCGGAGGGTACTTATTGCTACACTGTTATGCCCTTCGGACTCAAGAACGCTGGGGCGACCTATCAGAGGTTGATGAACAAGGTCTTCAAGGAGCAGCTCGGGAAGAACGTAGAAGTGTATGTGGATGACATCCTCATCAAGTCCCTCCGAGCTGCCGACCTGATAGCAGACGTGCAAGAAACCTGCTGTACTCTCAGGAGGTATGGCCTCAAGCTTAATCCGGCTAAGTGCCTGTTCGGAGCTAAGAGTGGTAAATTCCTCGGTTACATCCTGACCAAACGGGGGATAGAGGCTAACCCAGGCAAGGTGAAAGCTCTGCTGGACATGCCTCCCCCCAGAAACCTAAAGGAGGTCCAGCGCTTGACGGGGAGAATCACTGCCTTATCCCGATTCATCTCCCGGTCAGCCGACAGAAGTCTGCCGTTCTTCAAGATTCTACGCAAGGCCACTAAGTTCCAATGGGATGCTGAATGTGACCAGGCCTTTGAAGAGTTGAAGACTTACTTGGTCAGTCTGCCAGTACTAGCTAAACTGGAGGAAGGAGAACCATTGTATGTTTATTTATCTGCCACTGAGGGAGCTGTGAGTGCTGTGCTTGTAACCCAGAAGGAGACCGAGCAACAACCGGTCTATTTCTTTGGGCACTTACTTAAGGAGGCCGAGTATAGGTATACCACACTCGAGAAATTAGCTTATGTCCTTGTGTTGATGGCTCGGCGATTGCGACCCTACTTTCTGGCACATCCTATCCGAGTGCTGACAAATAACACACTCGGGAAGGTCTTGATCAACCCTGAAGTCTCAGGTCGGATGGTCAAATGGACAACTGAACTGAGCGAATATGATATTCAGTACCAGCCCAGAACTGCAATCAAAGCTCAGGCCTTGGCTGATTTCTTATGTGAGCTCCATGTAGAGGAAGAAGAAGGAATATGAAAGATCTATGTGGATGGGTCCGCCACTCGGGCGGGTAGTGGCGTGGGAGTCTTATTGGTCTCCCCTGACGGAAACTTACTACACTTGGCTGTGCGCTTAGAATATCCAGCTACTAACAATCAGGCTGAGTACGAAGCCCTCTTGATAGGTCTGCAAGCGGCCAAACAGGTGGGTGCCACTCGGGTCATCCTGCACTCGGATTCCCAGCTGGTGGCTCGGCAGGTGACCGGGCAGTTTGAGGTTAACGATGAAAAGTTACAATCCTATGTGGAGGCTTACAAGCAATTACAAACCGAGTTTCAAGAAGTTCAGATTTTACAAATCCCTCGGGGAGATAATGCCAAAGCTGATGAGCTGGCTAGGTTAGCCAGTTTAGTCCGTCCCTGGGTCTTACATAAATCGTCACCTCAAGTCATGATGGTAGCCCAAGTTGAGAGAGAAGCAGAAATGGAAATAGAAGGAGACTGGAGAGCTCCCTTCATCGCCTATCTGAAGGAAGGAACTCTCCCAGATCAGCCCGAGCAAGCCAGGGTACTAAAGATAAGGGCGACCCGATTCACTCTGATAGGGGATGCGTTATACAAACGAGGATTTGCTCAGCCACTACTCAGGTGCTTGGGAGAAGAAGAGGCAGATTATGTGCTCAGAGAAGTGCATTTGGGATCCTGTGGGAATCATTCGGGAGGTCAGTCCATGGCTCGGAAAGTCTTGCTGGCCGGTTATTTCTGGCCCACCCTGCAGAAAGACGCTCAGAAGCTAGTCCTCTCTTGCCTTTCTTGTCAGAAGTATCAAAATTTATCACACCGACCGGTCGAGATGCTGCGAACGTCCACTGTATCGTGCCCCTTTGATCAGTGGGGCATGGACATAGTCGAGCCCTTCCCCAGGGCAGCTGGTCAAAAGAAATTCCTGTTAGTGGCAGTAGACTACTTCTCTAAATGGATCGAAGCAGAAGCCCTGACTCGGATCACCGAGCAAGCAGTGAGAAAATTCCTCTGGCAGAACATCCTTTGCCGATATGGCATACCCCACAAGCTGGTATCTGACAATGATCGGCAGTTTCAAGGCCGGGTGATCAGAGAGTGGTGCAAAGAATTTGGAATCAAGCAAGCTTTCACTTCAGTGGCATATCCCCAGAGTAATGGCCAGACTGAGGTAGCTAACAGAGAAATCCTGAAGGGGCTCAGAGCCAAGCTGGACCAGGTCGGCGGGTCTTGGGTGGACGAGCTGCCTGGCGTTCTGTGGGCTCTTCGGACCACCCCCAAAGAAGGGTCAGGATGCACGCCTTTCCAGCTGGTCTACGGTAGTGAAGCTGTGGTCCCCCTGGAGGTCGGATGCGAGTCCGACAGAAGACATCTGTACGGGAAAGATAATGCGGAGAAAAGACGGACGAAGCTAGATCTGATTGAGGAGGTCCGAGCCAAGGCTGCAGTGCGCATGACCGCCTACCAACACCGAATGCGACGCCAATACAACCAGAAGGTTATACCCCGAAGTTTCCGAGTAGGGGACAAGGTATGGAAAAGAATCAAGCTAGTTGGGGAAGTAGGCAAGCTGGAGCCTCCATGGAGTGTCCCTTTCCTGGTGGTCGAAGCGCTGGGATCAGGAGCCTACTATCTGCAAGACACACAAGGAAAGCGACTCGGGAGACCCTGGAGCGCAGCGCATCTAAGATTGTATTGTGAGGAGAGCGGAGAGAAATGACTCCTGTAACTGTACTCAGATGAAACGATAACAAAAACTCTGACCCTCCAAGACGCAACCGAAGCAAGTTATAAGTGGTCTTGCTCTCACGCACCCACCGGACTCGGCGATCGGGTGTGGCGTTCCACGTTCGGTCGGGCCCGGTCGGGCGTGGCGATCCACGCTCGGTCAGGGTAAGTCGGACGGTGTCCAGACTCTTGCTAAAAGCAAGTTATAAGTGGGCTTTCTCTCACGCACCCACCGGACTCGACGCCGATCGGGCGTGGCATTCCACGTTCGGTCGGGCCCGGTCGGGCGTGGCGATCCACGTTCGGTCAGGGTAAGTCGGACGGTGTCCTGACTCTTGCTTAAGGGGAATACAAATCAACACATCTCTATGATCTTCATTAATTCGACGTGGCTCCCCACGTTCGGAGAGGCAAAAAGGATAGTAGGTCAGATTAGTAAAACTAAGCTGGTCGAGACAAAGCAAACAAGCTAACTCGGCTTCGCCGATAAGGTTAGCTCGCCGAAAATGGGATAGGACGCTAAGTCAGGGTATCCGCTCGACCGAACAACATGCCCGAACCCGGGTAGCGGCCCGACTGAATGACTAAGAGCTCAAATACGCTGAGCGTCCGACACTATGAAAAATTTTCAGCTTGGCCTACGAAATCAAGCTAAAGGGAACAATAGGTGCGTCCTGGACGAACAACACTTAGTGAAAATTCACGAGGTAGTTCCAATGTCGGCCCTTGCAAAATAATTCGAGCGCACTGAGTAGACGATACTTAACAAAAATCTAAACCATCGTAAATGAGCAAGTGCGAGGTCGAGGAGCTTGAAGAAAAATCATAACAAGTTATCATAACCGAGAGAAGGCTCGCGACCGTTACAAAATTAAGCCGCTAGGGATAGGCCGACTTAGAAGTAGGGCAAACTTTCTAAGGCCCAAAGGCCAAGTTAGTACAAAACAAAGGAAAGCAGTAAGTTAACCTAAGTAAACGGGGGGAAGACATCTTCCGGAATAGACGCCTTGATCCGCCTCGGTTTCACTGCATTCGGGGGGAGGTCCATGGGAAGGTGGCCGGCCTCAGTCAGCTGCTGGATGGTGCCCTTCACGCCGTACAAGATCATGCCACCGGTCCGTTCAGCCACTTGATCAAGGAAGGAGTCCGACTTAATGTAAGCCAGACGAGCTGCTTCAATCCGGGCGGACTCGCCCAACCTATAGTCCTCCAACTCCTTCTTGAGCTGAGCCAGCTCGGTATCTTTCCGAGCGAGCTCAGTATCTTGCCCCTGAATGGTGGTCTCCCGAGCGGCCAGCTGGGCCTCTTGGCTAACTAGTTGAGCTTCCAAACCTTGAAAGGCCTCTCGTTGGGCGGCTAGCTCCGTCTCTTTTTTCTTCAGGGTAAGTTGGGTCTGGTGATGGGCAGCGTCCGACTCCTTCAATTGTCGCTGAAAGCCTTTGGCGTCAGTTGTTTTCTTGGCCAGGTCGGCGTGGGCTCGGGTATACCGGGTCTTGAGGATCTTATTCTCGCCCTCCAAATGAGCCACCCGGTTAGTTAGACGCTCCACCTCCACCGCAGACTGAGCCATCAACCGTTGCTCTTCCTCTGAGCGGACCTCCAGCTCTGATATGTGAGACCTCAGCGCGGTTACTTCTGAACGCAGCTGGTCTATGCCCTCGTCACCCGAAGGAAGAGTGCATTGTGCCACCTTGGCCTCCAGATCTCTTACTTTTCTTTCAGCCGCCCGGTGCTCCCGGGTATTGGCGACTGAGCTGAATTCTCCACCAAGGTAATCTCCAATGATCCAAAACTTGATCCGAGGTCGAGATTGAGTGGTCGCGCCCCTTGAATTGAAGAAAAACTGAAGAAACGATGAAAACGAAGAAGGAAGCTACTGTGCGGCAGAGACGCGACGGGGAGGAGCTGCTGCGCATTTCTGATTAAATAGAAACAAATGGACGGCTCAGATTTCTTTGATGAAATCCAACGGTAGATCTTGATCTGATTTGAGCCAAACTTTTATGATGATGATCTGGGGTCAGGATCTGCCTGTGGTAGCTCGGATCCTCCAGATATGCAACGGATGGTCCAGATCAACTCTATCTGTGAATGGACGCTCTAGAACCCTCCTTGCTTGATCCAACGGTTGATTTAGCTCTGATTGGGATGAAACCTTCAGATCTTGATCATAGAGCTTGATCAACCCTAACCCTATCTCGGATTGCTTCAGATCGTCCCGGATGGCTCAGATCTAGCCGCTCTTGAATCGGACGGCCCGGATTAATCGTAGGCTTGATAATTCGATCCGGTTCACATCCGACTCAGGTTTGACCCAGTATGCCCTAGGTCTAGGATTCTTTCATGCCTACAAAAATATATCAGAAAATTAGTGGCCAAATAATCCAAAAAATGTGTAAATTTGCAATTAAGTCCAAAATAAGAGGAAATCCTAAAACCTAGGGTAAAATCACAAATAAGCAATAAAAACATAGGTCAAACATGGATTTTAACATCTAAAATAATCACAAAAATGGTACTTATCAGCGACCAGCGCTTGGCTAACTGCATGACTCAGCGCCCATTGCTGCAAAGTGGCATGAAGGACGTAAGTATAAGCATAAACAGTCAAATGAGCGGAGAAGGTACCTGAGTCATTCCCACGAAGAAGTGGTCGGCCAAGCTGACAGGGTCTATCGCGAAGGACGCCGTCCATCCTTCCTCCCAGCCCGAGACCAACATGCCGTGCAGATTAAGTGGCTGAGGCTGGACTGTTGGAGTTAGAATAGTAGCCGAGGGCACTTGAACGTCCACAATTGACCTCGGAGGGGAATGCATGGACAGAAGGGCTTCTACGACGTCAATATTGGCGGTGCTCATCTGAGGGGCCTGAGGACGTGGCGCGGTCCCCGAGGTTGATGCACCGGATGGTACGGTTCTAGAAGTAGGAGGTCGGGTTGCCAAGCGAGGTGTTGTCCAGGTCGGACCCCGAGTGTCAGGTCGGGGAACTGCTGGAACAGGAGTTGAGCCCTGGGCCGGGACTTGAGGGCTGGGCATAGCTCGACCAGGTCGAGAGGGTGCCACAACCTGATCCGCCGAGTTCGGTGCTGGGGGCGAAGGTGTACCCACGCGGAGGACTAGTCGGCGCCGCTTCCTGACTAAGCTAACAGGAGCCTCCTGTTCCGCTTCCTCTTCGTCTTCGACTATCTGAATGGAGGTCCCCTCGCTCGCTACTCGGGTTTCAGCTCCTAGACCCCCGGCTGGGAGACTCCCTTCTGGGTTGTCCTCCACCATATCAGGTTGCTCTGAAGCAGGCGCAACATCTACTGGGGGCGCTGCCCGAGCAGCCGCCAGTTGGGCGGCCAAAGCCTCCATGGCCTCTTCCGCCCGATCCATCACGGCATCAACCCTAGCGGTATACATGACTTCGGCTGCACAAAGAAAAAAGTTTTAGTTAGCATTAACAAACTTACAAGTAGAATAAAGACGTACCGAGGGTGCCGGGTAGCTCTGCCGGGACTTGGCTCAGCCGGAAGAGATACAGCATACCCTCGATCAGCAGCTTGCCCGCGTGATATCGGGCTTCCCCGAGCTTGGAGAATGCAGACCGGTAGACCGGTTCCGAACGAAGGTTCTTGGGTAGCTGAGGGTGATCAGGTAGGTTCTCTACCCATGCAGTGGGCCAGTTCGGTCGGGGGAGCGACTGGATATAGAAGAAGTGAGATTTTCAGCCCTTATTGGAGGAAGGAACCTTCTCTAAGAAGGCCGAGTTAATACGGGCTTGGAAGTAGAAATTCCCGGGTTCTTGTTTCTTAAGATAATAGAAGAAGTGGAACACCCGGGGTTCTAGGGGGATTTTATGGGCAGTAAAGATGATCACGGTGCCGCACAAGATTCGGATTGAGTTGGGGGCTAATTGGGACAAGGTGATCTGGAAGTAACGACAGATCTCGCGGAAGAAGGGATGTAGGGGGAAGCGCAGACCGGCTAACAACTGATCAGAGAAGACAGTGAAATGACTTAAGGGAGGCTCATGCGCCCGACCCCGACGGTCGGGCAGAGTTATTGGATGGTCTTCGGGGATCAGATAATCTATACGCAGGGTTTCTATCTGACCTAAGGTTAGGGAAGATCGGGTGGTTAAATACCAGGGCTCGAGGGGCGTAGATGACTCGGCCATCTAAACAAAGTCGGAAAAGGCACAACGAGGGCTCAGCAGAAGAAAGGAGTACCTAAAATCGAAGTTCGCCGGAAACACTGTTCGCCGGATTCGAGAAGGTCGGGGGGCGGAGATCGGACAGGAGTCAGAGAGAAAGCGAAGGTCGGGATAAAAGGGAGTGAAATGAGGAGTTAAGCCTATTTATACCGCAGGCAAAACCAGGATGACCGTCCAATGGAGGAAAGGAAAATGGCGGGGCGGGTTCCTCACCGTCCAATATCTGCCATTTCCTAGAACTCGAAACTTCGCTCGCACGTCGCACGAGCCACGCCAGTGACGCTTCGTTATCGGAGACTCCCAGTCGGGAAAGGACACGTGGCCTTGCATTAATGGGGATTTGATGGGGGATATGGCATTCAAAGAAGAAGATTAACCGTACGGTGTGACGCGCGGGAAGACGAGAAGGAGGGGTGCTGACCGAGCATGGAGCCTAGTCAGTCGGACTGAACTCCTCCTTCGACTAGACTTGAGAGGGAGGCTTGTGATCCGGGCGGATGATTTTTGGAAGGGTTAGGAGCTCGGTCGGGTTCTATTGTCGATCTGAACCGGTAGTAAATAGGCCAGACCAAGGGTCACCCGAGGTCGGGACACTCGGGGTCGGTCACCCGAGGTCGGGATACTCGAGGTCGATCAACCGAGGTCGGGACACTCGGGGTCGGTCACCCGAGGTCAGGACACTCAGAGTCGGTCACCCGAGGTCGGGACACTCGGGGTCGGTCACCCGAGGTCGGGACACTCGGGGTCGGTCACCCGAGGTCGGGACACTCGGGGTCGGTCACCTGAGGCCGGCCCCTCAAGGTCAGTTATCTGAAGCCAGCTACTCATGATCACGCAGGGATGGCCGAGCAATTATAGGCCATTCTTATCAAATATGCGGAAGACAATCCCCCCCTCCCCCCGACATAATCATTGCCTGACAGAGCCGCCAAGATTTAATGGGGGACAGAAGAGACAGATTGAGCAGGGTGTCAGGCGGCTGTGGCAGTCTCATAGCATTAATACAGCTATCACCATCACGATCTGTCAACTGATCCTCCCTTAATGAGATTTGCCAGCCCTGACACAGCAGGGGTTTCCCTCCCCCTATATAAACCCCTCATATGGCCCTGTAGAAGGGATTGCGGCCATTTTCGCAACCACCCCACCGTTTCGTGAGTTCCATTTTGGTCTGAGCCGAGCTACTGGGGCCAGATCCCCATTTGAGCCTGACTCCGACCCCTCGAGCGATAGTAGACCTGGTCATCTTGGTCAGACCGAGTCATCCGAGGGAGAACCGGTCTTCGCTTGTCGACAGGATCAATGAGGTCTCAATTGACCATGAGGAGTTCTTTGATAACAAGAGCTTGGGAGACAACAATAAAGAGTTGTGGTTCTTTGATAACAAGAGCTTGGGAGACAACAATGAAGAGATAGCTGGACTTCGATTAGTAGCTTGGAGGTGGAATCCAATAAGTAGGGAAAACAAAATCTGACTCACCTTGGCAAGTTAGAGTTTGATTACTCAGGATTATCCACATTACTGTCATAATTAAGATATCAACTCAATATGTGGTAGAGAAAATTTACAGCGGTAAGAAAGCTTTCAATATGTGGTGTACTAATATTTCATTAGTGTCGAGAAATCTATTTAGGTAGATTTCCCAAAGAAAATGATTCAATAGTTAACTAGGGTGTTAAAAATTGGTGTCAAAGCTAATAAGGGATATCTACCATCATACAGCTATAGCTTTGATAGTCTCAAGCATTTAGGATCAGCTACATGGATGTTATTCCTCAATTGAACTCGATGAAAGACTCCATCACTATAACACTTAATAAGAACTTTAACTTGAGCAAGTCAACTCCTAGCAGTCATGGATTACACTAATACACCCTAGTTTCTATCTTAACACATAAACTTACGAAGCCCTAGCAGTGTCTTAACACAGAAACTTACAGTTTTTGCAGCTTCGTTGGGGCAAGGGAGCGAGGGTGCCACGGGAAGCCGAAGCAGCGTCTTTGGCACTGAAAACCCTAGCTTCGGCTGAGAGTTACGGCTTCGGCTGGGAAGGAAGATGAGAAGGAACTTCGCGCCACGGGGAGGAGGGAGTGAGGGCGCCACGGGGAGGAGGAGGCAGGGAGGGAGGGAGTTAGGGCTTCGGCTGAGAGTTAGGGCTTCGGCTGAGAAAGAAGATGAGAAGGAACTTCGCGCCACGGGGAGGACGGAGTGAGGGTGCCACGGGGAGAAGGAGGCAGAGAGAAAGGGAGTTAGGGCTTCGGTCGTTCGGCGTGAAGACGGTGAGGGAGACTAGTGTGGCTTCGATCATTCGGTGAGAAGAAAGGACTTGTGCGGCGTGAAGACGGCGATGCAGAGAGGAAGGGAGTTAGGGGCAAGTGGGAGATAGAGGGAGGCGACGCGGGCTGCAGGCGGAAGAACGGAGATTAGGGTTCGCGAGAGAGGGGGTCGTGTGGGCATGAGAGCAAAATCGCGAAAGTTCACGCTGCGAGTTTGCTTTTGGCTTGTTTTTTGTCCACGCAGCGTGCCACGTCGGACTGGTCCGCAGCGCGTCCGCAGCCATGGTCCGCAGCTGAACGGAATATTATATATATATATATATATATTTGGTGTATTATAAATACAAAAATATAATTTTTATAAACACTAATGAACTATGCTCACTAATCTCTTTTTGTTTTTTAAATTTAGTTTTGACCATTGAACAAATGAAATAAGCTTGTGTGCATCGACTTTGTTGTCCAAAAATTACGAACACCTTCTTACTCAAAAATGAACAAATTTGATTCTTATAGGCGGTTTCATCTAAAAAGTTGTGGATTATCAAGTCTCCAATCAATGAACATCTTGACGTGAGTAAATTCCGGGCATCATCAATGAAGAAGTCGAAAGACCCTGGAACACACTCAATTGGATATTTAGACTGCCCATGGGACAGATCCTGTAGCTACTCCATCATTCAAGTTAGGGTTTACTAATTAAGATGATGCATGGAAAATGAAGGAGTAGGAGAAAGATAGAACCAGGTGGAATTTTCAAGAAAAAACAAATTCAACCAGAAACCAAAACCAACAAAGAACACAGTAAATTGGAGGTTTAAAATACTAGCACAATTCCTCGTCAGAAATTGTCAGAAACATAGCAAACTGGAACTTTTTATCAGTTGCCTTCCACCATTCCTTGTCAGAAATTGTTTTTGGAGTCGTACCTGGTTTGAAACAAATGCAGCAGTTGGCTCACTATGACAAATTGGAAATAGTGCTGCTTCAGATTCTGTGTAATGTAACTGACCTCCAAAGATCATTTTATCGGAAACTAAGGTATCACGTACATATGCAATGACTATAGATCCTGTGACAGCTCTGATAATTTTTGCGTCCGACATGCTCGAACTGCAGCACCAATTGCAAGATTTTAACGTACAACACTACAAGAAAACTCAGGATTACTGACGGAATTACCGACGGAAATTTATTCCGTCGGTATTTTTCTGACAGAATTTGTATTCCGTCGGAATTTACTGACGGAATAAATTTTCCGTCGGTAAATTTTGTTTTTCCCGTCGGTAAATTGAAAATACCTTCTGGCCCGGAATAAAGGGTTCCAACGGAAATGGCCGACGGAAGAGCTATTCCATCGGGAATGCCCGACGGAAGCGGTGTTCCATCGGAAATTCCCGACGGAAGGGCTGTTCCGTCGGCAATTCCCGACGGAAGCGCTGTTCCGTCAGAAATTCCCGACGGAAGTGTTGTTCCGTCGAAAATTCCAGACGGAAGAACCCTTTCCGTCAGAAAAGGCCCTTTCGGTGGAAAAATTTAAAGTATTGTCAAAAAAATTTTAAGTATTGCCGACGGAACATCCCCTTCTGTCGGAAAAATTTATTGGCGAAATTTTTTTTATAGCCGACGGAACAGGACGTCCCGTCGGAAATTACTGACGGAAAACCTGTTCCGTCGGTAATTCCCGACGGATATCCTGTTCCGTCAGAAATTTCCGACGGAACAGGTGTTCCGTCGGTAATTCCCGACGGATATCCTGTTCCGTCGGAAATTTCCGACGGAACAGGTGTTCCGTCGGAAATTTCCGACGGAACAGGTGTTCCGTCTGAAAATGGGTTTTCGGCGGCAAACGAAAACGACTAAATATTTCTGCGTGAAAAATCTTACCGACGGAACTAGGTCCGTCATTATTCCGTCGGTGAGCCTTGATAAAATTAGGCCACACCCGATTCCCCCCTCACACGCATGTGTCCGTTCTCTTCCTCGCGATTGTCGGCGTCGCTCGATCGTTCTCCTCGTCTCGTCGGTACGCGTTTCTCGCTTGATCGTTCTCCTCGTCGGTATTCCGCGCCTCCGGCCCTGTGGCCACGCCCCTAAGGGGTTGCGGCCGCCCCAGGCGCGTCGCCAGCGCCCCACAGCCTCACCGGCGGCCCAGGGGAATCGTCGCTGGCCCAAGGGACTCGACGATGGTCCTGGGGCCACAGACACGGGCCAGGTGGCACGGCGGCAGCCCTGGGGGCACGTCAGCGTGCCCTGCGGCCTGGGGCATGGCGGCCTCCCCTGGTCTACCCCTGGCTTGCCGGCGTGCCAATTGGCACTCCGGCAGGCCAATTGTGCAGCCGGGCAGCCCCGCAGCCCCCGGCAAGCCCAATTGGGCCTGCCGGCAGCCCAGCGGCCCAATTTGGCTGCTGGCTGGCCATTTGGGCCGGCGGCCCATTTGGGGCACCTGCCCATTTGGGTCGGCTGGCCCATTGGGCTCTCGGCGTGCCCGTTCGGATCTCGGGCGGTCCTTGGGCACGGCGATGTGTCGATTTGGCTGCCGATGATTCTAGCGTGCCAAATCGGCTGTCATCGTAGCAATTCGGCTTCCGGCTGCCCAATCGGCACACGTCGTTACCTTAATACTGCATTATTTATTATTAATTAGATTTTATTTGTACTTTTATAGGTTACTGCAGTTGCTGCTTCCCTTCTAGACGTGTACTTGATTTAAGGTATCTATTTTATTTTTATTTTGGTTGCAATGTTTACATTATATGTTAGATCATTGTAAATTTATTTTGTTATTATTATATGGTGTAAATTAGTAATTTATTAGAAATGGTCTTAATTAGATTGATCTTACTAGTACGTGTTTTCACTGATTATATAGATTGATCTTACTTGTTACCTTGCTAGTTGTTACCTTGATAGTTTATTTATGACATGTAATTAATATAAAATTATGATATAGGTTTAATTTAATTTTATTTGTTTGATATTCTCATCCTACAACTGAATTACTCATGATTAGGCAAAAATGTATATGAACAAAGCTTGGATGCACAACCGATTAGAGAATGGATTTATTAGAGATGATTTTGTTTCTGAACTGGAAACTTTTATGAACTTTGCTAAAAGTCATCCTGAATGTTTGAATGGTCCCGAATTACGGTGTCCGTGTAATCACAAAAAATGCAGAAACAGAGCTTTTCGTGATGAGGACACTGTCAGAGTTCATATATGTAGAAATGGATTTATGCCAAATTACTATAATTGGTACTGTCATGGAGAACCTTATGTGTATGAACCAATTGGACCTTCTGCTGGTTCAACATCTGATATACATGTTGTTGCACCTGATACAACAACTAATATTGGAATGCAAACAATGGTTGAGGATGCAATCAATGTTGTTCAATTTTCTCATGTAGATGATATACCAACACAAGAATATCAACAATTATCTGAAATGTTAAAGGCCAGTGAAAGTGAACTGTGGGAAGGCATTCCTTCTGATCATTCGCAACTATCAGCTACTGCAAGATTATTAAATTTGAAAGTAGAACATAATTTTTCAGAAAGATGCTACGATGACATATGTCAATTGATGTCTGAGTTGCTTCCGCTGATAACATAATGACCGATAGCTTTTATAATACCAAAAAATTGGTCAATGGTTTAGGTTTGCCAGTTGAGAAGATTGATTGTTGTATCAATAACTACATGACATTTTGGAATGAAGACAATGAACTGAGTGAATGTAAAATATGTAGTCATCCTCGTTATAAGCCTCTTACTCGCATACCCGGGAAGAAAAAGAAAAAGATTGCTTGGAAAATGATGTATTACTTTCCATTGACTGCAAGACTTCAACGTTTATATGCATCTACTGCTACAGCTAGTCACATGATATGACATTATGAGCATGTACACGATGGAGGTCTAATGTGTCATCCCTGTGATTCCCCTGCATGAAAATATCTTGATAGTGTGTTTCCTTCATTTAATATGGAACCACGTAATGTGCGATTGGGACTTTCTGCAGATGGATTTCAACCATTTGGTCAATCAGGATAACAATATTCTTCTTGGCCAGTTATATTAACACCGTATAATTTACCGTCATGGATGTGCATGAAAGATGAATTTATGTTCCTTACTATACTGATTCCTGGTCCAAGAAATCCTAAAGAGAAGATAGATATTTTCCTCCAACCTCTGATTGCTGAGTTGAGTGATTTATAGAATGTAGGGTCCTTGACTTATGATGTTGCAATTAAAACTAATTTTACATTACATGCTGCATTATTATGGACAATCAGTGATTTTCCAGCATATTCGATGTTGTCAGGATGGATCGCATCGGGAAAATTAGCATGCCCACATTGCATGATAGACTCTGATGCATTTTCATTACCTTGCAGTGGGAAAGTTTCTTGGTTCGGAAATAAATAAAATTTCCTAAAGAATGTAATAGTCAGAAAATCTCCTCCAGTGATTGCTTCAGGTGAAGATATTATTGAACAAATAGACAGTTATGGATTTCTTCCAGTTTCTCAACCTGGTGCGGATGACATAAATAAGTACATTGTCCAGATGTGCAAGTGTGGATGGAAGAAAAGGAGTATATTTTGGGAGCTACCCTATTGGAAGTATCTGCTAATTCGACATAATTTAGATGTTATGCATGTTGAAAAAAATGTCTTCGATAATATATTCAACACTGTGATGAACGTGCCTGGAAAAACTAAAGACACTGCAAAATCACGTGAAGAATTAAAAGAGCTAGTTAACAGACCAGAATTGCATCAGGATGAAACATCTAATAGATATCCAAAGGCTTGTTATACATTGGACAAAGATGGAAAGCAAGCATTATGTACTTGGTTGAAAGAAATAAAATTTCCTGATGGGTATGCTTCTAATATGAGTAGATGCGTCGATATGAACAGATTAAAGATGTTTGGAATGAAAAGTCATGACTGTCATGTGTTTATGCAAAGACTTATTCCAGTAGCTTTTCATGACTTACTTCCTCAGAATGTTTGGGAAGCGCTCACAGAATTGAGTTTATTTTTTAAAGATCTGACATCAAGGTGTATTATGGTGGATGATATGGTTCGTCTAAAAATAGACATTCCTCTTATACTATGTAAGCTGGAAAGAATTTTTCCTCCTAGTTTTTTTGATTCAATGGAACATTTGCCAGTGCATTTACCATACGAGGCTGAAATAGCTGGACCTGTTCAGTACAGATGGATGTATCCATTCGAACGATTTTTGAGGAAATTGAAGAATAATGTTCGTAACAAAGCAAGAGTTGAGGGGTCAATAAGTAATGCTTATCTGGTTGAAGAAGCATCCTCTTTTTGCTCATATTATTTTGCTGATCATGTAAAAACCAACATCGCAAATGTCCAAGAAATTTTGATGATGCTCGGTCGATCGACCCTTCGATGCTTTCTATTTTCAAGTATCCTGGCAAGGCAATTGGTGGAGCTTCATCTAGATGGTTAACTGAACAGGAATACCATGCTGTAAGGACATACATACTTCTAAACTGTAATGAGATCAAACCATATATAAAGTAAGTTACCTTCTCTAACAAAATTGGCATTCATTTTAACATGTTACAATAAGCATTTTAAATATTTTAATTATCTAATAAATTCTTTGTCAGCTTATACGAACAACAACTATATATGCAAAATCCATCTTTCGGTGCTAGTGAGATAGCTGCAAAGTTAGAGACAGAATTTGCATTATGGTTCCAAATATATGTAAGTTACAGCAATTTTAATTGAATAATTTTGAGTTTTAAGAAATATTATTTAATCTTCTAATTTATGTTAAATTTATTTCCATAGGTGAAAGATCGTAGAATTTCAAATGTCGAAGATGATAGGATATTGAATCTTGCATCAGGTCCTCTCCGTAAAATAATGGTTTACTCTGGTTACTATGTTAATGGCCTAAAATTCCATGTCAGACACCGAGAATCAAACAGGTTAACCTACAATTCTGGTATATGCGTCAAAGGATCTATGCAGAATAGTAACATTGAGTTCGATTATTATGGAATACTCGACGAAATCATAGAGGTTGAATACTCTGCATTACCTTTAAAAAGATGTGTGTTGTTCAAATGTGGATGGTACGATCCGACTCCAAGAACAGGTACTCGAATACATCCAAATTACAATTTAGTTGAGGTGAATGCGAACAAAAGGTTCAATAAGTTTGAACCTTTTATCTTTGGAGTACAAGCGGGTCAAGTTTTCTATCTTGAATACCCTACGAGGAGACGAAGATCTAATCAATGGATGTCTGTTTGTCGAATGAAGGCTCGGTCAACTATATAGAAATGTCGAACACCATCACTCCTCTAAATCAGGATGCAATGCAAAATGATTATGTAGAGAGATATTCTGTTGATTCACAACTCTAGTCTACATTCCAATTACTTGTAGATATTAATGTCACATACGAGGATATAGATGATGGAGATATGTCTAGCAGTGACGAAAATGCTGAACTAATAGAGTCTAGCGATGAGTATTTAGAAGATGCTACTATTGATTAATGTGATCTTAATGATAAAACTGGATACAATATTTTTTGGTTTATCATGTAAGTTATGTATTCATTTTATTTCTTATTTATATGATCATGTCTCTAAACTTTATAATGATATATGGAAATTTTTTGTGCAGATACTATTATGGCACAGCAGCAGGACGAGCAGCAGCCAGTAGTACTCCGTGGCTACAAGACTCTGAAAATTGTTGAAGAATCGTAAGTAATTATGATTATTATTAATTTAAGTTTAGTTATTATAATATTTCAAAATTTAATATAATTTTTATGCAGATTTACTCCTGAAGGCCACCGAGTATCCAGTTATATTACTGAAAAATTTAAAGAAAGAGCCTGCGCTGCTGGCATTACATGGAGAAATATAGACGAGGAGACAAAAACTTTTTATTACAATGAATTTGTGGTAAGTATATTTAATATATTTACTATTCTAATATTGAATAAATTCATTTTAATAAATTGTATTGCAAAAAAAATATACATGGGAGGACGGTCACGAGGCAGAATTTAAAAATACTTGGAATACTTATTGTGCCAAATTGTACCGTGACCACATGTATTATTTGAGGAAAAAGGGGACGCGACCGTCATATGTTGATGCCGAGACTTGGGGTGTATGGACGGCCACCTGGGTTGAAGAAAGATGGAAGGAAAATGTTGAAAAGGCTTAAGCCAACAGAAATACTGAGCCAAGTGGCCCGAGCACCGGAACAGCCCGGCATTCATCTGGATCTAAGTCTATTGTTGAGCATACCATGGACTTGGTGAGTAAATTCAAAGTTATGCAAGTAAATTTTACATTTATCAATTACCAGACTCGTATAATTTGGTTCTAATAAATTTTTATAAATAGGAACGAGATCTTGCTCGCCAGCCCACTTGTATGGAGATATTTCTGAAGACCCATAAGAAGAAAGATGGGTCTTTTGTCGATTCTCGATCACAGACGATACATGTACGATTATTATTTTTATTATATATTTAATCGCTTCTATCTTTATTAATCTGATAATTTAATTTCAATATTAATCTAATATTTCTGTTTCTTACAGGATCAAATTACAAATAGAGTGGTCGAGGCATCTCAACCCTCGATAGAGGGGGGGAGCCACAGACATTGTCGACCGACCAGCTGAATGAGATATAATATGATGTTGTCGGTGGACGGACAAAAAACTCCACCCTCTACAGGCTTGGCTCACAGGCCAAAGTTGTCTTCGATCGTCTGAGGATGTCCAGGGGTCGTGCCTCTTCGTCCGCTTCTTCAGAGATGCAATCTTTACGACAAGAAAATCAAGAACTGCGCTCCCAAATTGCCTCCATGGATCAGAAGATGGATAATTGGATAGCCACTCAGGAGCGGAAGAGAGCGGCGGACGAATTGAGGCATAAAGCTTTGTTGGACCATATGAACGCGGTCATAGCTAATTTTCCTCCAACACAACCATCGCAACACGGTTTTGAGTCACAGGAGACTCAAGACCCAACAGACGATTTTGAGTCACAGTAGATTTTTTTGAGGTATATGTTAAACTATAGCACATGTTTTATTTCAATTATATTAAATTTATTTATTCAGTATTTACAGTCTAATAAATTATATTTTTGTTTTTCAGGACTCTTTATTTTACAGCTAGCCATCCTTACATAGGAAACGACCTTCGAATGTTGCAGTTGAGTTATTTTGTTTTAACATATATCATGCTTCGATCAATTAAATTGTCCTAGTATTTGAGTTATTGTTTCATTATTTTAATACAAATACTGTCTATTTTATGATATTTGATAGTATTGGCTTAATTAATTTACTAGCTAGTTCGTTATACTCTTGTTTCTTTTTCAGGAGTTACTGACTCTTATTGCTATCACCGTTAAAGGAATAGAGCTTGCTTAATTTCTAAAGGCTTACTAGGCTTAAATAAATATGATTGTGATTCTAACTCATCGAGAAGAATGGATTTAAGGAGATTGATTGTTATTAATTAACAAGCCTATAAGGAGTACATAGAAATTAAAAAGCAAGCTCTTTAATATGAGAACATCTATACACATTCATTTGGTGATGCATTGCACACTTTTGTAGATTTTCATAAGTGATTATATTCTATATACGTAGAAGGACTCGTGTAACTAGGAATCTTCTTTGAGTTATCATAAAAAATTGAACTGCTGGTGTATGAATACCATCATGCATGCCGTATTTTCTAATAGTATGCACTCGACTGGTTTGTCTAGCTAGGTAAATCCGGAGCATAATCACATACCCGACCAACAGCAGTTGCAGTTGGTTGTGATAAATCCGATTGATGTGGGTGGGACATTTGAGCTGGATGGCTCGTCGTGTTGTGTCAGGCGACAGTGGGAGTCACGAGCGTGTTGGACCTCTTAACATTTTCATTAACTTCGCTCATGATCCAAGCCACTCCACTTCACTCCAATTAAACTCGTTGCCATTTCTAGGTGTTTGGACAGAGTTTGGTGTTTCGATGGATAATGCAACTGTGTTTTAGGAGTGGTGTTTTGTTGGTTCGGAAACTAAGTGCCATTTTTTAATTGCATAGAGAAAGATAGGAATCTGGCAAGTATTTCGTTTTCAGAAAATGACCTCCAAACTTTTCGACGGCAACATCATGTGTAATGACCATCTATTCATCGGCGGAAACGCTCTACGTTCTATCTTTGTATTACAGTTGGATGCCTGCCATTGTTCGTTCAAAATTTCGTCTTAGCTAGTTCATTATATAATTTGTTTTCAATGATTGTGGTTTTGTCTGGTTAACATGTACTTCGGATCATTGTCATCATATATGTATGCACGCATGATGTTTAGATGAGAACACAACGTGATCCATTTATCTACTCTAAAGGAAGTGCCTATGGTGGAAAAGAAAGTGTCTTTAGTTGGGGAAGAGTTGCTTTGTTTTAACCTATATATTTTTACTTTTTATTTTATTACTTGATATCTAGTGTAATAATATTTGTATCATGCAGTTTAACTTATCTATTTTTTTTTGCAGGACTCTATTTGGTATGTTGAATGTTTAAATTGTGATGGTTCATATTTGTACTTTTTATATTGATATGACATGTTGGATATGATATTTTGTTGGATTATGATATTGTTGTATGTTCTTTGATAGACTTTTCATATTATGATATTTTGTATGTTTATGATGGTATCTTGGATTATAGTTTATGGATGTTGCTATCATGGAATATTGATATTGTATTGTTATGTTGTATTATATTCTTAATGTTTGTTTGAGAAAGATTATATTTTTGTTGTCAAATGTGAAAATGTGAAAAATGTGAGAATGTATTGTGTTTTAGTATGTGAATATTGTATTGTGTTATTAGTATGTGAAAAGAATTATGTAAATATTTGTAATGTTAGTATCAGCTGAGGACAAAATAAAATTTGTTTATTTAATTTTTTTTTAAATTCCCGACGGAATACCGACGGAACTATGGATTCCGCCGGTAATGTTTCGACAAAATTTATGATGTTTACCGTCGATAGAAAACTTCTTTCAGCCGGAACATGCCGACGGAAACAGAGTTTCCATCGGAAATTTCCGACGGGGAACTCTGTTTCCGTTGGGAATTCCCGACGAAAACTCTGTTTCCGTCGGAGGATTGTTTCACCCCGGCCTAGCTATTTTCCGACGGGGATGTATTTCCGTCGATATTTACCGACGGAATATTCCGTCGGTACATTTCTTTTGCCGACAGACCCATATTTCCGTCGGAAATATTGTCCCCGACAAATAATTTTCCGACATTATTTTTTCCGTCGGTAAGCCTTGTATTTTTTGTAGCGTACATTTGATTGATCAAAAGCATTCATTGCATCGTAAACCATTGATTGCATTGCATCAGCAGGGTTATATGATGTCTCTGGTCCAATTGAGTTCGATGATGATGCAACAGAAGGTCCACCAAATTCATATACATACGACTCTCCATGACAATACCAGTTGTAATAATCTGGAACAAACCCATACCTGGCGATATGAGTTTCACTGTATCTTCATCACGGAAAGCTGTATTTCTATATTTGCGTTAATTACATGGACACTTCAACTCTGTGTCATTCAAACACTCAGGATGGCACTTTGCAAAGTTAACAAATTCTTCCACTCCAGTAAAAAATTCCTCACGGATAAATCCATTGTCTAACCTATTATACATCTATGCTTTGTTCGGATACATTGTATCTGATTTCAGATAAGACAATTTAAACAATTCAAACAATTAATCAATAAATTAATCTAATTATTCAAACAATTAATCTAAAATTAATCAAACAAGATCTAATTAATGAATCAACTAATCTAATTAATCAAACAAATAATCATCTTAATAATCTAATTACTCAAACAATTAATCTAAAATTAATCAAATAAGATCCAATTAATGAATCAACTAATCGAATTAATCAAACAATTAATTACACATTTAATGATTTAACAATTAATCTAAAATTAATCAAACATTTGATCAATTAATTACATAATTAATGATTTAACAAAGAAAATTATTAACTAAATTAATAAAATAATTAACTGATTAATTATTCAATTAATTAATCAGTTAATTAAATGGCTAAATCCACCGGCCACAGCAGTTGCCGGCTGCAGCAGGGGTCGCCGGCCACCTGTAACGCCCGCCCTTATATCTACTCTCGGGGCGGGGTTACGTACAACTCAATCATATAGTAATATTTTTTTTTCTATCTTCTAGCATGGCATTAAAACAATAAAGCAAGGACTAAGGACTAAGCATGCTTGTTTAACTGTCAAAGTTATTCTACAACATGATAAGTTTACCAGTAATGTAACTCATAACATGATCAAATATAAAAGACTTCCAAAGGTAACACTATCATGCCATGTCAATCTTAATCACTAATACTTATTGTCAGGGAAACCTAAACATAAACATAAACATGATAAGTAGATATAGAATCATTCTTTCCCGAGCCACCACCCCACACATCTTCAGCCTTCCTGCCTCTTCCTCTAGTTCGAGTGTTCTTTACCTTTATCTGCAGCATAAGACAACACATAACTAGTAAGCATAAAAGCTTAGTAAGGATCCGGTCCTACTCGCAAAATCCATACGAAAGCATACAACATGTACACATAACAAGACATAAGCATGAGTTCATCATAGCATACTAAACATCAAAGTTTCTAAGCATGCAGCATATAGTATTTTAAGTATACCCATCACATGCAATAAATGTTTTTCAAAACTGTTCCATAATGATATTACTTAAAAATACATCCATGTCATATAGGGCCCAGTTGTGTACCACATGATGCGTGTTCCCTAATGAGTTGGGGTAGCGAGCCACCAATCCCATTAGAGCAGGACCTCTTACGTCCTACCAGAGCCATGACCTTAAGTTAACATGCACCCCGGATTTGATTTAACGACCCCTCTTACGAGTCGGATACACAACCTAGAAAGTAAAATACTTATCATGTCTTTACATATATATGCTAAGGATGTACTCCAATTTTTCACTGCTCAAGGGACACCCACTTTTTCAGGGTGTTTCTGATCCCATTGTTCAAGGGACACCCACTTTTTCAGGGTGTTTCTGATCCCATTGGGACACACCTCACAACATAAGGGTGTTTTGAATCCCAAACTTAGTGGAGTATCCTTGCTAGCATTTCATCGTGCATATCACATGCAATCTCATAAAGGTGCCCCATGGGCTATAAGACATGCTCATACATACATCATAATTCAACCACTTAACATACTTTAGATCTGACAAGATTGGGTCACATAGATCATACTCATATCATAGGAAGTGGTAGCATGCTAACAATTAAGATTTTAATCAGACATCTCATTTAAACACCTCATGCATAAACATATCATAGCATGCTAACAATTAAGGTTTCAAATCAACCATTCCATTTAAACATCATTTGCATATACATATCATCATCCCAAACATAAGCATATCTCCTAGGGTACATCTCATACAATCATCACATATATAGGCATATGATCCTACTAAACACAATCATAATCTCATAGGGTAAGTTGTCCTTCACAACCTCATGTTTCATGCCTTGGCCAAATGTTACATGCTAAGGAATCCAATCAAACATTTCCTTTGAATATCACATGCATATACATCTCATATCATTTTACATAAGCATATCACATAAAATAATTTAACCTTCACAAACCCTAAGGTTTCATGCCTTGGCCGAATGGTGTAGGGTAGGGAAACTAGGGTTTTGAAATTAAACCTTCACATAAGCATTTATTCAAACACCTTGTCTACACTACTAGGCATAGATTCATCATAGGCAAATCAAGCATCCCTAAACCCTAATCTTCCTAGGTTGGCCGAATGATGTAAGGGTAGGGTAGGCTAGGTTTTTGACATTCAATCTTCACACAAACATTTATTCAAACACCTTATCTACACTACTAAACATGGACACATCATAGGATAGCAAACAACCCAAAAAACCTAGCCCATTCCCTCTTGGCCGAAAGTTGTAGGGTGGATAACCCTACTTTTCCTTATCACAACATGATGGGAAACAACATACATCCATATCCTAAGTTCCTAGGAGTATCCTCATGCATCAAGAAGCAACCAAGACCCTTGTCTTGGTGGTGGCCGAATGGTTACAAGGGAGGAACTCCCATTTTCGAAAACAAGGACACCAAAGAAACATTCAATAACAATTACACCGCAGGCGAGGGGATACTTACATCCTTTCGCTTGAGTTTCTTCTTCTCTAAAATCTTAGGGTACCCTTGAAGAAGAAGAAGATGAATTTTTCCCTTGTTAACCTTCCCTAGCAACCTTGGCCCTAGTAGAGGGCAAGAACCTTCAATGGGTCCTCTTCCTTCCAATTCCCTAGGGTTAGAACCCTAGGGTGGTGTTTTTCGAAAATGGAAAGGGAGAGAGGGCTCTTGATTTTCGAAAAGTGAAGTGGGGAAGAAGAAGAGGAAGTGTAACTTCCTTTCCCCCTCTCTTATTTATACTCTTATCATGAAAAGACATGTCTCTTTGTTTCCTTCGATTTAACAAGAATGTTTCTTATTCTCTCTACAAGAAACATTGCTTGGTTCATTGGTTATGACATGGTGAGTGCAACTAGGAGGTTCAAGGTTCAATCCTTGCTTCCTCCTTTTTATCACATTTTGCACTAATCCATATCAAAGCCCATTAAGCCAAGCCCATCATGAAATTTCATAATATTAATAATATTTCATGAATTCATATTATTTCATAATATTAATAATATTTCATGAATTCATATTATTTTATAATATTCCATAAATATTATTTCATAATATTTTTAATATTTCATATTCATGAATCCATAATATTTCATGATAATATTTCATGAATTCCATAATATTTCATGAATTTCATGATATTTCATAACATTCTATATGGGAAAATTTTGGGGCGTTATAATCCTCCATACCTTATAAAAAGTTCATCCCGAACTTTAAAATAATTCAGGATACTTTAATCGTATTGCCTCCTCTCGTTCCCATGTGGCTTCTTCGAATTGTTCATTCCGCCACAGAACCTTTACTAAGGGTACTTCCTTGTTCCTTAGCTTTTTAACTTCCCGGTCTAAGATCTGTATAGGCCGGCGTTCGGAACTTAGGTTCTCTTGGTCTTGTACTGGTTGAGGCTCTATCATCTGATTCACATCAGAGGTACATTTTCTGAGCATTGATACATGGAAGACATTGTGGATAGCCGACATTTCTGGCGGTAACTCCAGTTCGTAGGCCACTTTGCCTACCCTCCTCAGAATCTGATACGGTCCCACATATCTCGGACTCAGCTTCCCTTTCTTCCCGAATCTCATTACCCCTTTCATAGGGGCCACTTTCAGGAATACTGAATCCCCAACCTCAAACTCTAGCGGTCTGCGTCACTTATCAGCGTAGCTTTTCTGCCGACTCTGAGCAGTCTCTATTCTCTGGCGAATATTCTTTATAGCCTGAGTGATTTCATCTATAACATCAGTCTGGAGTCCCATCTCCTTCTTTTCACCACTCTTAAGCCAACATATAGGAGATCTGCATTTTCTTCCGTACAGAGCTTCATACGGTACCATCCCGATAGTAGCCTGATAACTGTTGTTATAAGCAAACTCTGCCAGGCTCAGGTATCGACACCAGCTTCCCTTGAAGTCCAAGGCACAAGCTCGTAACATATCCTCTAATATCTGGTTTACTCTTTCAGTCTGCCCATCAGTCTGGGGGTGAAAGGCAGTGCTGAATTTCAGTTTCGTACCGAGAGTCTTCTGTACGTGTCCCCAAAAATCTGAAGTGAATCGACCATCCCTATCAGAGATAATGGTCTTGGGAACCCCATGTAGCCGGACAATTTCCTTGACGTACAGTTGAGCCAACTGCTCTACCGAGTAAGCCATCCTGATGGCCAGAAAATGGGCAGACTTGGTGAGTCTGTCCACAATAACCCATATGCCATCATATCCGTTCGTCGTTCTAGGCAGCCCAGAGATAAAATCCATGGAGATGTCTTCCCATTTCCACTCGGGAATAGCCAGGGGTTGCAAAACTCCTCCAGGCCTCTGGTGTTCTGCTTTGACCCTCTGGCAGGTCAAACACATACTGACATAGTGAGCTACATCCCGTTTCATACCGGACCACCAAAACTTGTTCTTCAGATCTTGATACATCTTGGTAGACCCAGGATGCATTGCATAAGGTGTTCCGTGAGCTTCTTCCAGGATTCTTGTCCGCAAGTCGGAGTCGTCGGGAACACATAATCGATCCCGCAAATATAAGACTCCGCTGTCTAAAATTCGAAATCCATCGTCCTTGCCTTCGAGAACCTCTTGCTTGATTCTCTGAAGACTCGGATCATGATTCTGCTTCTCCAGAATATCGCCGAACAATGTCGGCGCAATCATCAGGGTAGACAACTGTCCTGATATCACTTCAATTCCGAAGTTCATAATTTCTTCCCCTAAGGGTTGTGACAAAGCCGACAAAGACATTAAAGCAGCACATGATTTTCTACTGAGAGCATCGGCTACCTTGTTGGCTTTTCCCGGATGGTATAGGATCTCACAATCATAATCCTTGACCAATTCAAGCCATCTGCGCTGTCTCATATTCAGATCTTTCTGGGTGAAGAAATACCGCAGACTCTGGTGATCTGTATAAACTTTACACTGAGTTCCATATAGGTAGTGCCTCCATATTCTCAGTGCAAAGACTACTGCTGCTAATTCTAAATCATGGGTAGGGTAGTTTCTTTCATGTTCCTTCAGTTGCCTAGAGGCATAGGCAATCACCTTCCCATTCTGCATAAGCACAGCTCCGAGTCCAAGTTTGGATGCATCGCTGTACATATCGAAACCCATATCGCTCTCTGGAAGAGTCAATATTGGAGCGCTAGTCAGCCTCCTTTTAAGTTCAGTAAAGCTCTTTTCACATTCCTCGGTCCATACATATTTCTTGTCCTTCTTTGTAAGAGCTGTCATAGGGGCTGCAATCCGAGAGAAGTTCTCTACGAATTTTCTGTAATAGCCGGCTAGCCCGAGGAAACTTCTGATTTCACTGGCATTCTTGGGTCTAGTCCAGTTACTTACAGCTGCGATTTTAGTCGGGTCCACCATTATTCCTTCCTTGGAGATAACATGTCCCAAGAATGATACTTGATCGAGCCAGAACTCGCATTTGGAAAATTTAGCATACAGTTGTTCCTTCTGAAGAATCTGTAATACTATACTCAGGTGCTCAGCATGTTCTTCGGGAGTTCTCGAATATATAAGGATATCGTCGATAAAGACGATCACAAATCTGTCGAGGAATGCCGAGAATACCCGATTCATTAAATCCATAAACATAGCTGGCGCATTGGTAACTCCAAATGGCATAACTACGAACTCATAATGTCCGTATCTGGTTCGGAAAGCCGTCTTCGGTATATCCTCCTTTTTCACCCTGACTTGGTGATAACCAGATCTCAGGTCAATCTTAGAGAAAACCGTGGCTCCCTTCAGTTGATCGAACAGGTCATCTATCCTGGGTAGAGGGTACCTGTTCTTAATAGTCACATTGTTCAGCGCCCGATAGTCGATACACATTCGCATCGACCCATCCTTCTTTTTCACGAACAGTACGGGAGCTCCCCAGGGGGAATGACTAGGGCGAATGAGTCCCTTGTCAAGCAGCTCCTGTAACTGTCCCTGTAATTCTTTTAATTCCATTGGCGCCACACGGTACGGTGCTTTAGAAATGGGGTTAGTACCAGGAACCAACTCAATTGCAAATTCTATATCTCTTTCAGGTGCTAACCCTGGTAATTCATCGGGAAATACCTCTGGGTAATTGCATACGACTTTGACATCTTCTAGCTTCGAGTCCTCTGTAGGACTGGTATCAACCACATGAGCTAGAAATCCAGAGCATCCCTTTTCTAACATCTTTCTTGCTTTCAGAGCCAACAAGAATTTGCTTGTCCTCTTCTTCGGCTCTCCGATAATTTCGAATAGAATTTCCGCCTCAGGTCGAAAGATAACTCTTCGTTTACGGCACTCAATAGAGACGCCATATTTGTTCAAGAAATCCATGCCCAATATCACATCATAATCGGGCATATAAAGCACTATCAGGTCGCAGTAGAGTTCCCTATCTGCGATTCTGATCGGTGCGGCGCGTAGCATTTGGGTAGAGGGCATCACCTCACCCGAGGGCAGTGTTGTCAGAAATTTACAGTCTAAATCTTGTAGTGACATTTCGTTCATGTTCACATATCTTACAATTTACTTGTCATTATCTATCATACAGGTGATAAATAAACTAACATAAGAATTAACATTTCCTTCACTTGTTATGCAAGCATAAATCATCTTTATATTATGCAAGCATAATTCATCTCTATACATATCATTACTGTACATGCAATAAAATAAAGCAAGGTTAGGATCTCTTACTTGGAAGCGGCAGGATGAAGCTTGATGTGTGTGTGGTGGAGGGGAAACTTGGCTCTGATACCAACCTGTAACGCCCGCCCTTATATCTACTCTCGGGGCGGGGTTACGTACAACTCAATCATATAGTAATATTTTTTTTTCTATCTTCTAGCATGACATTAAAACAATAAAGCAAGGACTAAGGACTAAGCATGCTTGTTTAACTGTCAAAGTCATTCTACAACATGATAAGTTTACCAGTAATGTAACTCATAACATGATCAAATATAAAAGACTTCCAAAGGTAACACTATCATGCCATGTCAATCTTAATCACTAATACTTATTGTCAGGGAAACCTAAACATAAACATAAACATGATAAGTAGATATAGAATCATTCTTTCCCGAGCCACCACCCCACACATCTTCAGCCTTCCTGCCTCTTCCTCTAGTTCGAGTGTTCTTTACCTTTATCTGCAGCATAAGACAACACATAACTAGTAAGCATAAAAGCTTAGTAAGGATCCGGTCCTACTCGCAAAATTCATACGAAAGCATACAACATGTACACATAACAAGACATAAGCATGAGTTCATCATGGCATACTAAACATCAAAGTTTCTAAGCATGCAGCATATAGTATTTTAAGTATACCCATCACATGCAATAAATGTTTTTCAAAACTGTTCCATAATGGTATTACTTAAAAATACATCCATGTCATATAGGCCCAGTTGTGTACCACATGATGCGCGTTCCCTAATGAGTTGGGGTAGCGAGCCACCAATCCCATTAGAGCAGGACCTCTTACGTCCTACCAGAGCCATGACCTTAAGTTAACATGCACCCCGAATTTGATTTAACGACCCCTCTTACGAGTCGGGTACACAACCTAGAAATTAAAATACTTATCATGTCTTTACATATATATATGCTAAGGATGTACTCCAATTTTCACTGCTCAAGGGACACCCACTTTTTCAGGGTGTTTCTGATCCCATTGCTCAAGGGACACCCACTTTTTCAGGGTGTTTCTGATCCCATTGGGACACACCTCACAACAAAAGGGTGTTCTAAATCCCAAACTTAGTGGAGTATCCTTGCTAGCATTTCATCGTGCATATCACATGCAATCTCATAAAGGTGCCCCATGGGCTATAAGACATGCTCATACATACATCATAATTCAACCACTTAACATACTTTAGATCTGACAAGATTGGGTCACATAGATCATACTCATATCATAGGAAGTGGTAGCATGCTAACAATTAAGATTTTAATCAGACATCTCATTTAAACACCTCATGCATAAACATATCATAGCATGCTAACAATTAAGGTTTCAAATCAACCATTCCATTTAAACATCATTTGCATATACATATCATCATCCCAAACATAAGCATATCTCCTAGGGTACATCTCATACAATCATCACATATATAGGCATATGATCCTACTAAACACAATCATAATCTCATAGGGTAAGTTGTCCTTCACAACCTCATGTTTCATGCCTTGGCCAAATGTTACATGCTAAGGAATCCAATCAAACATTTCCTTTGAATATCACATGCATATACATCTCATATCATTTTACATAAGCATATCACATAAAATAATTTAACCTTCACAAACCCTAAGGTTTCATGCCTTGGCCGAATGGTGTAGGGTAGGGAAACTAGGGTTTTGAAATTAAACCTTCACACAAGCATTTATTCAAACACCTTGTCTACACTACTAGGCATAGATTCATCATAGGCAAATCAAGCATCCCTAAACCCTAATCTTCCTAGGTTGGCCGAATGATGTAAGGGTAGGGTAGGCTAGGTTTTTGACATCCAATCTTCACACAAACATTTATTCAAACACCTTACCTACACTACTAAACATGGACACATCATGGGATAGCAAACAACCCAAAAAACCTAGCCTATTCCCTCTTGGCCGAAAGTTGTAGGGTGGATAACCCTACTTTTCCTTATCACAACATGATGGGAAACAACATACATCCATATCCTAAGTTCCTAGGAGTATCCTCATGCATCAAGAAGCAACCAAGACCCTTGTCTTGGTGGTGGCCGAATGGTTACAAGGGAGGAACTCCCATTTTCGAAAACAATGACACCAAAGAAACATTCAATAACAATTACACCGCAGGCGAGGGGATACTTACATCCATTTCGCTTGAGTTTCTTCTTCTCTAAAATCTTAGGGTACCCTTGAAGAAGAAGAAGATGAATTTTTTCCCTTGTTAACCTTCCCTAGCAACCTTGGCCCTAGTAGAGGCCAAGAACCTTCAATGGGTCCTCTTCCTTCCAATTCCCTAGGGTTAGAACCCTAGGGTGGTGTTTTTCGAAAATGGAAGGGGAGAGAGGGCTCTTGATTTTTGAAAAGTGAAGTGGGGAAGAAGAAGAGGAAGTGTAACTTCCTTTCCCCCTCTCTTATTTATACTCTTATCATGAAAAGACATGTCTCTTTGCTTCCCTCGATTTAACAAGAATGTTTCTTATTCTCTCTACAAGAAACATTGCTTGGTTCATTGGTTATGACATGGTGAGTGCAACTAGGAGGTTCAAGGTTCAATCCTTGCTTTCTCCTTTTTATCACATTTTGCACTAATCCATATCAAAGCCCATTAAGCCAAGCCCATCATGAAATTTCATAATATTAATAATATTTCATGAATTCATAATATTTCATAATATTCCATAAATATTATTTCATAATATTTTTAATATTTCATATTCATGAATCCATAATATTTCATGAATTTCATGATATTTCATAACATTCTATATGGGAAAATTTTGGGGCGTTACAAAAACCCTCCAGAAACGCCGACAAGCATCGGAGGCGGAAATCAAGCTTCCATCCCCTCCGTCGTCCCAATCAGTGACAAGGACATCAAAAAGGTATCTTTTGCGCTCGATTTCTCCATTTCCCTCCTCTTTGCTGATCTCGCGGCTTCGGTTCCATGTCTGCAGGTTGTTCAGAAGACGGCGGCGACCTTCGCGCCTAGGGCTTCCACCGTGACCAAGAACCCCGCTGTGCCTGGAACAGCGCTCTACACTGTGTTCGAGGTGCAGGGCTACGCTTCCATGTTCCTCAGCGGAGACCTCTCCTTCAACCTTATATTTCCGTCCGATGAGCCGGATATTTGGAGATTGATGGGGATGTGGTCCATTTGGATGTTCAGTATGTTCTGCTTTGCTTTTTCGATTGGCACATCTCGCTCATTTCAGATCGAGTTCGTTCGTTCGATTTTAAAGAGTATCACGTGTTATCCTGCAGTTATACCTTCTCTTAGAGCGAGGGATTGCTCCAAGAACGAGAAGGAAGCTCTCAACTATCTGTTTCTTCTCATTCCGCTTCTGAACATCACGATCCCCTTTCTCTGGAAGTCGTTTGCTGTGGTGTGGTCTGCGGATACTGTTGCCTTCTTTGCTATGTATGCCTGGAAGGTAACACTTCCCCATCTTTCAAATATCCTTTTTCCTGATATCTAGAATATTTAACCATTCGTCAATCCACAGCTCGGTTGGCTTCAGAGATCGGAGTGAGGGAACACAATGGACCGATTAAACTGGAATTGCACACATACAGTTTCATGATTTTGGAGTATGGTTAAATGAATTTAATGGAACTACAATGTCAGCTTCTTCGCACAGCAATACTCTGTGCATAGCCATTTGGGAATCCAGGTACTGGGGTGAACTAGTTTTGTTTGTGACTCGCAAGGATGTAAATTTTCTCGTCTGCCGTATCTACTTTTCCTACAGCTTCAGCGTTGCAATCTTTTCCTTGTTTGGCAGTCTCATTTTGTCTAGATAGATGGTTTAGATTTTTGGGTAACAATTTTGTCTAAGAATACTACATAAATTTAAATTTGTTAAATTTAAAATATGGGTAGTTGATTACCATAAATTTCAAATTCCAATGTTTAAATGTAATTGGGTGGAGCATAACAACGGTATTAAAGTAGATGATCTTGGTTTCACATTGGTAAACCTCAATAGACTTGGATTCAAATCTGATGCTTTTATCCTGGCTAGCCAAGCAAAGCAAGTATTTTATATTGAAGATCCTGAAGATCCTTTATGGAGTGTTGTACTTGCAACACCAAACAGAGAGTACTTTGAATACCAAACAGAGAGTACTTTGATGCTATAGGATCTGTTGTGGCTTGGCCTGAACAGCAGATTGTGAAGCAAGAGAAGGTATATGAGTTATTATAGTTCAAGTTAAATTGTGACTGTATTATTATTCAACCTAGCTATCTAACTTGTTTACATTTGATTGTATATGTATTCATTATTTATTCATTATTTATCTTTTTAATAATTTCGCTATCATTTTCTTGTATATTGATATATCCACTAAAACTTGATTCAGTGTCGCTGGCTACTTGCAGTTTCACTGGAGAAAATTTATATAAAAGGGGCTTACTGCTACCCAAAAAAAAAATATGAAAGAAAATTTTGACATATGATCCTTTTGTAAACTTTCGCTTGGTACCTGATTTAGGTTCTTTCTATGAAATAGGGTGAGCAAATGCTTGGAATACTGTCAGTGATTTCTGTTTATTGAGATGTGCTTACTTCTATTTACTATCTGGTCCTTGACATTTGGAGAACCTATATAAATTTGTGTGGATCTTACCTAAACGTGCAAATATTCTACCATGTTGATGAATCTGAAGAGGCTTTGTTTTCTCTTTTCCAGATGAAGAGGTTGTCAAGGAGGTTTACTTGGAAGAAGAAAATGGTGAAAGGTTAGAGTTAGAGGACAATGAGGTGGAGTATGAACATGAAGAAGATACTGCTATAGATTATGATGAGAAGTATGTTGAGAATGAAGTTCAAGAAGATTATGTTGATGGAGAGGGTGAAGAAGGTGATGTAATAGAAGAGGAGGAAATTGATATGGTTGATGAAGAAATCGTGGATGATAGAGATCACTTAGAAGGTGAGGAAGACGAAACTGTTGAGGGAGAGCATATGCTTAATGCTGAGGAAGAAGAACAACACAAAGTAGTTGAAGAACATAGAAAAAGAAAGGAGTTTGAAGTATTTGTTGGTGGCCTAGATAAAGATGCTAATGAAGATGACCTCAAGCGGGTTTTTTCTCAAGTGGGCGAGGTCACTGAGATTCGGTTAATGATGAATCCAGTGACAAAGAAAAACAAAGGATTTGCATTTTTGCGTTTTGCAACTGTTGAGCAGGCCAAGCGTGCTGTGTCAGACCTCAAGACTCCTGTGGTTTGTGTTTTTTTCTTTCATCTTTTAACTTATATATTGATCTTAATCCTTATGGAATTAGTTCATTTTATAGGTACGTGGTAAGCAATGTGGAGTTGCTCCAAGTCAAATTGACATTTTGTTCCTTTAATACAATTTAAGGAAAAACTTAAAAACTATGGAGTTGAGAACGTAGAAGATGTGACCCTTGTTGAGGATACCAATAATGCGGGAATGAATCGTCGTTTTGCCTTCCTGGAGTTCTCATCACGTACTGAAGCAATGGATGCTTACAAGATCTTGCAGAAGAGAGATGTAGTGTTTGGTGTTGATAGGACCGCTAAGATTGCCTTTGCAGATTCTTTCATTGATCCAGATGATGAAATTATGGCCCAGGTATAATTTGATAGTGTTGCACATCTACTGTATCTGTAACTGTTATCTATTATTTTTACCAACTTCAAATACAGGCAATTGAGATTTTAGCCTTTCATTGAGTGCAGTACTTTTTTGTAACCTAATTTTCTTATGCAGCGGTAGTCATCTTTGAACTCCATAATCCTGAAACTAAGCTGTATTTTGTTTATTTTTCTCTATTGAACTGCCAGGTTAAAACTGTTTTCATTGATGGCCTACCTGCTATGTGGGATGAGGATCGGGTAAGGGATTGCCTCAAGAAATATGGTGTAATCGAGAAAGTTGAGCTTGCTCGTAATATGCCAACTGCCAAAAGGAAAGATTTTGGATTTGTTACTTTTGACACTCATGATAATGTTGTTGCATGTGCTGATGGTATTAACAATATGGAGCTAGGGGAAGGTCATAGCAAGGTCAAAGTTAGGGCTAGATTGTCTAGGCCACATCAAAGAGGAAGAGTGAAACGTAGTATTCATGGAACTTTTAGACCTATTCGGGACGCCCCACGAAGTGGCCGTGCATCATATCACCGGCCTCCACCTACTAGGTTTTCAAGTTATGCCTATAGACCAATTGGTGCTCGTGGTGTTTCTAGTAGCAGTCACGGTATGAAGAAGCCTCTTGGACATAGGGATAGACACCCTGAGATGATAATGGCAGAGCGGGTAAGGCGTTTGCCTCCACCAGAGAGGTCCTACCAGAGAAGGCCACCTGCACCTGGTAGTTTTCTTGTCATCATTGTTTGTATGCTTTATGAATGTTGTCTTATGCATCACAATAATTTGTTTGTTTTTGTGGCCAGTTGATACGTATCCAAGGATTAGTGACAGGAGGGACTATGGGAGACGTGATGACCTACCACCTCCTAGAAGCCGACCTGTTCAAGAGTATGGTTCCCGAGTGCCCATCGAGAGAGTTCCATCTTATAGAGATGATTACTCCTTTCGTGGACCTGGTTACTCTGAATTGCCACCACGCAGTGCCTCTCGTCCTAGCGACAGGAGGGTTTACATTGATCATGATTATGAGAGGAAACTTGAACGCCCCCTCACTTATCGAGAAGGCCGTAGCCGAGATTATGTTTCAGTTTCTGGGTCAAAACGCCCTTACTCAGAAATGGTCAGTATTTAATTGCATGATTATCTTTGTTTAATCTCTATTTATTTCCCCTTTTCTGTCTTTCTACTTTTCAGGATGATCCTCGTTATGCTGATATAAGCATACGCCAGCCAAGGGCTCGCTTGGATTATGCTGTTAGTGGTTCTGGAGCTCAGTATGGACATGCTTATAGTGATAGGTCTGGTCTCTAATTTCTAGTTGTATGAAGAATATTTTTTCTACTCTTATTGTTATCTCCATACTCTTCTTTGCTATGCTGAGCAGGCTTGGGCAAGATAATGTTGGATATGGTAGTACCCGAGGTTCGCTTTCTGGTCATGATAGCATGTATGGGACTCGTCAGGGAATGACTTATGCGCGGGGTATGTAAATTTTTTTCAACTGCCTATTGAATTGCTATGCTGTGGTTGTTAATAATTGCATTTTACTTACTCTTCTTTGCTATGCTTCCGAATTTGTTGGATATGTCGCTTGAGATTCTGTTTTCCTCTTGCATTCTTGGAGTGGCAAGATGCCTTTTAATGCATAACTTCCAAAACTGATCTTGGAAGATGTCAGAATCAGAATATTTTTGCAATGGTGTTGGCATGCAATATTATCATGATTCTTATATCCAGGATCTAACTTCTTGTTAGTCAACAAAGCACAGCTAAGATTTGTAGGGTGTCTATATGCATTTACTTTATTGGTATTGAGTGCTATATGTTCCAATGATATTGCATTTTGGATCTGTGCATAGTCTTTACATGTTCTCTGAATGCAAGTTAATATTGGAACTCCTAATTATAAGAATACTTTTGGTTTTGCTGCAAAATTTGTCAAATTACTCGACATTTCAGAAATTGAGTTACATCATGTCTGATGTGGCACCAGGAGATTGACTGCCACTGATATTTACATACTCTGGTCTTGTCTGGACAAGTCTTTTACTCGACATTGCTGCAAGATGCACCTAGGAGACTCTGATATCACTCACATGCAACTTTGGATTGTGTTTTGTTGACTGGTTCTAGGAATGACTAGATTAGATCCTGCTGTTTTGCTAAACACTCCAACAAATCTTCTATAAAGGAAGCGAGTTAATTGTATATTTGTATATTAACAGTTTGTTTCTCTTGTGGAAAACCATACAGAAACATCAGGAAATAGCTTAAGGACAAAAATCTTTGGGTAGTTCTACCTCCCAATATTTTCTCTGATTCCATGATTATGAACCATCTTACCATATATTTTGTTCTTCTGATAGAAGTGGGCTTATCAGGAACATTAACTGGTTGAATTAGTTGTAAGCTTTTGGTTTCCAAGCTTTCTGGTGCCAGTTGAGAGAGAGATTTGGAGTTTTAGAGAAATGCAGGGTCGGATATCAAGACTACTTGTATGTATACCACAATAGCAACTATAGATGTTGAAAAGTTGAACTTTGCAATAGCCCTTAGCACTAGCAAGTACTTATGGATATGACTGAATCTGCAACCTAGTTCATTAGACATAGATCTTTTCAGTTAAAGAATGGGAGTGTCCCAGTAAGACTTGCCGTTGAGCGTTGTGCTCTGCATATTTTTCAGTTAACAAAAGGTCAGTGTTACATTGATTCTGTTTATCATAATCACTAATAGTTCATCTAGGTATGCTTTATATTCTTTTTAGTTGTCACATATGTAAGCAGTCTTATTTGTGAGTATATAATCTCTTATCCCAATTTATTATTTTTATGCAGTGTTAAAGCATATCGAGTTAACAAGCAGCCCCAAAGAACAACTTGTGAATGATGAAGTTTTATAGAACTTGTGAATTGAGATATTTTTTGTATTTAATATGGAATACAAACACTTTTGTAAATAATGCACTGTATTATAAGTGAATTTTGTAAACTATTATCAGTGTAAATTGTGAATATTATCAATTGTGAATAAAAATACTTGTAAATTGTGAATATTATAAATTGTGAATATTATCAATTGTGAATAAAAATGTTTATAAATTGTGAATATTATAAATTGTGAAAAACACTGCCTATTAAAAAGACAACGTTTTTTAAGTAACAATACACAACACGATTTTTGCGTTGTCTTTGTGCCAAACCACAACGCTTTTTCCGCGTTGTCTTTGATACCCGACTTTTAACAACAGCGTCAATAACAACGCTTTTTAAAAACCAATAGACAACGCGAAAAAAACGTTGTTTTTGCTCCAAACCACAACGCGAAAAAACGTTGTCGTAGATATACTTTCTACAACGGCTTCATCAACATCGCTTTTTAAGCATTAATGACAACGCGGAAAAAGCTTTGTTGTTTAACTTTTTTCTTGTAGTGAAAGATCAACGGTTGACCTCAGAAACAATTCTAAAACCCTTCAGCAGCTATAATGAATCGTGCCCCATTCCCTTCACCATCTTATACCCACTTGGTTGAGGACATGGTCTATGTGTGTCAGTCCCCACTAGGCTGACTACGTCACACCTAGACCAAGTAACGTTTTCTCGTCCTACGGATTCTAATTACTCTCATGTATTTAAGAGATTCATACTCTGAACATGTCATGCTCTGGCTAGAGGCTTCGAGTAACAATCCGACGATAGGCCTCGGGTATACATCTCCTCGCAAGGAGTGATGAATCCTTTGTAGGTTGTTCAAACATCTTCGGGCACTTCGGCTTATACCCAATCATCCTGGGTCCACACCTCCTTGGAGATGCTTGCTTAAGATGTCAAAGTATAAGTCTCCATGACCAAGACGACTTGAACACCGCAAGTCAAAGGAACATCGCACTTATGCTGCAGTAAGAACTTCAATGACATATCTATATGTAGACTACCATGTGAAGTTTTACAGCCAGTCACTCCAATGACTAGTTCCCTTAACTAGCATTCATGTTTATCTCTGGACATCTCAATGTCACCAGCCAGTGAGAATCAGCTGATTAGAGAATAACCCATGCTAGTCTCAACGGAATTGATAGTGTCCGTATTTATCAATTCATCGACTAGGGATAATTTCAATACTTCACAATTGCACATGTAGAGATAATCACTAGTTGTGAATTCATCACAAATTCTCTTATGCTGTGAATTGTATTGTGGACATTCAGTAAATGAGTTTAAGATCTCAATTAAATACACGAACATGTATACTCAAATAGTGAATATTCATTTATTAAAGTAAATGATTACAATCATAAGGCGATTGCCTTAGGACACTTCTCTCATATTACTAACAAACTCCCACTTGGCCTAATGCCAATCGCTACGGTATCCAATACCACAGGCTCTAACATGACCCTTAAACTTGCTTTGAGGCAAGGCTTTAGTTAAAGGATCCGCTAAATTCCTTTCAGTGGGAATTTTCTCAATTTGTATATCATTCCTACTTATAATCTCTCTGATCAGATGATAGCGGCGAAGCACGTGTTTGGATCGCTGATGAGACCTTGGTTCCTTTGCTTGTGCAATAGCTCCATTGTTGTCGCAGTAAACCGGTATTGCATCATCAATGGTTGGAACCACACCAAGTTCTGAGACAAACTTCTTGATCCAGACTGCTTCTTTTGCTGCTTCCGAAGCTGCAATATATTCCGCTTCCGTGGTAGAATCTGCTACAGTGTCTTTCTTGGAACTCTTCCAACTTATTGTGCCTCCATTCAAAGTAAATATGTATCCAGACTGAGATTTGGAGTCATCCTTATCTGTCTGGAAACTGGCATCTGTATACCCACGTATTACCATATCTCCTTCTCCATATATTAGGAACACATCCTTAGTTCTTCTTAAGTACTTAAGGATTGTCTTGACATCCGCCCAATGATCCATTCCAGGATCCGACTGGTATCTGCTTTTGACGCTCAAAGCATACGATACATCGGGCCTTGTACATAACATAGCATACATGATAGATCCTATCAGGATGCATAAGGAATCTTATTCGTGCAAATCCTCTCGTTTTCTGTGCGCGGACACATAGACTTCGAAAGGTTGATCCCATGGCTGATGGGAAGGTAACCTTTCTTGGATTCCGACATGCTAAACATTTCTAGCACTCGGTCTATATATGTAGACTGTGAAAGACCAAGCAATCGTTTTGATCTATCTCTATAGATTCTAATCCCAAGGATATAGGTTGCTTCTCCCAGGTATTTCATGGAGAAAGTTTTGGACAACCTAATTTTAACATACTGTAAGACTGATATATGGTTTCCTATAAGTAATATGTCATCCCCACCTCTTCTGGCTGATCGAAGCCAACAGTCGATCGCAAGCTTCTCCTTGGCGAACTCGACCAGCGCAGGGCTCTTCTCGTCTGGTTTCCGGCGTCGATCACGAGCTATTCCTTTCTTTGTTCGAGCAGACAACTACAGAGCCAACGAGGATTTCCACCTTTGTGCACCTCCATCTTCCACTGCGTGAGTGGAGTAGTATAGCTGGTCGATCTAGGGTTCTTGGGTGAGCTTCCCCTGCTTGGTTGCTACGATCGATTGTTTTCGTCGGTGATTGCTTGAGGTGAGTGTTAGTTTTGTCATTACTGAGATGTGATGAGGTTATTGATGATTCTATTTTATATCAGCATATGAAACACGCTCGGTTCTGGGAATTCTATGCTGGTTGTGGTTCTGGATTCTCTCACTGGGGATTGATCATGGGTAAGTGTTTTATCATTTGGTTTGAAATCGCGATGTTATAGATCAGATTTTGGTGTCCTTATTATGGTTCTATTTTCTGGAATTTAGCTGTGGCTTTGTGTTGAAATGGATCATGGGTTTAATTGTGGTGTGAATTCCTGGTTAGGGGTATGGCTTTGGTTTGGGTTCTGTGATCATTGAATGGAAATGGAGCTAGGTTAGTGAGTTACCTAAATTTTTTGTGAATGATGACTTTGGGAGTTTGGTTTTGAAATTGGATGTTGTTGTGGTGAGCTTGCGCATGAGCTCTTGCATAGGGATTATGTTAAGCTCTGATATATGGTATCGATCGGATTACTTTGGTTTTGGTGTTGCCTCATGTTAGGTGTATGAGCTGGGCTATCGTGAGCTTAGGTTGAGTTGCTGAACTTGAAGATCTTGAGGTTGTAATTGATTTAGCTTGGAAACAAACCTAAATGGAGTTTGCCATGTATACTTCCAATTTTGGATACCTATTCTGGCATGATTTGCTTAATGGTTTCTAAGGATTGTATTCCACTGTGGTGGAGAGGTGATGACTTGGGTTAAGCCCGGGGTTAAACATAAAATGAATCAGGAGTTGGACTAAGTAGGAACTAATCACTGAATTACTTTAGAATAGTTTTATTAAGGGTATAGTTATGTGTGGTTAGTTATCATTTGTTATGGTAGCTAAAATTATACCCTTTGATACAGGACACTGATCGATTTGCGTTGGACCATTGGACAGGAGGTTCTCTGTTGATACGGACGACTCCTACTTTAAGGCGGGTACATCTTGCTTGTCTTCTTTAGATCCACGTTATCTTTATGCATGGCTATTTTGTTATTGATGCAGTAGGCTGATATTGATCTTTATCTGCTACCGTTTTGTTATCCTGCTTGATGCTTATGCTTGACCTTAGATATGATCTGAATTTCTTTCTATATAGTCTCGTTTATTGTTATCTGATTCTGTATAGCATTGGTATGAGTATGAGTATGTGGATAGGGATTAGCATACCATTGTATGGTTGCATTGGTTGAGTCTAGTCATACTTGCACGTGTGTCTAGATATGGACTGATTGGGTTATTGTGGTATGTCACCTGATATTTGCATTGGTTGATTCTGGTCATACTTGCACGTGCGTCTAGATATGGACTGATTGGGTTATTGTTGCATGTCACCTGATATCTGCATTGGTTGATCCTGTTATTACTTGCATGTGCACTTAGATGCATAATGGTTAGGTTATTATACCTGTGATCGACCTGTGCATGTTATGTTGAGTTATGTATGATGACCTGGTAGGGGTTGCATGTGTTTGAGTCATGCACCATACCTGCACTGTTGCATGCCGGTGATCAGCTAATCCCTTGTGATTGAGCCTATCGTCTTCCGGTACATGATATACACACACGGCCACTCATGGGTTAGTGGATACCATTGGGTGTGTGCATTTGCTCGGTATTGCTCCGCACGGTCACTATTTGGAGGGTGGTTCCGATGCGTGGTAGCAGCTAAGGATCCCTTCTCTTCCCATAGACCAGAGGAGATGAGAGCGACGCTCCCTCATATATACATGAGGTAGGGGGGCGGTCCCCCGCCAGCATCCTGTCCACTCGGTCACTCAGGAGCAGTGATAGCAGGGTGCGTACAGTGTCACAGCTCTACCCACTCGGCCGACACAGTATCGCCTGTCTCGGTGGTTTGACTGGTGTTAGGGTGTGACCATGACATTGCATCATGTGCATATGATGCATTGTGCATTTTGATTGTGATTGTTGCATTTATTTGCTGCACTTGTTTGACATGCATGTACAGGATATACTTATGTGTGGTTTGATGACCCTGCACTTGCTCGTGTCGGTACGAGTCATTTATGGTATGGATAGACTGATTTCTGGTATGTACAGTCAGTTATTACTTTCAGTTATGCATATTCTGCTATTCCTGTTGAGACTGTATCCTGTTGTTTCTTTATAGCTATTTCAGCTATTTCTGTTGAGCCATGCATATCTATCTATATACCCGCGAGTCCACTTGGACTCACCACCCGTCGTAATATTTTTGTTTTCAGGTTGATAGCTCGCCGGAGGAGCCCAGTTGCCGGTCCTGGTCCCTACGACTCCGTTGATGGATGCTTCCGCGTGGTTTTCCTTTTTATAACATTTTCTTATGTGTTGTATTCATTTCCTATATGTCGTGGGCTTGTATTAGATTTATTCGTACGATATTGTATTTTGAGTCCTCTGTTGGACTTTGTGTTTGTGGTTTTTGCTTCGCACCTGCCCAGGGGCAGCTCAGGTGAGTATTACAGAGTTTTAGCATTTCGTTATATTCATTTTCATATATTATATATCTGTTTTGAGGCCTGAGGTCAATTTATAAACTGCGTGTGTTATGTGTTTGTGTAAATTGTCTGCCGGACAGGGGAGATGCTGTCCGATTTTATATTGGATCAGCGGCTCCAATGGTCTCGGGGCGTGATAATTTATTTTGGTATCAGAGCTCAGGTTGCGAGATACCTCGGGTATTTACGATTTTTTCGGTGTCTATCTGATACCAATTTATTTTGGTATCAGAGCTCAGGTTGCCGGATACCTTGGGGACTTGTGGATTTGGGTTTGTATTGTGTACTTGATTTACGGATTTGTTGGAGTTAAATCTGATACCTACCCGGTAGGTGTCGGAGCTCGGGTTAGATGAGTCTACTCGATTACATTTCGGATTTTTCGGAGTCGCTTTTGCGGTGTGATTTGTGCTCTGGGACTTGGCGGCAACGGGACATCTCCAGGTAGCAAGAGGTATATCTTTCTGGACCTATCCTACTTTTAGTATTCACTATTAGAATGAGGATTTGTTAGATTATCCCAGCTTGGTGGAATCATATATTCATACTAGATGGATAGATATGTGTAGACCTGGTTTTAGTTGGATTGGAATGTTGTCAATCTATCTTATTTATGATTGTTTATGTGAGCGATTTGTGACATGTTGCGGATGAGATCTTGGAGCAGAGAAGGTTAATTCTTGGTAGCACAGATTGTTGAGTCGGAAATTCATGGTCGAATATGTCGACAACCTATTGGAAGATAAGGATTTTGGTTTTCCTAGACCTTACTATTTCATAGTACGTGTTTTAGCTATTATTAGCTATGTTAGTAATATGAGAGAAGTGTCCTAAGGCAATCGCCTTATGATTGTAATCATTTACTTTAATAAATGAAAATTCACTATTTGAGTATACATGTTCATGTATTTGATTGAGATCTTGAACTCATTTACTGAATGTCCGCAATACAATTCACAGCATGAGAGAATTTGTAATGAATTCACAACTAGAGATTATGTCTACATGTGCAATTGTAAAGTACTGAAATTGTCCCTACTCGATGAATTGATAAATACGGACACTATCAATTCTGTTGAGACTAGCATGAGTTATTCTCTAATCAGCTGATTCTCACTGGCTGGTGACATTGGGATGTCCGGAGATAAACATGGATGCTAGTTAAGGGAACTAGTTCATTGGAGTGACTGGCTGTAAGACTTCATATGGTAGTCTACATATAGACATGTCAGTGCAGTTCTTACTGCAGCTTAAGTGCGATGTTCCTTTGACTTGCGGTGTTCAAGTCATCTTAGTCATGGAGACTTATACTTTGACATCTTAAGCAAGCATCTCCATGGAGGTGTGAACCCAGGATGGTTGGGTATAAGCCGAAGTGCCCGAATATGTTTGAATAGCCTACAAAGGATTCACCACTCCTTGCGAGGAGATGTATACCCGAGGCCTATCGTCGGATTGTTACTCGAAGCCTCTGGCCAGAGCATGACATGTTCAGAGTATGAATCTCTAAAACACATGTGAGTAATTAGAATCCATTAGACGAGAAAGACATTACTTGGGCTAAGTGTGACGTAGTCAACCTAGTGGGGACTGACACACATAGACCGTGTCCTAAACCAAGTGGGTATAAGATGGTGAAGGGAATGAGGCACGACTCATTATAGCTGCTGAAGGGTTTCAGAATTCTTTCTGAGGTCAACCGTTGATCTTTCGATCAATTGGGGGTCATGATGTACTACTAGGTGCCACTCATGATCGTTCTATAATTGGTTAATTATAGACGGCCAACATAAATCGAAAGCCTATTTAGTCACACGCACAACGAGTAATCCGAGGGATTTAAAACGAGTCAGAAATTGGATTTTCCGATCAAGAGAAATAAGTCGAATCAGAATTTATCAGAGGCGCATCGGAAGCCTAAAACGGCTAAGTCTTTTGAAGGCTTATTAGGCGATTTAAATGAGTTTAATTCGCGAGGAGGCGGCTCGGTTTGGCCGGCCAAAGAGGGTCCCCACCCTCTTTGGTTTGGCCGGCCACCACATGGAGAGAAAACCAATTTATTTGGTTTAAATTATAAAATAAATCAAGCGCGATTTGTTTTATAAAATTATGGATAAATAAATTTATATAAAGAAATTTATGTAAAGAAATTTATATAAATAAATTTATTTTCATGGAGATTAAAAAAAACTTTAAATGGTTTATTTTATTTTATAAAATCAATTGTGAATTGATTTTTCCATGATAAGAAAAATTTATATAATAAATTTCTTGTAAAAATTTATTCCATAATAAATTGGGAGATGTGCTTGTTTTATTATAAATTTAGTTATAATAAAACTTGGCATAACAGAATAATTCTTCAGAAAATTTATAAGATAAATTTCTTATGTAAATTTATTCCGTTAAAAGGGAGACTTGGCAATGGAGAGGCTACTATATAAAGGAACCAAAGGCAAGCCTTGAATTCCAATTAATCAAGAGATTAGGAAGCTCTCTTTCTCTCCCTTATTCTCTCCCTCTCTCTCTCTAGGGCCGGCGCCTCTTTCTCTCTCTAGGGCCGGCGCACCGCCTAGGGTTCCCGAGAGCCTCCTCCACCAAGAAGGTGACAAAGAAGAAGAAGAAGCGGATAGCGACTCCTTCTTCCCTTCATGGAATCTTGATTCCGTTATTTGGTGGTTAGTTTCTATCTCTCTCTCTTGATATTCTAGTTGTGCCTTTAGAGAATCTAGTAGTTCTTGTCGGCACAAAACTCGTGGCTTTGCGATGTCATCCCGAAGAGAACTCGGCGTGGACGCGAATAGAGGCGAAGCTTCCAAGGGACGCTACGGTTGGATCTCGTCCCTTTCTTCGAGTTACGCGAGGTACAAAGTAAATTAGTTTACTTTTTCTACAAAATTTTAATTTATGATCATGTCCACACACAATAAGGTCGCATGCTAGATACGTGGTTAAAATAATTTGAGAAATTATTTATGCTAAACCTTCCGCTGCACGCAATTAAACTTTAAAATTACGAACCCGTATCCATGTCGACATGCACCCGGAACCAACAGTGGTATCAGAGCCGGTTAGTGTTCGACATAATCATATAATTGTTTTGCGGAAAATTTTGTCATGATCTCAATTTTGGAAAATTTTCCAATTATGGAAACATTCCAATTATGATAAATTTTAGATTTAGGAATTTCAAAGTTTGGAAATCCTCATGAAATTTCGCAAACTTTTGAAATATCCTAGTTTCTGAAATTTTATGATAATTGTGAAAACTTTCCATCTTTGGAAACTTTCCAATTTTGGAAATTTCCTATTTTAGAAATTTTCCAATTTTGGAAATATGTAAGTTTTCTTTGTACCAGAAACTTACAATTATTCTGAAAACCTATTATGAAATCTCGCAATTT
>JAGFNQ010000143.1:1082069-1197529 GCA_024364735.1 Boesenbergia rotunda | reverse complement strand
ATGGCGGCCAAATTGGGCTTGACCCTTCCTTTGATTTGCAGCTTTACTTCGGGATTGGAAGACTAAGGGCGTGATTGTGTTTCCAGTGAACCCAGATCTGGCGTAGGGGAGGAAGAAGGTAAGCTTTGGTTAATTCTGATGGTTCTTGAAACATTATTATGGGATTTTGGTTTGTGGTTCGATCTGTAACTTGGTTTTTGGTCTGATCGGGATGGCAGTTTGAATGGATCGTTCTTACTAGGTTTCTCTTGTTTATGTTGTTCATCATGTTCGGATTGAGGACTAGTTACATGTTGAAATGGATATAGAATGGAATTGGCTGCTGATTTGTTGGTGGATTGAAACAAGGTTTGATTATGAATTCCAAATCTGTTGTGTTGCAGGTGTCTCAGGTTGAAGTTGCTATAGGAATTGAGTTCCTAGTGGAATTTTTATAGTGTTAATTCTAATGTAGAATCTCTGTTTATAATGGAATGTTATATTGGTTTGGAATGAGTTTTAATGTATGTTGCTGAACAGATTGGGGAAATTGGTTTTTTTTTTGCTGAATTGATTTCTGTTGGATCGGTTTAGGTTGATAGTATGATGATGTTGTGAATTAAATTAGGGTGGATGAGATTTGGGAAGTTGATGTTGATACAATTAGGGTATTGTTGGATTTGTATTGGTAATATGCCAAACAGGGAGTATATCATTGGAGATTGGCGTATGTTGGGATTGATCATTAGGATTGGGATGATTCTAATGAGGTTGTGTTATATTAGATATTGGTATTTGTGTAAATAGCTAAACATTATGCTCTTAATACAGGAGCTTGATTGGATTATTGGCGGGTGGTTCTATCTCACTTGATACGGACTTCACTTACTTGGAGGCGGGTACTTCTTGCTTGTCTTCTTTAGATCCACGCTATTTTTATGCATGGCTATTTGTTATTGATGCAGTAAGCTGATATTGACCTTTATCTGCTACCGTTTTGTTATCCTGCTTGATACTTATGCTTGACCTTGGATATGATCTAAATTTCTTCTATACAGTCTCGTTTATTTGTTATCTGATTTTGTATAGCATTGGTATGAGCATGAGTTTGTGGATAGGGATTAGCATACCATTATATGGTTGCATTGGTTGATTCGGGTCATACTTGCCCGTGTGTCTAGGTATGGACTGATTGAGTTATTGTTGTATGTCACCTGATATTTGCATTGGTTGATTCTGGTCATACTTGCCCGTGTGTCTAGGTATGGACTGATTGGGTTATTGTTGTATGTCACCTGATATTTGCCTTGGTTGATTCTGGTCATACTTGCCCGTGTGTCTAGGTATGGACTGATTGGGTTATTGTTGTATGTCACCTGATATTTGCATTGGTTGATTCTGGTCATACTTGCCCGTGTGTCTAGATATGAACTGATTGAGTTATTGTTGCATGTCACCTGATGTCTGCATTGGATGATTCTGTTATTACTTGCATGCGCTCTTAGATGCATGATGGTTAGGTTATTATACCTGTGATCGACCTATGCATGTTATGTTGAGTATGATGACCTGGTAGGGGTTGCATGTGTTTGAGTCATGCACCATACCTGCATTGTTGCATGCCGGCGATCAGCGACTCCCTTGTGGTTGAGCCTATCGTCTTCCGGTACATGATATGCACACAGGGTCACTCATGGGTTAGTGGATACCGTTGGGTGTGTGCATTTGCCCGGTATTGCTCCGCACGGTCACTATTTGGAGGGTGGTTCCGGTGCGTGGTAGCAGCCAGGGATCCCTTCTCTTCCCATAGACCAGAGGAGATGAGAGCGACGCTCCCTCATATATACATGAGGTAGGGGGGCGGTCCCCCGCCAGCATCCTGTCCACTCGGTCACTCAGGAGCAGTGATAGCAAGGTGCGTACAGTGTCACAACTCTACCCACTCGGCTGACACAGTATCGCCTGTCTCGGTGGCTTGACTGGAGTTAGGGTGTGACCATGACATTGCATCATGTGCATATAATGCATTGTGCATTTTGATTGTGATTGCTGTATTTATTTGCTGCACTTGTTTGACATGCATGTACAGGATATGCGTATGTGTGGTTTGATGACCCTGCACTAGCTCGTGTGGTACGAGTCTTTTATGGTATGGATAGACTGATTTCTGGTATGTACAGTCAGTTGTTATTTTCAGTTATGCATATTCTGCTATTCCTGTTGAGACTGTATCCTGTTGTTTCTTTATAGCTTATTCAGCTATTTTGTTCAGCCATGCATATCTATCTATATACCCGCGAGTCCACTTGGACTCACCACCCGTCGTAATAATTTTGTTTTCAGGTTAATGGCTTGCCGGAGGAGTCCAGTTGCCGGTCCCGGGTCCCCACGACTCCATTTGGATGGGAGCTTCCGCTGGTTTTGTTTTCTTTTGATAGCATTGTCTATGTTTTGTATTTCGTTTTGTTACCGTGGGCTTGTATTGGATTTATTCGTACGATATTGTATTTTTGAGTCCTCTGTTGGACTATGTGTTGATTGTTTTGCTACGCGCCTGCCCAGGAGGTAGCTCAGGTGAGTTCTATGTTTCAGTGTTGCGTTGTTTCATTTTCTTATGTGTTATATATACCTGTTTTGAGGCCTGAGGCCATTTTATAACTACGTGGGTTTGTGTGTATGTGTAAATTGTTCGCCGGACAGGGGAGATGCTGTTTGATTTTATATTGGATTAGCGGCTCCAATGGTCTCGGGGCGTGACAATTTATTTTGGTATCAGAGCTCAGGTTGCGAGATACCTCGGGTATTTACGGATTTTTCGGTGTCTATCTGATACCAATTTATTTTGGTATTTTGGTATCAGAGCCCAGGTTGCCGGATACCTTGGGGACTTGTGAATTTAGGTGTGCGTTGCATATTTGATTTACGGATTTGTCGGAGTTAAATCTGATACCTACCCGGTAGGTGTCGGAGCTCGGGTTAGATGAGTCTACCTGAGTACATTTCGGATTTTCGGAGTCGTTTCCCAACGTGATTTGTACTCGGGGACTTGGCGGCAACGGGACATCTCCAGGCAGCAAGAGGTATACCTTTCTGGACCTATCCTACTTTTAGTATTAACTATTTGATTTAGGATTGGTTAGACTATTCTAGTTTGGTGGGAGCATGTATTCATACTGGATGGATAGATATTTGTAGACCTGGTTTAGTTGGATTGATACGTTGTCTATCTATCTTATTCGTGATCGTTCATGTGAGCGATTAGTGACATGTTGCGGATAAGACCTTGGAGTGGAGAATGTTAATTTTCTAGTGATATCGATTGTTGAGTCGGAAAGCTAAGGTTGAATATGTCGGCAACCTATTGGAGGTTAAGGATTTTGGTTTTCCTAGACCTTACTATTCATAGTACGTGTTTTAGCTATTATTAGCTAAGCGAGAACTAGGGTTGGCTACCATAGTTGGCTCGATCAAAATAGGATCGAGATACCCTGGTTCAAGGAGTTTCAAACCTTTGGGTTGCTCGTGCCTGGTTTGGTGGCCTGGAAGGCACGGTTAGGTTTCCTGACCTATCTGGATGTAGAAGGTAGCATTAACTATATACTATCATGGATACTAGAGGAGGGATACATCATATTCCATGAGGACTTTGACCATGGATCATCTGTACCTAGTTGATGACCTAGACGGTACAGTTTGATAGGTGACTTGAGCCAATACAGAAAAGTGGGGAGCTAAGTTGCTAGACACTTATGGGTTACGGCGTGTACTTGGTTTGGATAACCAAGGGGGGTACATTTGTATTTATGATTTGCGTTGAGGCGAATCACTTACGAGACTAGGCCACGATCAGGTGGAAGATACTGAGGATGACCTTTAGGGAACAAAAGATCATATCGTGATTATATTGAGATACTCATGAAAGGTAGCGTGCCTCTATGTATGGAGATAGATTTCGGAGGTTTCTGAACCTTGAGTGAAGGAATCGGAGAATATTGGGTTACGAGCCGATGGTTGGTCGACTCGTTCATTGTACGTGATGCTATGAGGTATTTTGACTCATAGATTGACTATTCGTAGTTAGATAATCTCGATGGTGCATTGGGATGTACGACCCACTATGGTGTTGAGAGGTGGATTGAGATTGACAAATCTCTATTATATGCTTTGTTTTGAGGATTCTAGTACTGGATATGGATCTGTCGGATTTGTAGCTGTTGATGGATCATTTGATGGATAAATGATCTTTCTGTGGTTGGTTATTTGGAAGTTTGTTATTGATAGTAGCATATGATAGGACACTTTGGCTGAAACATTAACTATATGTTGTCTTTTGACGGTCTATTGGAGGATATATACATGACTCGTGATGTTCGGAGGATGTTATTGATTTGGGGATACTTGAGTGATACTCATGGATTTGACGTTTCATGTTTGAGAATTGGAGTATAGACTTGGCGCCAGTGATCTTAAGACTAAGTGCCTTGGGTAGGTGTGATGATTGATTGGTTGTTCGGGTGTACCCTGTTATCGGATGATAACCTCGAGATCGATATCACCAGTTGTTTCGTAGCAGTGGTAACCTTAGGGTATCAGATGAAGTGGTTACTCATGATGAGTATAGACATGTTTAGCTGCTAGTATTTGCCGTTTATGAAAAAGGAAATTTGGGGACCAAATTTTTGTTAGTGGGGGAGGATGTTAAATTCGAGACTTTTGTGTGGCTCGGGAAAAAAAAAACTTTAAGGGCTGGTTACCTGGAAATCTAAATTAAGAGGGTTTAATGGCTTAAAACTCAAATTATAGAGGTGCAGGTGTAAGAAATAAAATTGTAAGGACCTGTTTGCATAAAGCCACGGTTTGGCTAAAGGAGAAGTCAAATTTCTTCTCCCCGATCGCGAACTTCATTCTCCACGAACCCTAGCCGCCGCCCTCTCTCGATCCACAGCCGACACTTTGAGTTTCTTCACTCTCTTGCTCGCCGACGACCTTTCTCCTCTATGCGAAGCCGGCGAGCTCAAGGCCGGTGATTTCCCTTCTCTGCGACGTCCACATCCGCAAGCTAGTCAACGTCGAGCGCCTCCTTCAGAGAGCCCTCAGTGCCAACGACCATCGCGACCCTTCTTCACGTGCGAGCGAGGCCATCCCAGAGCCTATCGATCTTCCTTGTTCCTTTTCCTTTCCCGACATAGATACATCGGTGGTCACCAACTTTGGCCGGTTGAAGGTGAGTCGGAACCCTAGCTTGAGTTCGGTTGATTTTCCTTTCAATCCCCATAGGAATGGCGGCCAAATTGGGCTTGACCCTTCCTTTGATTTGCAGCTTTACTTCGGGATTGGAAGACTAAGGGCGTGATTGTGTTTCCAGTGAACCCAGATCTGGCGTAGGGGAGGAAGAAGGTAAGCTTTGGTTAATTTTGATGGTTCTTGAAACATTATTATGGGATTTTGGTTTGTGGTTCGATCTGTAACTTGGTTTTTGGTCTGATCGGGATGGCAGTTTGAATGGATCGTTCTTACTAGGTTTCTCTTGTTTATGTTGTTCATCATGTTCGGATTGAGGACTGGTTACATGTTGAAATGGATATAGAATGGAATTGGCTGCTGATTTGTTGGTGGATTGAAACAAGGTTTGATTATGAATTCCAAATCTGTTGTGTTGCAGGTGTCTCAGGTTGAAGTTGCTATAGGAATTGAGTTCCTAGTGGAATTTTTATAGTGTTAATTCTAATGTAGAATCTCTGTTTATAATGGAATGTTATATTGGTTTGGAATGAGTTTTAATGTATGTTGCTGAACAGATTGGGGAAATTGGTTTTTTTTTGCCGAATTGATTTCTGTTGGATCGGTTTAGGTTGATAGTATGATGATGTTGTGAATTAAATTAGGGTGGATGAGATTTGGGAAGTTGATGTTGATACAATTAGGGTATTGTTGGATTTGTATTGGTAATATGCCAAACAGGGAGTATATCATTGGAGATTGGCGTATGTTGGGATTGATCATTAGGATTGGGATGATTCTAATGAGGTTGTGTTATATTAGCTATTGGTATTTGTGTAAATAGCTAAACATTATGCTCTTGATACAGGAGCTTGATTGGATTATTAGCGGGTGGTTCTATCTCACTTGATACGGACTTCACTTACTTGGAGGCGGGTACTTCCTGCTTGTCTTCTTTAGATCCACGCTATCTTTATGCATGACTATTTGTTATTGATGCAGTAGGCTGATATTGACCTTTATCTGCTACCGTTTTGTTATCCTGCTTGATACTTATGCTTGACCTTGGATATGATCTAAATTTCTTCTATACAGTCTCGTTTATTTGTTATCTGATTCTGTATAGCATTGGTATGAGCATGAGTTTGTGGATAGAGATTAGCATACCATTATATGATTGCATTGGTTGATTCGGGTCATACTTGCCCGTGTGTCTAGGTATGGACTGATTGAGTTATTGTTGTATGTCACCTGATATTTGCATTGGTTGATTCTGGTCATACTTGCCCGTGTGTCTAGGTATGGACTGATTGGGTTATTGTTGTATGTCACCTGATATTTGCATTGGTTGATTCTGGTCATACTTGCCCGTGTATCTAGGTATGGACTGATTGGGTTATTGTTGTATGTCACCTGATATTTGCATTAGTTGATTCTGGTCATACTTGCCCGTGTGTCTAGATATGAACTGATTGAGTTATTGTTGCATGTCACCTGATGTCTGCATTGGATGATTCTGTTATTACTTGCATGCGCACTTAGATGCATGATGGTTAGGTTATTATACCTGTGATCGACCTATGCATGTTATGTTGAGTATGATGACCTGGTAGGGGTTGCATGTGTTTGAGTCATGCACCATACTTGCACTGTTGCATGCCGGCGATCAGCGACTCCCTTGTGGTTGAGCCAATCGTCTTCCGGTACATGATATGCACACAAGGTCACTCATGGGTTAGTGGATACCGTTGGGTGTGTGCATTTGCCCGGTATTGCTCCGCACGGTCACTATTTGGAGGGTGGTTCCGGTGCGTGGTAGCAGCCAGGGATCCCTTCTCTTCCCATAGACCAGAGGAGATGAGAGCGACGCTCCCTCATATATACATGAGGTAGGGGGGCGGTCCCCCGCCAGCATCCTGTCCACTCGGTCACTCAGGAGCAGTGATAGTAAGGTGCGTACAGTGTCACAACTCTACCCACTCGGCCGACACAGTATCATCTGTCTCGGTGGCTTGACTGGAGTTAGGGGGTGACCATGACATTACATCATGTGCATATGATGCATTGTGCATTTTGATTGTGATTGCTGCATTTATTTGCTGCACTTGTTTGACATGCATGTACAGGATATGCGTATGTGTGGTTTGATGACCCTGCACTAGCTCGTGTGGTACGAGTCTTTTATGGTATGGATAGACTGATTTCTGGTATGTACAGTCAGTTGTTATTTTCAGTTATGCATATTCTGCTATTCCTGTTGAGACTGTATCCTGTTGTTTCTTTATAGCTTATTCAGCTATTTTGTTCAGCCATGCATATCTATCTATATACCCGCGAGTCCACTTGGACTCACCACCCGTCGTAATAATTTTGTTTTCAAGTTAATGGCTTGTCGGAGGAGTCCAGTTGCCGGTCCCGCGTCCCCACGACTCCATTTGGATGGGAGCTTCCGCTGGTTTTGTTTTCTTTTGATAGCATTGTCTATGTTTTGTATTTCGTTTTGTTACCGTCGGCTTGTATTGGATTTATTCGTACGATATTGTATTTTTGAGTCCTCTGTTGGACTATATGTTGATTGTTTTGCTACGCGCCTGCCCAGGAGGCAGCTCAGGTGAGTTCTATGTTTCAGTGTTGCGTTGTTTCATTTTCTTATGTGTTATATATATCTGTTTTGAGGCCTGAGGCCATTTTATAACTGCGTGGGTTTGTGTGTATGTGTAAATTGTCCGCCAGACAGGGGAGATGATGTTCTCGATTTTATATTGGATCAGCGGCTCCAATGGTCTCGGGGCGTGACAAAACTAAACTGACTTTGATGCAAACTGACACCAAACAGGATTGCGATTATCCATGGGCTAACGAGTAAAGGGATTTGAGAAGAAGCAAGAAGAAAAAACCACTGTTCTTCTGATATTTCGAAAAAAATTATTTAATAAGCAAGGATTTTTATCCTTCCGACAGCTAAATAGATATTTATATAGATTTTATATCCTAAGACCTAAATAAAAGAAAGAAATTTTAATATATTGACTACAATTTCTATCTTGTAAATAAAAGAAAAAAATTCTAAAGAAAGAAAAAAATTATTTACAGACTCACACTCCTAAAATTTCTAAATGGACTCAACTCTAAAAATAATATAAAATATATAAATTATCAAAAATAACTAAAACGTCAAGAATACCTTAAATACCAAAAGTAGAAAATATACATCAAAATAATAATAAAAAAATTCAAATCCTCCCGCATAAACCTTGTAGGGAGTACTGCAATAACAATCACTCTTACAACCCCCACTGTAGGAGCCCCTCCTCCTGCGACTTGTGTGCCTCCCTCCTCCAGTTCATATATCACCACCCTTCGGGGGGTCTTGCAAGTTGCGACATCCGTCAATAATGATGTAACCCTCCCATGCAAAGGGTCACATGAATTGTGAGTGGGGAAAACGCCCCCTCGAAATCACAAAGGAAAAGCATCAGCCTCCAACGAGGGAGGTGTTCGAGAGACCCCTTTTCCAAATTAAGAAGTCCTTAAGCAGGAACTACCTCGCTACTTTCGATAGTCGCAACTGGGCGAGCATACGACATTCTTGTGGAAACTGCATTTGTGTGTGTTGGAAGTAAATTCTTGTCTGCTTAATCTCTTTTCTAATCATATTCATAGTTGGAAAAGGAAAGACCTTATAAGAAAATAGAGGATATGCATAGAAGAAGAAAAAAATAGCATACCTTTGGATCCATAACCACCAACTTCATGAACTTATTTCACCCTCTCAATATAATCTTTAGGTAAATCTCTCTTGTAGTAGCAGAAGCTATAGAAATAATTAATCTTGTAACCGTCGGCAAATTTAAAGGGCATAGGTGACAATAAGAGATGGATTTCACATCAACATTCAACCTTTAAGAAAGAATCGTGTGAATCACAAGCAGGATGTTGCTATGGCTGGAATAAAACATCAAAATTCCAAAAATTGTAAGAAAAAAGTGAAAAAAAGAGGGATGACACAAATTCCATTAAGAAGTGAATGATCACAAATAATTAAACATTTATAAGGAATCTGATTTTTTTACACACATTAAGAAGGAGAAGGACCAAAATATTTAGAACTATAATGAATACTATGTAAAAGAGTTAAATTCATTCCAAGTTTAAGTGTTTGTAGACATAATTAACTTTCTCATTAAAGTTAAAAATAGGAGTTTACTTTTCATTTTACTCTGTCATAATAATCAAATAATAATTATGATGAACTGATAGTTAGTATATAAGTATTGTCATCTTGAGTTTTGAGGATCAAACCTAATGAAGTTAGTGTGCCCGCCTCTCCCACGTGCTAGTCACAGTGTCTGGACTAGTGACCCCCATGATTTATCATGTTAACCCTGAAATGAATTGACAGAAACATTGGGATGAAGAAATCACCTTTTACAAACCGTAAAGATGAGTTGAACCATGCCTCTAGCAAAGGCAAGTAGCCAATTCTTTGAACCGTAAAGATGATTTGAGCCAAGCCTCTAGCATTAAGAATGTAATCAACTATCAAATAAGAGTGGATAAATTTATTTTAAAATTATATAAAAATATTTATTTATTATATATATTTTTAACGTATTATTATTGATATTATTATTATTATTATTAATTTAATTTACTTTATTCTAAAACAAATTTATGATAATTTATTTACGAGGATAATTTGTAATTTTACATATTTAACTTAAGTTTCATTTTCTTTCCTCCCAAATATGTAACATATATTATGTTAATTAATGATAGTCATCATTTTGCCACGATATTTTGACTCATATATGCATACCTTTCGATCTCCTCATATGTTAATTTCATATTTATATCACATTTCATGAGTTTTATTTTTGGACTTAATTATAATTTATCTTTAATTTGCGATATTTGATGCTAATATTTGAATGTGATCTTGTAGGAGATCAAAAGAGCTACAGATTTGAGTTGGACCGATCCAAATTGGGCTCAAATCTGAGTTTAAATTCTGGATCAATTTGGATTGTGCTTGACCTTGGATATGATCTAAATTTTCTTCTATACAGTCTCGTTTATTTGTTATCTGATTCTGTATAGCATTGGTATGAGCATGAGTTTATGGATAGGGATTAGTATACCATTGTGTTGTTGGTGCAAGTTGCATCAATGATGTTCCTCTTTAAGTGTTTTAATGTTTGACAATATACTTAAGTCAGTGATACAGTAAATAGACAAAGGGGAGTAAGAGAGAAGTAACCTTAGCTGAAGAAAAGTCCTAGTTGATCTAGGCATCGAAACCCTAAGTCCCAGCGAAGGGATGCTGGGCACCTAGCGAAGGGCTGCTAGGTATCGTAACCCTAAGACCTAGCGAAGGGCTGCTAGGCATAAAAGACCTAGAGAAAGATTGCTAGGCACCAGGCAAAGGACCGCTTGGTAACAAAGACCTAGCGAAGGGCTGCTAGGCACCTGGCAAAGGACTGCTAGGAAATGAACACTTGGTCCGAGAGAATAAGCAACTTAGCTGAGCGATGACTAAGGACAGGAGTAGAGACGGGTCAGGGTTTGGGCGTCTCGAGATCCGGAGTAATCGGAGGCTAAGCAAAAGTCCATCCGAAGGACTGGGTGGCAACCGTCTCCTGAAAGGAGTAGGTGAAGGGCGAGTTCTTGGAGATAGGAACTCGTGCCGGTTCGACCTAGGGTTTCGTGCAAATCCGAAGTCCGAACCAAGTCCTTAAGCTTAATATTATATGCATATATGCTTTGTGTTTATGTATCTTGCAGGTAACAAGAACCGGAGACAAAGCAAGCCTTGCAGTGTTAATGCAGTGTTCTGCCCCTGTGTTGGGGGCGCCCCCAGTGTTGGGGGCGCCCCCATGCAACCAGGGCGCCCCCAGCAAGGGGGGCACCCCCAGGCAGTGCTAAAGTAGCAGGTTTCGTGAAGCAGGGTGACAGGTGTCAACCGGGGCGCCCGGAGCGTCCGGGGCGCCCTGATTAGTAGTTGTTTCGAAGCCAGAACACAGGATAAGCCTCCACGGGGGCGCCCGGAGCATCCGGGGCGCCCTGGTCAAAGATCTTATCCCCTGCGGCGAGGTAGGCGCAAGGATAAGTGTTGACCGAGTCTTCCGGGGCGCCCCCAGCGTCCGGGGCGCCCCCAAGAGGCCTATATAAGGGGTCTCGACCCCTCAGCTTCAAACACAACATTCCAGAGCGATTCTGATCATTCCAACCGACGACAACGCGCTAGAAACAAGGCTCTACGACCGGGAGGCTCCAGGAGGAAGTGCGCGGCACTTCAGAGGTCCAGATCGGCCAAGTTTCAGATTCTTGTTCGGTTTTCTTTTAGTTATTACGTACTTAACTTTCAAATTATTATTGCTTGTAATTGTACACTGTAAGACGGGTTTTCTCCGCCTCCGGAAATTCCGGAAAGGAGACCAATAGTGGACTCACGCCAAGTACATAGGCCTTGGACGTACTGACCCTGGGGGGTCGGGAACCAAGTAAATAATCCCGCCGTGTCCTTGTTTTATTCGTTCTGTTTGTTTTCCGCTGCTACTAACCCTGAGTCCAGAACGAACTAAAGTTTTCTACGAAGTTTCCGCGAATAATTTCCACGGTCGATATTCACCCCCCCTCTATCGACGGCACCGGTCCTACATGTGTGGTTGCATTGGTTGATTCTGGTCATACTTGCCCGTGTGTCTAGGTATGGACTGATTGGGTTATTGTTGCATGTCACCTGATATTTGCATTGGTTGATTCTGGTCATACTTGCCGTATGTCTAGGTATGGACTGATTAGGTTATTGTTGTATGTCACCTGATATTTGCATTAGTTGATTCTGGTCATACTTGCCCGTGTGTCTAGGTATGGACTGATTGGGTTATTGTTGTATGTCACCTGATATTTGCATTGGTTGATTCTGGTCATACTTACCCGTGTGTCTAGATATGAACTGATTGGGTTATTGTTGCATGTCACCTGATGTCTGCATTGGATGATTCTGTTATTACTTGCATGTGCACTTAGATGCATGATGGTTAGGTTATTATACCTGTGATCAACCTGTGCATGTTATGTTGAGTTATGTATGATGACCTGGTAGGGGTTGCATGTGTTTGAGTCATGCACCATACCTGCACTGTTGCATGCCGGCGATCAGCGACTCCCTTGTGGTTGAGCCTATCGTCTTCCGGTACATGATATGCACACACGGCCACTCATAGGTTAGTGGATACCGTTGGGTGTGTGCATTTGCCCGGTATTGCTCCGCCCGGTCACTATTTGGAGGGTGGTTCCGGTGCTTGGTAGCAGCTAGGGATCCCTTCTCTTCCCATAAACCAGAGGAGATGAGAGCGACGCTCCCTCATATATACATGAGGTAAGGGGCGGTCCCCCGCCAGCATCCTGTCCACTCGGTCACTCAGGAGCAGTGATAGCAGGGTGCGTACAGTGTCACAGCTCTACCCACTAGGCCGACACAGTATCGCCTGTCTCGGTGGCTTGACTGGAGTTAGGGGGTGACCATGACATTGCATCATGTGCATATGATGCATTGTGCATTTTGATTGTGATTGCTGCATTTATTTGTTGCACTTGTTTGACATGCATGTACAGGATATACTTATGTGTGGTTTGATGACCCTGCACTAGCTCGTGTGGTACGAGTCTTTTATGGTATGGATAGACTGATTTCTGGTATGTACAGTCAGTTGTTATTTTCAGTTATGCATATTCTGATATTCCTGTTGAGACTGTATCCTGTTGTTTCTTTATAGCTTATTCAGCTATTTTGTTCAGCCATGCATATCTATCTATATACCCGCGAGTCCACTTGGACTCACCACCCGTCGTAATATTTTTGTTTTCAGGTTGATAGCTTGCTGGAGGAGCCCAGTTGCCGGTCCCGGGTCCCTAAGACTCCATTTGGATGGGAGCTTCCGCTGGTTTTGTTTTCTTTGGATAGCATTGTATGTGTTTTGTATTTCATTTTGTTACCGTGGGCTTGTATTGGATTTATTCGTGCGGTATTGTATTTTGAGTCCTTTGTTGGACTTTTGTGATGTGGTTTTACTGCGCGCCTGCCCTAGAGGCAGCTCAGGTGAGTTCTATGTTTCAGTGTTGCGTTGTTTCATCTTCTTATGTGTTATATATACCTGTTTTGAGGCCTGAGGCCATTTTATAACTGCGTGGGTTTGTGTGTATGTGTAAATTGTCCGCCGGACAGGGGAGATGCTGTCTGATTTTATATTGGATCAGCGGCTCCAATGGTCTCGGGGCATGACAGTTGGGGTTACAAGGTTACAAACATAGTCTCACATCGAAAACATATGGGAAAGATAAACTTATAAGGAAAAAAGATATCTCCATTCGCATGAGCCCTTTTGGGAGAGCCCAAGAGTAAAACCATGAGGGCTTAGGCCCAAAGTGGACAATATCATACTATTATGGAGATATCTAAATTCCTTTTAGTCCTATCCATTGGCATCAGAGTCATGTCGCTCTTCAACAGACTAACCACTAGAAGAAGCACGAGCTAGAGCCATGATCCAGATCTAACCATGTGGGTTAAGCCTTGAATAAAAGGATATGTGGGCTCCCGTATCTTAATCAAGAGGACTAGATACCAGATAGAGAAGTCCTAGTCGCAGTTAGGCGGTGAAGTCCTAGTAGGTCGGGTGGACCAAGGGGCAGAAAGTCCTGGTGGGTTGAGGATCGGACATCAAACGGAAAGAGTTTCCGCTTGAGGGGGGCTTGTGGTCCTTTGTTTGAGGGAGAGATTGTTAGGGTTGCAAGGTTGCAAACATAGTCCCACATCGAAAACACATGGGAAAGATCATAAACTTATAAGGAATAAAGATATCTTCATTAGCATAAGACCTTTTGGGAGAGCCTAAGAGCAAAATCATGAGGGCTTAGGCCTAAAGTAGGCAATATCATACTATTGTGGAGATATTTAAATTACTTTCGGTCCTATCAAAGTGTAATAACTATTGTGGAGATATTTAAATTACTTTCGGTCCTATCAAAGTGTAATAACTTTCTTAATAGTAATTGCTCAGTGTACTTGCTATTGGACTAAGCATTTTTTCTGAGTGTGAAATGAATGTTCTTACATAGTCTTTGTGACTAGATGACCTTTATGGATTGACTTGGATGAGTAGGAAATGTTGGAGTTAAGATGATGAAAGGGCACCCCTTCCCCTTCATCTTCGAACTCTTTCACCTTCCTCCATTAATGAAGGTAGAGGAAGAGGCATCTTCCTCGTATAAATATATGTACAAGTACAAAGATTAAAAGATCATCGGAAGAGGCAAGCTATGTTCAAGGTCAATGAGAAAGGGTTCGTCCCATGTGTGTAAGGTTTCTGTGCAAGGTTCATCCGAGTGTACAAGAGGAAGAAGGGTGTGCTGCAAAGAACATTCAAAGTTGGTTCGTCTAATTATAGAAGAGGGATTTGGTTTGTGAATCTTAAAAGATGGCTCAATTTTTGTGCTCGTTGTTCGTCGATGGCATGTTCTTCAATACAGCATTCTTCTTCGATCACTGTAAGTCTTTTTCGTTTTGTACGAATTGTTTCTTATTGTCAACAGTTCATATAAGAACACAACAAGAAAACAAATACAAAGATAAATAAAATCGAAAATGATTTTATAATAAGAAACTTACTTTGGATGTTTTCTTATTACTTGAAAATATCTCTTGTTGATTGGAAATGCACTAGCATTTCACCTTAAAATCTTCAAGAACTGGCTCGAAAAATCTCCTTGAAACCTCTCATTTAAAGCCTTTAGGTCGGGATTGATTTTTGCCTATTAATTAACTGATTTTACCCAACAGCTGATTGATATGATCTCCGATACTATTCTAGCCATTGAACAACTTCTAAACTATCTGAAATCTATATGATTTTGTCGATAATTTGAATATTAGTCGACTGATGTAAACCATCATTCAACTAATCAAATCAGTCGAATTGAAAAACAAATCCGACTCACTTTTATTCAATTTTTATTTGCAACAATTAACTGATGTAAACCATCAATCGACTGATGTCATTAATTGAATTGAATCAAGCGAATCTAACTTGCTTCTGTTCAATTTTTAAAGTCATCGGTCGATTGATATTAACCATCGGTTGATTGATGTCATTAGTTGAGTCGAACAATCGAATCAACTTGCTTCTATTCAGTTCTGATCAAAATTAGTCAACCCATAATCAATCGATTGATATTGAGTTAAAAATATAAATCTCTAAACGAGCTCCGTTTCGCATCTTAGATCGTCTCATTTTAATATCCAAGTTAAAAATTATGGTCTTTAGAAGTTTGCTTGTCAACGTTGTTTGTTCCATCTCGTGTCAATTCCATGTTAAACTTCCGACCGTCCAGTGTTCGGTCAATCATAACCCATTTGGATTTTTCTTTTAACTACCTATTGGATTTCCGATCACTAAATATTCGATCAATCGTAACTCACTTAAACTTTCCATCTCGTGTCAACTGAATGTTAGATTTCTAACTGTCAAGTATCTAATCAATCGTAACCTATTTAACTTTTTCTCTTACCAACTATCTATTGAACTTCTGATCATCAAATGTCCGATCAACCATATAACCCACTTAAGCTTTCATATTACGTCAAGTATCTGGTCAATTTTGACATACTTGACTTTTTTCTCAACTAACTTAATATGTTGATTGATCGTCAAGTATCTAATTAATCTTACCTACTTAATTAATGTCTCAACCAACATATTGATCAAAAAATTAAAACTTTAACTCGAGCCAACTCAATTTAATCAACTTGATCAATCTTGAATGATGGTCGAGTGCACCAATAGATTTGCTACACAATAAGAACTCAATCAATCAGGATAAAATGAATCAATTAAGCCGATAACTAAAGTTTCTAACTAAAAGTTGAAAGAAGACCATTGATCTAATAAAAGAAGACAAGTGTTGTCAAATGGCTTCTGTGATGGAGCAGCTTAGTTGACTGGGAACAGAAGCAATTGGCCAAAGTATTACTTGTCATGCAGAGCAGACAACTGAATGTAGATGGAATCGATTATTAATAGAGACTAGTTCTAGGCAGACAGCATATTTATGTTGTACAACTAAGATTAACATTGAATTGAAGATCGATTTCAGCTATGGACTGTTCACCTACCTCTCTACTCTTGCCAATTGATCTCCTGAGCTTCAATGGTTCCCACGAACATAGCTGAGGTAGTAAAAGATTAATAGATTATCATTAAAGGTCTTGGATTCGAGTCACAAGATTGGTAGGACATGAGTCCCTGCACCCTGTATAAAAAATCTCTCCACCTCAACCTCTTGCCTTCTCAGTTATCATGATTTACCTCTTCCGTGTTGGTCTTGGGATAGATTGGCAGGAGCACTAGGGGCGAACGTTTCACCTTTTGTCACTCCTAAACTTCAATCGAGCAAATAGTTATTACAAATTTCATATGTTTCTCGATGCTAAATATAATTTTGATAATCAAGTTGTGAAACTCGCAATTACCAAGTCTTCACGATGATAATTCCCAATGATATGAAGATTAAAAAATGATCAAAACCAAAAGCATACACCCAATAAGAAAGGTTTAGCGAAACAATTTGCGTTTTAAAACTCTTACCTACAATATTTTTTTTATTTTTATGATTCTTTTAAATTAAAATGTATGTGGCGCCAACTCATAGTTTGACAATTCCATGCATAAATAATAAATTGCGACTTAAATTCTCTCATTTAATTAGGATATGGACATTAACAGCAAGATAAGATTATAATATCACTCCTAAGTCAAATCGATACATCATATTTCTTCGTTAAAAATTAATTAGATTGGACAACAAGCCTAATTGGAACCGCTTTCTTTTCACATTCGTGGCCCATTTAATTCAGCCCATGATAGGACAGCTACCACGCGTAAGAACAGCAGTAGGTCTAATTATGGAAGTGTAGCATGGGGGCGATTCGTTCATCCCTATCTCCTTTTTAATCCGTCTTAGAACTAATACGAAAAAGATAAATCATAAAGACTATTAATCTGAATATTATGGTTAATACACAGAGAGAGAGGATGTATTAGTTTTATTAAATTTTAATTTTAAATTTTAAAATGATAATATTCATGTATTAATTATTAGTCTATCTGATATAAACGAGTCTAATTATGGAAATGGATCAGTCCACACGTTGCCTTAGCCCGGCAAATAAATTTGATATCTACCTTGATTTTTTGAAAAAAAAATAGAATGGATTTTTTTAATTGGGTTGAAGTCTGAAAGTCAAACAATAAATTTTAAAACTTAAAAAGATATATTTATAAATTTTCGTTGGAATTATTATTTTTATAATTAAGTGTTTAGGTTTTGTTGTATTAATATGAAAGAATTTATTTATCAAAAAATGTGAACTACAAATTAATTTATGTACTTTAAAGGTCAATAATTTATAAAATATTTGTTTTACTTAAATTTAAATTCTAATTCTCTCATTTGCACTCTTAATCATTTTACTCTATATCGTGTGGGAGTTGAAAGGGAGCTTTAGTACAATAATAAAATTATGAGTAATGATAGGGAGAGTAAAAATGAGAAAGTAAAAATCATAGTGAATGATGTGACATGACGTGGCACTTTACATGTACACGTCCGATTATCGCTTAGACACCTTCGGCGGCCTTCGGCCGTCGCCCCGAATCAACTATACCCTGAGAGACATGGTGAATCCGTCGGAGATAGTGCATGCAAGATGCCACATCATTTACTATGATTTTCACTTTTCCATTTTCACTCTCCCAATCATTATTCTAAAATTATTATCCTGTAATCTTAAAATCACATATTTAAATAGTCAAAATGATATATTACAAATTATAAGAAAGGATTAAGTATAATTAACCTAAAATGTCCAATTTTTCCTCAGAGATCCAAATTAGCAAAAAATTTATACACGAAACTATCCTCTTGATAAACTACCAAGATAAGAGGAGCATGTGTCCCTTCATTCCATGTTTAATTTGACACGTATTTAATTAATTTGTTTTCCTTTACATGCTTATTAATTATTAGACACAATCAATAAAATAAAGTTAAAAAATATGATGAAATCAAAGAGGAAAGAAAAAAAAAGGGGCAAGGGAAGGTGATCCATATAGTGCCATGTGCCATATCTATGCATTTATTTTTATTTTTTAAAGAATTAATTTGTCTACAAATTCTAATTTTACATTGTTGGTGAAACAAATTAAAGGCTTCATTAAAATTTTCCCCAAAAAAATATACAATGATAATTAAAGAGGAAATGGGATATCATTATTAATTAATTAATTGCATTCAGCTACTTTCTTCATATATTCTCATTTGCGGATGCTTTTTTTTCTTGTCCATGATGTTTCTCCAAAATTTCATTAATCGATAAAGCAAATGACCAAACATTCATCATATTATCCACGCACGCGTGTGTCGATAAAGCTATTTGAGCCCTATTCTTTAAATAGCTCTTGGCATTTTCCATGTCGCTTTAATCTTCTTTTGAGACAAAATTTATTAGCTCAAGTAAATAAGATCGATCATATTAAAATGGAGATTTATGAAAGACTTTACTTGTTACGGTGTTTGAAACAAAATTAATGAGAAGTGATAAAGATGAAGGAAGAATGCAGAAAAAGCTAGCATGAGCTGCCCAAATTATGTCGCAATAATGTCAATGCATTAATTAATTGGACCAAGTTTGTATCTATTAGGGTTTTGGGCATATGAATGGTTAAATGATTTTTTATAATTCTTAACATGTCACATAGATGTCATGTCAAAAATATAAAAACCTATTAGAGCATCTCCAATTGTTAAACCTCTCCCTAAGTTTTTTTTTAATTTTAATATGTCACATCAATATCATATGAAAATTTATAATTTTATTTAATATTTAATTTACTTATAAATTTTAATTTAATTATAGTCATTTGTATATTTTAAAATGATAATTCTAGATAACCAGAATCTAGCCGGCTAGAATACCTTTTATAAATTAAAAAAATTATTTAATATGAAAATAAATAAAAAGAATATAATTTAATATGAAAATAAATAAATAAAATATAATTTAATATGAAAATAAATAGGAAAGGATATAATTTAATTTAAATGAATTTTTATAAGTTAAAAAATAATTTAATATAAAAATAAATAGGAAAGACTATAAGCAAATAGGAAATAATATAATTGACTTAAATTATGATATGACTTAGATTTTTTTAATAATAATTTTAAAATTTATAAAAAATAAAATATTCTAACTGACTAGATTCTAATTATTTAACACTGTCCATTTTAAAAAGTCTAAGCAAGCAATATTAATTGTCATTAATCACTTATTTCATCCTCAAGAGAAAAAAAGTTGGTTTGAAATATCAAATTTACTCTTGAATTAATAATCTCAAACCTCACTTCTACACTCATTAAAATTTTTTTATTGAGATTTTTTAAATTTACAAAAATTTAAAAAAGCTTACATTAGAAATGCTCTTAAACATTGTCTCTATTTTTTTTAATTTATAAGGGGTATCTAGGCTTGTGCCCGACTAATTCGCTTGGTTGATCGGCCCTGCCCCACAGCCTTTAACGAGAATCTCCACCGGTCAACAAGGGTAAATCGCGAGATGGAGACACGTGGCGACTTCACCACTAATGATATTGATACCCGATGGCCCGACCACGCAGCAGCCTGTGGTGATTTCTTCCGTCAGCATACTGCACGCTCTACCAGAGAGGAATCGAACTCGGAAAGTGAGGGATCACCCAAGTAAGCTATTACCAATCGCGTCATGCCCGCAGGGGCATTAAACATTGTCTCTAGATTTTATATATGTCAGCCATCGCCCTTGGTGTAGTAGAAGGATGTTACGCTATCACTCAGATATACATGATTCAATCTCTAACTATAATGTATTTACATGATTTTTTTTAAATGGGGTGCGCAACAACTGGATGTTGAACTTTTGGGTAGCTTGCCGCGAGTTCTTCCCCTAGCAGCTGGTCGGAAACTTTCGTAGAGTGGGGTCGGTTGCTCCAAATTCCGTATTATCTAGTTTATCATTTTTTTTAGATTTATATATATGTTAACCATGTTTATCCAAATAGGTTAAGATTTATTTATTAATAACATAAGAGAAGATGTATCTGTTGGTGCAATCTTTGTTAGGTTAGAGTTGACCTAATTTGACTAGACTCGGGTGAGCTAATGTCTGGTAAGCTTGGTAAGCTTAAGGATGTATATTTCGATGTTTGATAATGATATTTGAATGTCATATGATGTTTGAATATCATATGATGTCAAGTGGGTCAAGGTTGACTGGAGACTTGACGGAAAGGTGAAGTCCAGGTGGATCGGGGAAATCTCACACTGGCATAGGAAAAGACCTAGTGGGACTAGGTGAAGTCCAGGTGGATCGGAAAGATCGCACGCTGGCATGGAAAAAGACCTAGTGGGACAAGGCACACCTAGTGGGACTAAGTGAAGTCCAGGTGGATCGGGGAGATTACACGCTGGCAAGGTGGAAGTCTATCGAGAGACTAGACCTAACTCGAAGGTTAAGCAAACCTGGTTGGAATCAGGTTAAGTCCTAGCTGGGAGCTAGGCAGAAGAAATCCAGGTTGGTCAAAGGGGTTGACCGGGCAATTGGTAGGGAACCCTAGACTTGTGAACACAAGTTAGGTTGGACTCAATCGATTGGGTAATCGATTAGAGTTTGGTTTCTCGCGATCAGAAGCTTTCTTGATCGACCGGGTGATCGATTAAGGAAGGTGTGAATCGATCGGCTGATCGATTAGGAGAAATGAGTTGCGAGAACAGAAGGTGGTTGAATCAATTGGTCAATCGATTCAGCCTTCCCTTAATCGATTGATCAATCGATTAAGGGGTCCTTTAATCAATCAGGTGATAGATTACTGAAGTTTTGCGCGAGAGCACAGAAGGGTCCTGAATCGATTGATCAATCGATTTAGAATGCTCGTAATCGATTGGCTAATCGATTACGGTTCAAAAACTAGCCTTTGAACGGCTAAGTCTGACGTGGTAATCGATTGGGTAATCGATTCAAAAACACTAGGCGTCGGGTATATAGGGTTTTCACGTAGGTTTGAAGCGCATCTCTTCAGTAGCTCTTCGACACTTCTCCTCCTCCTTCCATGCCATTTCAAGAGAAGTTTTGGGGCTTAGTGTTGTTGCACTTCCAAAGTTCTAGAGGCGATATCAAGCTTGAAGATAACAAGGAAAGCAAAGAGAGTTTATCATTGTAAATCTTATAAGATTTCATTTTGTATTTGCTTGGATTCTTGTTGTATCTTCTTGGAAGCTTGTAAGAGGTTTCTCCACCTCAAGAAGGAGATCTTTCATAGTGTATGAGAGAGTGAGGAGAGTGAATCCTTGGATTAGTCACGTCAAGGAGGTGGATATCAAATAAATCCTTAGTGTTAGCATTGCTTGAAGTCTTCCGCGATGACAAATCATCTACAAGCTCATCGAAGCTAATCACCCCCTCTAACTCTCCTACCGGTCCTAACAGTATCTAGGCCTTCAACCGAGCCAAGTTGAGTCAAATTTTATGATGTTCAAATTTATTTGATAAAGTAACCGTGTCAAACCAAGTCAAGTCTAAAATGAACAAGTCATCGAAATGATTGTTGAACCTTGATTTGATTTTTTTTTATGAACTTGAATTTGATTCATTTAAATATTATCGAGCTCTCAATTCAAGTTTATTTGATTGTTTGTTATTTTTTATATTTTAAACTTATTTAGTTAGTTATTATGTTTAATAATACAAAATTTATTTATTTATTTTAAAAATTTCTTTATTTATTAATATGTTGACCAACATTCTTAGTAATGAATAGTTTACTAATATTATTCATAAATGTTATAATATTCTTCACGAATATTAACAACTGAAACATATAGATATATATATATTCAACTTTGTTCGACAAATTATTTAAATTTATTTATTTAATTGATTATATATATATTAAATAAATATAAATAAATTATTATCAAATTGAATATTAAATTTAATTATGAATTTTCAGTTCATTTACCACCTTACATGAATTGAACTTATTTTTGCCAAAAAAAAATGATAAATCTAGATGGTCAAATTCTGACCACCTAGAAAAGATTTTTATAAATAAATATAAAATAATTTAATATGAAAATAAATATAAAAAAATAATTTAGTATGAAATAAATAAGAAAGAATATAATTAAGTTTAAATACTTTTAACAATGGTGCTAAAAATTATAAAAAAATTTATAATGAATTTATATATTTTTATAAGTTAAAAAATTAATTTAATATGAAAATAAATAAGAAAAGATATAATTTAATATGAAAATAAATAAGAAAGGATAAAATTAAAAAAATATTAAATTATCTTTTTTAACTTTTTTTTTATTTTTTTATTTGGATCGATACTGACTATTTACTAGTATCAAAAAAAAAAAACAACTTGCATTCTTTCTTTCTCCGGCGTTGGCAAATCTACCATCAGATCTTCACATTTACCGTTTGCGTTCCGAAATAGCTACACAAGTCGGCGCCTCGAATTAACCGTCATTGAATATGCGGTTTAACTTCTGCGCGTTGACTTTGTTCTCGGTAGCTTCGTTCTGGAATCTGGATCCGCCAGCAGCCGGCAATAACTCATCCCCCCATTGAAGCCGGTCAAAGGCCGCAGTAAAACCAGAGACGACTAGTTGTCGTGCCCATTATTTTATTCGCACCCTGAGAAACAGGATCGGATCAAGCTGCTGACTTTTGGGTCTCATCAGTCAACGCCTGCTTCCCTTTCTCCCTTCCCCGGTCTTTATATCGATCCTTCACAAGCTTGCAAACATCACCCTTGGCCTTGGACGCTTGTCCTCTCTCTCTTCTTATTCTTCTTCTTCTCCTTTGAACTGAAACAGAGTGGGCCTTGTTCTACAGAGTCCTCTGTTCTGAACATGGGAAGGCCACCGTGCTGTGACAAGGAGGGTGTCAAGAAGGGGCCATGGACTCCAGAAGAAGACATAATCTTGGTCTCCTACATCCAAGAACATGGCCCTGGTAATTGGAGAGCTATTCCCACAAATACTGGTTAGTTTTTGTTTTTGTTTTTTTTTTGTTTATTTGTTTTTTTTCCTGTTCTTGAATTTGAGGGGGTTTTTTTTAAAAAAAAATTGCAGGGCTTTTGAGATGCAGCAAGAGTTGCAGGCTCCGGTGGACAAATTACCTCCGGCCGGGGATCAAGCGGGGAAGCTTCACGGATCAGGAGGAGAGGCTCATCGTCCACCTGCAAGCGCTGCTGGGAAACAGATGGGCGGCGATCGCTTCGTATATGCCGGCGAGAACGGACAACGACATCAAGAACCACTGGAACACGCACCTGAAGAAGAGGCTGGGGAATCAGGAAGAAAATGTCCCCGAGAACGGTAGCCGGCCGAGCTGCCGGTCGGTGGCGAAGGGGCGGTGGGAGAAGTGCCTGCAGACGGACATCGGCATGGCGAAGCGGGCGCTCAGCGAGGCCCTGGCGCGGAGAGTCCGCCTGCCGCCACCAGCTACGCCTCCAGCACCGAGAACATCTCTCGGCTCCTGCAGTCGTGGCTTAAGCCCGGCCGGTGCGCCACCGCCGCCGCAGCCGCCTCCGGGGGGTCGGGGCCGAGCGAGTCGGCGTCTAGCCCGGGCAGTGTCAGTACGTCGACGGTGGTGTGGCCGAACGAGGACTCCTCGCCGCCGTTGATGTCGTATCTGGAGTCGTGGTTGCTGGACGAGAACGAGAGCCAGGACTTGTTCCTGGAGGACATGGCTGCAATTAGTGACACGTGTAATTTTCTCTGATTAATGGTTGATTTTGAAGGTGAGGGGTGATTGGTTGGAAAAACAAATGGCTAAGATTTTGATTGTTAAAAAAGCAAATTTGAAGTTAATTTTTAGCTTGGCAAGATTAAAGAACGAGTTAAAATATTTGTGAATTTCGATTGTTGATATTACAATTACCAAGTTTAACGACGAAATTAGTGATGAAAAATAAATTTCATCATTAATTAGTTATCAAAATTAAATTCTGTAAATTTTGTCCCTAATTTAGCGATCAATTTAATATTTCGTGATGAAATATTAATTCCATGGCTAGTTTGGGATCAAAATTTGGGTAAGTTCGATTCCTGGCAGAATTCTTCGATATCCTCCTCGATTTTTCTCCCCTCTTTTGTTTCTCCAACGAACTCCTCTCCTCTTCGAACTCCAGCAGACAACCTCTTCTCCTTTCCGTCGGTATGCTTCTCTTCCCTTTCCTCTCTTCTCGTTTTCTCGTAGCCAACTCACGGCCGTGAACTTGATCTGCCACGAGAGTCACAAGCTTGGCCATCTGCAAGCTCCCGACTGCAAGTTTGGCCGGCCGTCAGCTCGCGATCGCGAGTTTGGTCAGCCGCCAGCTTGCCCGGCTCAAGTTTGCAGCCATGAACTTAGTTGCCCGCAAGCTCCAGCCGTGATCTTGGCTGGCCAGGAACTCTATTGTGAGCTCACCAGACTACGAGTTTTGCCAGCAGTGAGATCCGTCGCAAGCTCGCTCGACCGCAAGCTTGGTTGGTCGCGAGACTTCAACGCTTAACTCAGCCATGCCCACGAGCTTGGCTGGGCGCACCCTCAGCTAACCCTAGCCACGAGCTCAGTCGTAACCTCAGCTAATTCTACCAGTGATCATAGTCGGCCACAAGCTCACACTCGTGTGTATCTTATTGTATTTAAAGTATTATATAATGTAATTGATTTACTTAGCAAATTTTTGGTTGTTTTTATTATCATTCAGGTATACTGTATTTTTTTTATCTACATGAGTTTAGTAGCGGAGGCGACACCATTTATGGTCTTTTTATTTCAATACTACTGCACTTATTTTGAAGTTCAAGCTTAATGTTTAGTTTAAATTTAAGTACTGTTGATAATATTCAGTTTAAATACTTAGATTAAGTTTAAGCGTCATTCTGAGTGTATGAATAATGACAAACTATTTTATCCGTATACGGATACCATGAAAGTCCATCTAGCTAGGTATATATGGATTTGTTTCAAATTACTGGTACTATAATAGAGAACCTTATATATTTAAGATAATTAGACCCTTCTGTTACTTCATCATTTGACCCTTCAATTTCGTTAGAAGAATTATCAGTTAATAATAATACAATGTAATCAATGATTTAAATGCGATGAATCGGTTAATAATTATTCAAATATAGATGAAATATCAATAAAAAACTTTATGACATGTTAAAGCTAATGAAAGAGAAGTGTAGGCGTGATTTTTTTTTGTCTTTCTAACTATTAGTTACTGTAAAATTATTGAACATCAAGAAAGAACATCATTTTTAAAATAATATTACGATGACCTAGTTATAAGTAATGCAGTCGCATATCATAAAAGAAAAAAAAATTATCACGAAAATTATGTATTACTTTCCTATTAATGTTGCAGTGTTATGAAAAAAAAAAAAACCTGATTCGTTCATAAAATCAGCTTGTTTATAAACTTTTATATGACCTAGTTACCCTTCTAATAGTGTTATTATATGGATTTAATTATGTAATCTTTAGCTGAAAGTCATATTTGGCTGAATTTGTAATAAAAGAAAAACTTAAGCCTTATTCTAGTTTAATAATTTCTTAATAAACAAACTTAACACAAATAGTCCATTTTGTTTAATATAGATACATTACAATTTATATAATAAATTAATAAAAATAAGTATTTTTTAATCTAGTTTATGAAATGAAATAAACATGCAATAATTATCATTATATTTGGTTAATAGAAATAGTATGCAAAATAATTTTCTAAGGAAGAAAATATCCCTATGTAAATATTTTATCCAAATCATTTAGTTGTACATGCCTAACTTGCTCCCCTCATATAGCTTAATTAAATAAGTAGTTTCAACCGGCTTGTCCAGCCTCCCAATATATCCAACATGGCTCATACAATCAGTTCACCACACTCTAGTCGCGCACCCCTAACTGGTTTAATCGACTTGTCCAACTCAACTAGTCTAATTGATCTACCAAATTCAATCAACTCACATCTATGATTATTTAGGTTGTGCGCCCTATTCAACTCGATTGACCTAATTGGCTGGTGCTATCTCGGGTGCTCAATCTATCATTCAAGCATGCCCCGCCCGAGTACATTAATTATCATGATCCAACCTAACTAAATTGGCCAGGACTTAGACTTGTTGACTCGACTAGCAAGACTGACCCACTAATTAGGCCAACTTAACTATCCTCGACCACTTATGCTCTGTTTACTTGGGAGAGAGGACAATAAAACTAAGGAAAAGTTTTCACAGTGAAATTTTTCTATTATTTACTTCATTAAAATTAAAGAGGGAAGAAAATATAATCCATCTGCAGATAGTTTTGGAGTCAAAATCGATCATCTTAAAATCGAACGGAAAGCAGAGGATGGATAAAAAAATAACGCATATACCCTTTTTCATTCACAAAATTACATTAAATACCAAAAAAATAACGCACACCCTTTTTAACTCATAAAATTACACCATATACCAAAAAAATGTTGCATGCCCTTTTACATTAACAAAATTACGCCGCATATACCTACCGTTCTCAAACAAGCATGCAAAGAAAGAGATTTTTTCCCTTTCCATTCTCTTCCCATGCTCCCTAAGTTTGTTTGATTCATTCATCATCCACTCCGTTAGGTAAATAGAGCATTAGTCTTCTCTCACTTACCTAGTTTATAAGCCTCTCAGGGCTATGGTGCAACGAAAGAGAGACTAATTGTCATCTTTGACATCCACGGTTAGATTCCCAACTATGACATATTTTAAAAGGATTTTTCCTCCAAAGAGGCGCAAATCTTAGTTGATGATCACTGATTTTTTATGAGATCAAATCGATCGCCAAAGATTCGACGTTATCAACATAGTTGATCATTTTCCTTCCCTAGTCTATAGGAATGTAAAGTATAACACTACACGTGAAATAAAAATTGGCCCAGAGCTGCCCTTGAATACTATTTAAGACCCTTCAGCAACTCACATGGTCAGTTCTTGTCATAAATTCCCCTTCTAGATGAACAGCTAATTACCCAAGAATGCATAATTGAATATGCATCGCACTCATCAATTTCCAGCATTAATGAATCCAAATTAATTAACATTTTCTGGTGCATGCATTCATTCCCTTGCTAGCTAGAAAGAAGAAGCAAAACTAGATCCTGCAACCTCGCAGCTTCTGTCTCATGGCCATGGCCCATGAACGAGGCAATTGGCAGGAAACGAGCTGTTAAGCTCTTGAATACTCCGCGTTAGAGTTAATTTATATACATACTGTAATTGCTTCACTGTCGTTGAATGCTCGCCTATATATGATGGATCTTATAGTTCATTCGCAATCGTGATGTGTTTTGGAAAGCTAGCCAGAAACTTTATGTAAATAGGGAATTAAGATGATCTGGTGATGAGCAAATGTGAAGGAAGTGATCATTAATAGTCCAACATTACATTAATTACGAGCTTTAATGTTTTCCGCAGACTTCATGACGGTTTACGCCTTTAAAATCCAAGTAGCAAGAAGGAAGGCTTTAGTCAAGTGATCAATGATGCCATCGGATAGAAGTTTATGAGTTGTAGGCCACGAGTGCGTAGATAGAGCTCTACTATCATCAGTGGGCACGAATGAGACATTCATGTACAGCTCAACTACATCTGTTGGGATCCTTAGGCTACGTTTTATAAGGGGTAATCAGTCTTGTAATGTAATCAGGATTATATTATAAGATTGATTATTTTGTTTGATGTAGTTTTAAAACTGTAATGTAATATAATCTATATTACAAAAGTTAGTAAAAATGTTGTTAATCTGGATTACAATATCAACAACATGTAATCTGGATTATATTATAGGCACTATTACATTACAAATTGGATTATATTACCGCTAACCAAACGTAGTCTTAGTTTTGTATATGAATCAAAACTAACTTTCCTAAGCAATTTGCAATTTGACCTAGGACCATGAAGTATCATAAGCTACCATGGTGTAGACGAGTTGGACAGAGTTGCTTTGGACGATCGTCGATTCTCGCAGGATTCATTCCCACGAGGATTAAATGTCTTGCCATCTAGGAGGGCGTTCGATTAATGATTTACCTTCCTTAAGATAAGGGTTTAGTTTGGATAAGTTAAAATTGGAGGGCCAAATTGCAAAAGACCACCACTTATATCCCATCCTTCTTCTCTTCACAGCCCACGCCCGAAGAGTTCGCCTCTTGTCTTCGCTCGACGCCGCCAAACTCCCTCTCGCGGTTCTCCTTCCTCACCCAAGTCGCCCGACGCCCAAAGCCGACTTTTCTTTCTCGCCTCGCTCTCCTCTCTGGATCAGGGACTGGCGATTAGGGCCTAGAGGAGCCGCTGTGATTTTGGTGCCGACGACTGAGCACCACACCTTCAAGTTCTAACAGGTGAGTTCTTAGATCTAGGGTGCTAGACCTTGTTGGTTCCAATTGGTGGCTAATCTTTTTGGGTTTACCGCAGCCTTCGATGGAGGTGGGTTTGTGCCGGATTACCACTGGAAGAGCACTGTTCCGGCGCCAATTAGGTGAGTGTCTCTCTTTAGGGTTTGCTGTTGATTAGGTGATGTTTTGAGTAGATCAGTAGATGGATGGTGTTTGGATCAGTTTGGGTTGTTTCCGTTATTTTTGCCGTGAGTTTGGATTTTGATTCATGATTTAGGCCTTGGTTGATTTCTGATCCAGCTATGGAATTGGTAACTTTAATTAGAGGTTGGATTGAGATGGGTGTTAGGTTGATGATCAGATTCCTTAATCTTCTTGTTTCTGCCATGAACATCCTTGAGCGTTGATTTGGAATTGCTATGATCAGAACTGTTGAGGTTTTGATTGGGAAGGTTGTTCTCTTTTTTTTTTTTTTTTGGTTTTTCTGATGATGTTTTGGCTCAGAATCGTTGCTGCCCCATATGCCGCGAGCACCTTGTTGTGCAAGGTTTGTTTTGGATATTTTCTAGCTACTTTTCCTACTGCTATGAGCTCCAAAGGGAGTCAATTGTGGTTTTAGGAAATATTTGATCATGGATCTAGTGTTGGGTTGAGTTGGAGGTTAGGCTAGGTTTAGACTAAGCCTAGATCAAACATAAACTCAATAAATAAGAATTACACTACATGAAAATTACTTTTTCATAGCGCACTATTAACAACGCATATTAAGAGCACGTTGTTAATAGTATTATTAACGGCATGCATATTGCTGTGCACCGTTAATAATCATAAATTAAAAAAAAACCATCAACGGCGTACATTAAAAGTACGCTGTTAATATTTTCATTAATGACATGCATATTAACGTACGTTGTAAATAAATAATAATAATGATGGCATGCAAAAAATTGGTACACTGTTAATACATCCATTTATTATTAACGGCGTGTGATACGCTGCAAATAAAACTACAATTAGGCTGCGTTTGGTAGGGGGTAATCCAACCTGTAATGTAATCAAGATTACATTATAAGTTGGATTCCTTTGTTTGGAATAATTTTAAAATTGTAATGTAATGGAATCTCGATTACAAAAGTGACTCAAGATTTGTAATCTCGATTACAAAACAAAAACGATGTAATCCAATTACATTACTGCTTGTAAAGTCGTCGGCCGGGCGGTGGCGGTCGCCAATCGACCGGCCGGCGGTCGACCGTCGGCCGCCGGGCGGCCGATTGGCGGCCGGCAGCCGGCGGCGGTCGTCGGTCGCCGGTCGCTAGCCGGCCGTCGGGCGGTCGTCGGTTGCCGGCCGACAGCCGGCGGCGGTCGTCGATCGTCGGTCGGCCGGCGTGGTCATCGGTCGCCGGTCGACTGACGGCGGTCGTCGGTCGCCTGACGGCGGTCGTCGGTCGCTTGACGGCGGTCGTCGGTCGCCGGCCGACCGACAGTAGTCGCAAATCATGGTCGTCGGTCGTCAACCACCAATCTTTGATTACATTACAGGATGGATTACCTTTCACTAAACGCAGTCTATGGTTATCAAAGATTACATACAACTCGCTACCAAACACAGTAATATAATCAAGATTACATTACATTATATTACAAACTTGATTAGATTACAGATTCGATTACATTACCTCTTACTAAACGCAGCCTTAACGCTATTTTTATTTATTTCCGTCTCATTCTTTTTTCCCCCTTATTTTCTTTCTTTCCCAATACCCTGCGCCTTGACTCATTGCCCTCCTCATCGCTCGACTTTCTGCCTCCTCCTCGCCGTTTCTCGTCGCTGCTCAACTCTCCGCCTTCTCGTCGACTCCTCAGCGCCATCTTCTCCGCCTCCTCCTCACAGACACTGTCTCGACTTTCCGTTATCTTCACTGCCTCTTCCTCACCGACACCGCCTCTGTCTGCTAGTCATCAAAGGCTCTAATCTGAAACGTTCTGTGACTCGTCTCCTCCCACAGTCTCCCCCATGCTTTCAACCCACACTTCTCTCCTTGATTGCTTCTGTTGCTCGCTCGTCTGGCTAGCTCGCCTAGTAGCCCACACACTTCCGCCCCATGGTAACTTCTCCGGCCTGCGCTAGGGCTTGATTCCAGGTTAATTTTTTCCCTTTCCTCTGCTTCTTCCTCTTAAGTTTCTTGTCCTTCTTATGCTTTTCCCCCCTTGTTTCTTCATTGATTGTCCTCGGAGGAGAGGATGAGTTAGATGAGTAAAAATTGTATTTCGTATTCATACCCTTGTTCTGTCTTGACGATGCAGGTATGGAAGGGAGAGCCAAAGAGTTATCACCATCTTCAACGAAGTAGGTGGGGCGTGTCTTGCTTGGTTTTAGAAAAGTGATCCAATTGTCTTTACTCAAGTCACACATAACTCATTTTGCTATTGTAGATTCAATTTGCCTTCCTTGCTTTATTTCATGATCTAAGATGCATTATTTCAAGCATATCCATATGATTTTTTTTTCAAGATAAATATACCATGAGTCACATGCAAATTAACCATCCAAGTCTATTTGATTCAATTTGCCTTCCTTCACGACTCCATTATCTAAGATGCACTACTGCAATGATACTAATATCATATTTATAAAAACAAACCAAGCACATTGGGAATGCCATATTTTGGATAAATTATCTACAAGAGATGGTTATAATAACAAATCTCTTTCTTAAAACAACTACTAGAATAAGAACTATAGTTTTGTTGTAGGGAGAATGTATTAAAGATGAAGCAGAAAAGTTCAACAATAAAATCCAATGAAGTTAATTATATGCTAAAGTTTTGTATCATATATTGTTGCACTTACATTATTAGTTTTTCAATACAAATTTGACTTTTATTAACTGCTTAACATCTATTACAACTAAAAATTGGCATGCCCAATTATTGCAACATATGCATTTTTTTTAGAATTAAAAATATTGACTGGTGCAATATATTAGTTTTCACCCATGGTTTCATTTTTTTTTTTTATCTTGATGAGCTGTAGAACTAGAAACTTGTACATTAATAGGTCAATGGTGTTTTGCTAGATGACAATTGGCAAAGAGAAACACTTTAACGATGTATCAAATTATTAGCATTTATTAAATATGCATTGGATCATCACTATCGGCAAGTATGCATTGCTAAATTTTTTTTGCAAGTCCAACCATGAAAGGATGTGGAGAAAAAGATGATTTCATTCTTATATTGATTCCCAACACCTAATTCATACATTTTAAAATCTAAAATTTCTAAAACTTAATTTTTCTTGTTTGCATTATGAATTCTATAAATAACTTCCAATGACTATTGACTTGGTATAGTTTGCCCTTATCTCTTGGTTTATAAGGTATATCATTTTGCTTCGATTATCAATCTTTTTGGATAACATTTTTTTGCTGTCGGATATTTTTGCCCTTTCATATCTAGTTTTCGTTCATGTTTGCTGCTGGACTAATACTAATGGTGTTTGCTATATTTATATATTTGATCCAATTTATCTTGAAATTATTAGAGTTTCATTTAGTAGGTTTAAATTTTGAGAAATTTAAAGTGCCTCTCTGGAGAGTAGAGGTGTTATATTTGCTATTATAAATTGTTTTATTCTGGCATATTTGCTGTCATATTGAGCTCACATTATTAATGTTTATGAATCTGAATAATCTTGCATATTTTTAAGCCTACTCTTGTTCCTTCTTTAGTAGCTACCAAATAGATGTACATAGTTGAGGTCTATATCATACTTGCATTATTGCTTTGTTTGATTGGTTCCCTCCTTTCTGTTTTGAAATTGCTTTGTTTGGTAGTTATTAAGATAGTTTGTTAACTATGTTGAAATTTAACAATTAAATGTGCATAGCTTTTTCTAGTTATTTTTGTTGTCAAATAGAATAGAAAGCAATTGCAAGTTTAGAAGTATCTCTTTGGATATCAACTAAGTGCTTCATTTTGGGGTTGATTACTCATGTTAAATCTTAAGCTGAATTGCTTTTTTTAATCAAACGTTTCAATACAAACTTTAGGTGCAAACTGAGTTGGTTGAATCTGATCCAATCACTAATTGGTTTGAAAATCTGGATACTGGTTTCTCATAAATTTGTTCTTGTTATCATTTTGTATGAAGATTAAATCTTGATGTTGTTTTCTCATAAATTATCCTCTTTTTTTTAGAAAGAAATACAAGAATATAGTAGTCAAGGTTTTGAGTTTCGTCCCGTGCCGGACGGCACGGGACAAAACTTACCGTTCCGCTGGAGATCCGAAACCGGCACCGAAGGGTTCGTGATTTCGTGCATGCATCACGCGGCGATGGGCGGAGGGAATCGTTCAGAGCCGGAGGAAAAGACGCACGCCGGAGGAAGAAACCCACGCGCGTGCTGCTGGGGCGTCGCGAGACTCCTCCGGCGCTGCCGGAAGAGTCGCCGGACTCCTCCGGCGCCGGCGGAAGCTCCGCCGGACGGCGCCTGAGTCGCCGGCCGCCATCGCCTCTGCCTGCGCCTGCACCTGCCCCTGCGCCTACGCCCGCGCTAGGCCTGGGGGGAGGAATTGTTTTATAAACATTTCCTCCCAAAAATATTTATCTCAATAAAATATTTAAAATTAAATAAATTTTATTAATTAATTTTCTGAAAATTATTTTAAATGTTTCAAATATTATTTAAAAATTCTACAAAAAATTAAAAATCTAAAAAAAACCTTAAAAATTTCTAAAAAATCATATTTATATTTTGATATATTTTTTATTATTTTATATATTTATTATTTTATTATTTAATTAATATTATGATATTTTTATCATTTTAAATATATATTATTTAAATTAATAATTAATTAAATGAATAAATAAATAATTTATATAATTATTATATGTAAAGTAGTATTTTATGTTAATTTATATATCTATTATAGATAATATTTTTTATCTTAGAATAAATTTGAAATTTAGATGCATAAATATTACGATATTAAACTTTTTATTTTTAGCATTTTTGCTCCAGAACATATAAAGTTATGGTATTAATAACTTAGTAAGGTTTAATTCGAGTTATTGATAGATTAATTTTTTTAAAGAAAATTATATTTAATTTTTATAACGATATTAAGTTATTCAATAATTGAAAACTTATATAAAATTAATATATGATTTATTTTTAAATTATACACTATAAACATATTTATCTCATAATTATTATATATAAATAAAAAATTACCGAAACCGTACCGGCACGGCACGATACGATATCGAAACCGTATCGTTCCGATATGGGACCGAAACCTCGGCACGGGTCGAGATTTTAAACCTTGATAGCAGTATTGTGAATGATGTTTTTAGTCATGTTTCTCAGGTAATTATCTTCAAATGAAGTATTTCTAAATTATAAAATTGTTATAAAAATATACATGGTTAAATTAATAACTTTGTATTGTTTATTTACAGACAAATTTGAGGAATGTTAGTCATGAAGGTATCTGTGCTAATACTAAATGTTAGTTGCTTCATTGGTCTGCTGATGACGCAATAGGAAGCATGGTCGCATGATTATCTAATTTTATAATATTGTATGATTGATACATATTCTATTGATTTTTGTGAATTGAAAGTTTAATTGTTGTTATCTAATAGTTAGAATCTTGTCTTGAATCTTCAAACCTTATTTTGGTATAATGACAAACAATAAATTTTATTGATTTTGTGTGGATTAGATTTGTACTAAATTTGTTATAAAATGTTGGTATATTATGTTTGTTAATGAAATTATTTTTTTAATATAGATAAGAATATCAACAGCGTGCAACGCACACCGCGGAAAATAATATTCGCAGTGTGTGTTGTAGATATTATTATCTGCAATGCGCAAGGCATGCTGCGGATATTATTTTCCACGGTGTGCGTTGCACGCTGCGGATAATTATATTTATAGCGCACAATGCACGCTGCGGATAATATAGGACTTTCAACATCTTTTAATTGTGCAGCGTGCAATGTGCGCTGCGGAAAGTGAATTTGTGTTTTGCGAAAAACCATTTTTGTTGTAGTGTTAGTTATTTAATTAGAGTTAACTAAATGATAATGGTATTATGATTAACCCTAATACATTTTACGAATTTGATTAGCTACTAACTACTTACTAAATAGCTAAATGATTATGTCCCTTGTAGCAGGTCATTAACTTGGTTGATTGGCTACAGATATTTAGATGGGAAATTCTTTTCTGATACGAGCATCTCCATCTGAGACGGGTATCTTCTAACTTGTCTCTGTAGATATTGTCAGGTTTCTATGCATGATTTTTTTTATGGATAGTAGTAGGGTTTATTTTTATTTGCCTTTTGTTTATCCTGTTTGATACCTACTGCTTGACCCTTTGACACACTCAAAGTTTAATTTCATTACAGTCTCTTTTTGATACTCTTATTCGGTTAGAGTACATGCGTATAGGAATATTTGTATGACATATACTTGATATTTATTGATACTTAGCATTATTGTATACTTAATAGGTATTTATAGGTCATGATTTATGTTTCAGACCTGTACATGCCATTTTGAGATTTACTGGATGGGTAGTGCGTGTGCCAGCGTCGTGCATCATCTTTGCATTATTATATAACTAGCGATCCTTGTCTCCTTTGTGGTTGACATGGGTCGTTAGTCATATCAGGATCTGCACACACTGTCACTCATGGGTTAGTGGTACTATCAGGAGGGTGTGTGTAGTTTTCCTGTTAAGGCTTCGCTCGGTCGCTCATGGGTAGTGGTTTCCGCATCGTGGTAGCCGACAGGGATCCTTTCTCTTTCCTATGATACGAGGAGATGAGAGTGGTGCTCTCCCATATGACTTGGGGTAGGGTAGGAGGGTGTCATTCGTCAACATCCTGTCCACTCGGTTACTCAGGAGCAGTGACGACAGAGTACATACAGTTATCATAGTCCTACCCACTCGACCTCACCCATGATCGGTGACGGTAGTTGACTGGCGTCAGGGGTGATCATGTCATTGCATCATATGCACGATTGCATGAATTGCATTTGTTTGTGTTTGCTGTATATGTTTAAGCTATGACTGTGCATTTGGATGATATGCACATACAGAAAATATTTATTTGCTTATGGTCTAGTGAATAATCAGGTTCGGGGATTTATGACCTTCACACCCCTCAGGTGAGTTTGATATGAATATATACTTGCATGTACTGTACCGAATATGTATTCTGATTTTTCCTATGAGACTGTATCTGTTTGCTTCTGTGCTGCTGTTGTAGGATCTTTTTTAGCCATGTATATCTATTTGTTTATATACCCGTGGATTCCTCATAGATTCACAACCACTTGCTTTATTTTTGTATCCAGACGTATTTGGAGTCGTTAGGAGGGATGAGGGAGCCCAGCAGCTAGTCTCTCTACCCATCAAGTTGACTATGTTATGGTATTTGTGTTACGTATGAATCTTTTGATATTTTATCAATTTTATGGATATGTATTGGTGCTTTGTATTTTTGTATGCCCTGAGGGGCTCATGTATTCGTTGCTTTGTCGTAAGTCGGATTGGTTCGCAGTCAAGTCAGTTTTGGTATATTTGTGTTTTACTATCTCTTTTACTTTTCTTATTCCAGCCGTGTTGGCTAAATTATCTGTTAGCCGCATAGGCCTTGTATCGAAGATTTAGATTGCCCGCTGTATAAAGGAGGTGTTGTCCGATTTTCGTCGGGCATGTGACTCCTCCGGACGTGATAATCTCGTTGTGCGACCGACGATAAAAAACACTCGTGTAACGCCCGTAAAATCCTCTCAATATTTTTCTTTAAAATATTGATCATGCCTATATGGATTCTTGAGTAACATATGAATACTAGCATGAACCTTAGCATGATTTCTTATATGGATTAAAAAGCTAAGTACTAATGAGCCTTACATGGGCCTTCTAGTACCATGGCTATTAGTGGACCTTGGGTAGAATTTTAACATAAATAGAAATGAGTTTCAATTAGGAATATTAGCATAACTCTTGGTGGGCTCTTATGTGGGTCTTGCCAAAAATAAGAGTAAATGGAATAAAAAGAAAGTATATGCACCAAGGATTGAACCTTGGACCTAGAATTGAGGCAAAACCTCATCATGCATGTACTAACAAATTCACCTAGTAAGGGAGTGCTATTGGAAAAGAAAGAAGATTTTAGTTGAGGCTAAAAGAGGTGAAGAGGTACCATGTGAAGAGGCACCATGCCCCTTCACTTGGTATAAAAGAGATGGATGAGAAGTGAAGAAACACTTAAGTTATTTTTCTCCTCTTTTCTTCCACCAAGGCTCTTCCTCTCCCCTCTTCTTCCTCCTCCTTGCCGTGACCCATAAGGGAGTTTTCCCCTTGGAAAACTTCATAAGAGGACTCCCTCTTGAAGATCTAAGGTTTCCTACAAGGCTACAAGGGCAAGGGGTGTTCTAAGGTCAAGAAGGTCTTCATCTTTTTCTCTATTTAAGGTTTATAACCAAGACAACAAGAGGTAAAATTCCCTCACCTGTGGTATAATAGCTTTTATGTTGTCTTTCTTGATTTAAGATTTGTTTGGGATCTATGTTGAGAAAACTATGGAATTAGGGCTCCTATAAGTTTCGGCCAAACACCATTTTAGGTAGGGGTGTAAACGAGCCAAGCCGCTCGCGAGTTATTCGGGTCTCGGTTCGATAGAAGCTCGTTCGAGTTCGTTTAATAAAGCTCGTTAACATTAAAGAACCAAACTCAAACTCAGCAGTATTCGGCTCGTTAGCTCGTGAACAGGCTCGTTAATAAGCTCGTGAGCTATTCGTAAAATATAAAATTAATATTTAACATTAAATATATAATTTTGACACTTTTACATTTAATAAATATAAAATATCCAATAAAACTTATTTGTATGAATAAAATCATAGATTTTAATAAATATTTTATATTTTTTAGAATATATAATTTATTTTTTCAATAAATTGATGAATAATTTAATTAATAATTTATTTTTGGTATGTTCGTTTAGGACTCGATTAGGCTCGAATATGCTCGCGAGCCATCACTATATTCGATAAATTAAGCTCGAGCTCGGCTCGATAATAAACGAACCAAACTCAAACTCTCAGGTATTCGGCTCGGCTCGGTTCGATTACAGCCCTATTTTAGGGCTTGGGATGATGTTAAAACCTCACTTATACTTCCTAATGCTTTCTCATGATAAAATAAGAATGAATTGTGAGTTGTGAAATTTTTGTAGCACTCAAATCCCCTTATGAAGTTTCGACCCCCTCTCCTTTTCATGGTTAGGATTAGATCTAATCCTCCAAGCATGCTTATTATGATTCCCTATGATACAATGGATGTTAATTGTGAGTTATACGAATTTTCCATGTACTTGTGACCCCTCTAGGGTTTCGGCCAAGATCCCTTTCCATGCTAGGAATTAAAGTTAGCCCCAATCATGTGTTCTAATGGCTTCCTATGACATTGTATGTATTGTATGGGCGTTACTTTAGTTATAGTACCTCACATGTTGCTTGAATAATGAGACTTTCATTTACAAACTTTCGGCCAAGCACCTAAGTCTAAGGTTTGGGTTAGGCTAAGGTTTCAAGTGTACTTGTTTATGGCTCATTATGATGTAAATATATGTTCAAGTATGTTGTATGAATTTTATGGTGCCTAAACCCTAACTTTATGTGCTATGCATCACGACCTTGTATGCTTATGTTATGTGTCATGTTTTAGTAGGTTTTATTCATGGATGTTTTAAACCATATACCATGAACATATGTGTTGTGAAGTATGCATCATGTTTATGTAGAATTATGCATGCATTATGTTAAATGCCTTGAACATATGTATTATGATATATATATTATGGTTATGTAGAGCTATGCATGTTTTATGTTGAATGTCATGAACCTATGTAGTATGTATCATGTTCATATGGATCCTACCCATGCATGCTTTATGATAGATACCATAATCATGTATGCTATGTGATATGTACATGTATGTAAAAACTTATCTATGCATGCTTACCTTATGTACCATGATCATGCATGCTTTATGAACTAAGATGATGTTTATGCCTTTAAGACATAATTATGTATGTATGTCATGCCTTATGAATTAAGATGATGTTCATCCCTCTAAGGCATAATGATGTGTGCATGACATACCTTATGAATCAAGTCTATGTTTGTGCCTTTAAGACATTATGATTTATGCATTAACTATGAATGATGAAATGCTAAGTATGCTTTATACCATGCTTCATGTATTAAGATCATGTTTATATCTTTAATTATGCTATGTAAGTTCTATGAATGATGAAATGCCAAAAGCATTTCTTATGATGAAAAAAAAAGCATGTGAAGCTATTTTACTTTATGGATGGGCTTGTACCGGACCCAAGTAAGGTCCAAGGGATGAGCTCCTTAGAAAGCCTCGGTTCTGGGACTACCATAGCTGTCCAATAGGGATGGGCTCCTTAGAAAGCCTCGGTTCTGGACTACCGTAGCTGTCCCTATGTTGAAGGTAACCTAGTACCCTAGTAGGTCGAGACTAGCTACCTCGCATTTACTTAGGGATGCGTGCAAATGATGGATGTATGTGGTACAAGCCAGAGCCCCCCTTGATGTTGAGATTTATGTTTAAGTACTTATAATTATGATTTTCAAATAAGCATCCTTATGTTATGTGCATTTAACTCATGCTAATCATTTTATGCACTTATCTCTCATGTTATGCATCTATTCCATGTCAAGTATTTTATATGCTTATGTTTTATGTCAAGAACTTCTTTATGTTAAGTATTTTATGTGCTTATATTTTATGTCAAGTACTTCTTATGCCATGAACTCTATGCACTTTCATTACATGTTAAGCACTTCGATATGATTATGTGTTTTCATGTACATCTATATACCTCCTCATGTCAAATGCTTTATGAATACCTTCTCATAATATGCTTTTGTTTTGTTACACTCTCTATGTTATGTCCTGTCCATTGACTATATGTGACGTATGATTTTAGTGAGTAGGAAAGGGTCTTACTAAGTCTATGTGCTTATAAATTTTATTTTCTTATACCGCAGATCAAGCAAGAGGATACTAAACTAAGGGAAGTAGTAGGAGGGGCAAGTGTGTGTGTGGCAGTGACATGGCAAAAGAAAAAGAAAAAGATCCTATTACTCATAATTGTCATATGTTTTATGTTTTGCATTGTTATCTTTAGTTTTCATGCTATACTTTATGATGGTTTTCTTAAAGAACAACTTACTAGGAAAATTTTATTACTTATGTTGCTTATGAACAACTTATGTTGATTTCTATATCGTGCTTTATTGCTATACTTATCATTGCTAAATTATGATGTTAACATGCTATACCATGATGTGTTCGTTTAGAACAATATGTTAACTTTAAGCTTGATGGTAGGATAAGTTATGTTTAATACAAGCATGTTCAAGAATGTTATGTCTCACATGCTATGTCTTACTTTTTTTTGTTACGACAATGCTAAGTTTACCAAGTAACCATGTTTAAGAATAATAGCTAGGATATGTCAACATGATTCAAGTTTTAATTGCATGGTTTAAACGTATATGTATGAAGTTTTAAATTATTCCGCTGCATTAAGATCTCCATATGCATATATGTATGCTCGCGTAGTGCCGTCATTCGCCTACATCATAAGGCGGGAAGGGCGGGCATTACAACTCGAGGGAGCGAAATCACCTTTTGTTTCATAAAATATCATAATTTCCTTTGTTTTCACAATGTTCCATTTATACTAAGCTTGACATGCAAATCAAAGCCCAAGGTGAAAACCCACCTTCACACATGTTAATTAATGGAGTATTTGTTCGTGCATGAATCCTAAAATGATCTTCCGCATGAATCTTAAAATTAGTAGAGGGGCCAGAAATTGTAATCTATCCAGATTAATCATTCATAGCCAAAAAAAAGGGTTTTGTGATGAAATTTGTGACAAATTTTAAAAATATAATATATCCGATGAAGTACATGTTTGAGACCGTTATTGTCATCGAGAGGTCAATACAGACACATAGAAACTTGTTTTGTCTCAATTTAAGCTCCGTAGGACCTTCTACGTTATTTAAAAGGTATTTCTTTTATTTTTTTTAAAAAATTAATATTTAACGAATATATGGATTCATTACAAATTTATGACGAATCCACATATTCGTTGCAAAATTTGCAATGAATTCCAAATTCGTTACAAAATTTAATATTTTTTTTTTAAAAAAAGTGACGTGTTTAAATATCGTAGATGACCCTAGAGAGTTCAGAATTCGACAAAATAAGTTCCTATGAGTTCGTATTGATCTTCTGATTACGTTGACCGCCTCGAACATGAATTTCAAAGGAAATACCGAGATCGATCAATTTTGTAATAAAAAGATCATAATACTTTTAAACTCATTTAATTTTGTTAAGTCTTTTATCCACTTATCTTTTAAATATGAAAAATAATATATCCTAAAATTCGCCTAATTAAGAGTAAATGTGAAGGAAGTTATTAATAGTCCAGCATTACATTAATTACGAGTTTTAATTTGTTCCTAAGACTTCCTAATTGTTTACGCCTTTAAAATCCAAGTAGAAAGAAGGAAGGCATTAGTCAGGTGATCAATGATGCCATGGTAGAAGTTTATGTGTGGTAGGTTACCGCGAAGGCGTAGATTAAGCAATTTGCAATTTGACTTATGACCATAAAGTATCATAAGCCCCCGCGGTATAGACGAGCCCCCACGGTATAGACGAGTTAGTACTCGGATGATAGAGTTGCTTCGTTAGACAAGAGTTGATTCTAGATTAAAAATGCCCTAGCTCTCATATAGGAGGCCACTCAATACGTGATTTACTTTCCTACATCTTGTTGTGAGGCCGACAATGAATAATACTCGTAAGGAATGAAGTCACCTTATGCTTCATAAAATATCATAATTTCCTTCGTTTTCACAATGTTCCATTTATACTAAGCTTGACATGCAAATCAAAGCCCAAAGTGAAAACCCACCTTCACACATGTTCATATGAATTAATGGAGTACTTGTTCGTGCAAGAATCCTAAAATCATCTTCCGCATGAATCTTAATTAAAATTAGTAGAGGAGCTAGAAATTATAATTTATTCAGACTAATCATTTGGAGATTTAGGACTGATGAAGTGAATAATTGATTAAAATGGTTAAATGTATGGAAAAATTCTTAAATATATGGACATCTTCCCTAAACTCTAAAATGGGCCCCCATGATAAAAGGCGATTAACTCGTCTTATAAAATGGGATCCGTGACTATAGCCCCTTAGACTAACCGTTGCTTCTGTCCTTGAAACATTATTTTGCATGTATAGCCCTAAAGTTCTATGAAATTATAGTATATATTAAGGGGTAAACAAACAGAATTAAAGCAAATAATATAAAAATATTGATACTTGAGTTCGAAAAAACATATATGTTTTTCAAATTTAATTCGAAATTCAAAAATATAAATAATTTTGGCTTCAGCTTGATTCAAAATAAAATTCGAATTCAATTTCGATTCGAATTGTTCAAACATTGATTCAATTAGAATTAAATTATAATTCGAAAAGATTTAAATTTGAGTTCGGTTCGAATTATTTAGAATCAAATTATAGTTCGAAAAGACTTAAATTTGAGTTCGGTTCGAATTATTAAATCCTTAAGTTGAGCATATTAATATAAAATTATGTAAAAACAATCATAGTTTAATTCAAATTCGGCTCGCGAATGACTTGTGCATAATTGAACAAAATATTATGGTTTGTATTCCGTTCGAAAAAATTATCAAATTGGATAATTTCAAATACAAATTAAATATTTTTCAAGCTTGCTTGAAAAGCAGGCGAACAGATTTGGTTCATTTGCACTCCTAATATACATTTATCAAATTATGTTATAGATATTACTAAGTTGTATTTTAGATGTTCTTGACAATAAGAACGTAAAATCGTTGTCTTAATGGTCCCTCACTGTTTGAAAGGGAGGTAAATCATAGAAGACTTAATCCAATAACAACAACACATGTAAAAAATAACTAAGACTAGATGCTCTTGACTTATATTATAAGTGTTACTAAATAGTATTATAGATGCCAAATAGTAGTATGATAACTACTGCAGAAAGAGTATCCTAAAAGACACCAAAGTGTATTACAGCTACCCCCAAATTATATGATATGTACGACTAACTTATAAGTGCAAGTGATAAAGTGATAGTAAGGGGATTGGTTTGAGTGTTCAAGGGAAGGTGTGATAAAGCATTGAGATGAATGAAGTAAAAAATTGATTTTGTTCATCGGCTCACTGCGAGCTGAAAAAGAAGTAAATCATTATGAGCATTAATCTCTTAGATGGGAGAATATTTAAATCTATCTCTTAGATGGGAGAATATTTAAATCTCAGAAGAATGAACCTAACCTTGCAGGAATCGAGATTGGACCAAAGAAGTAACTCTGTAGCTAAGTATCAACTCGGCTACACCATAGGTGCGAGAAAACATAAAAAAGGCATAAATTGAAATGACGATGTCAGTAAATTATCATTAAAAAATCACCCAAACTATCTAAGTTTGTCTCCAAATGTTTCATTCCACACGGCTTCTAACTCCTAAGCCTTAAGTGAGTATTTATCTAATGGTAATGCCCCATGTGGTAAAGCATATCCTGTTTTCAATAACAAATTATAAAGAAGAAAATAAACCTCAGAAACTAAAAACATGTTTAATCTGATAGTGGTTCTTTCCAAATTAAAGACAAAAAAAAAAAAGAGAGAAGAAGATGAAAACACACTATTGCCCTTTTCCTTTTAGACCATGACCAAGTCCAACTAGTTCAGTTCATTTCATTTCATTTCCACTGAATTCCCTCCCTCACTTATTCATCCAAAGTTCCTCCACATTATTTCACTTAAAAAAACAAAAGCAAAACAGTCTGGTTCTGCACAACAAAACATGACATTGGTCATGAGATTCTCTGCATGGAATGCAGTGCAGCCATTAAAGCAAAGATTTGTGATTATTACACAGGGAGACAAAAAAGCAAAAGCTCCATTTTCTCAGACCTTGAGTCATGTGAGAACCTTCTAAAACACCCTTCTCGGGCTGCTCAACTGAATCCAAAGTGCTCAGTTTCCATTCAGTGTTTACATAAATGGACTGAGGCAACTCGATCGAGCTTCCAACATTTGCAAGCAATGGCTGCTTGCAGCTTCAAGCTCCTTCTCATCTCAGTCTACGTCGCTTTGTTGTTGGCCAGCGAAGCAAATGTTGGTTGTGTCGCAGCCAAGAAGCCTTTGGCTCGTCGTGGTACCGACCGGCCGGGCGACAGTAAACCAACGGCCAAGCCATCATCGTCGTTCGTCAAGGAGCAGCTGAGCAAGAGGCGATTCCGACGAGGCCCTGATCCGATCCACAACAAGAGTTAGTAGAAAGAGGCTTCGCAAGTTTTGCTTTGTTGACGTTTAGAAGTTTTGCTTTTAGTTTTTTTTTTAAAACTTGTTTTTATTTTGTTTATTCACATTAGATTGTATAGCTATCTTTGAGTATATGTTAATATAAGTTTGGGATATGTTTTGATCTATTTATGATGCAATTAGTGAGACAAAATAAAAGTTAAAACGATAGGATCGATCTTGTTCTGATTTGGATTTGTCAATTAAGAAAAGGATGCACTACGAATTAAATTAAAGGATTTTGGTTTTGTAAAATAATTCTTTTTCATCAAATATAGTAAAGAAAATTCACTATTGTTAGTTAAAGATCATAAAAAAATTATAAAAATATTTCTGAAATAATTTTGAATGTAAAAATTTTAATAGGGGCCATAAACCATAAATCATTATAATAAATATTAAGGGCACTAAAATGCATCCTTAAAATCTTTATGAGGAAATAAAATAGAGAATTTGGCATATAATCAACATTTGTTGTCGATATTTAATAAATTTTTAATCAAAACTTAATTTCGTATAAAGGTTAAGAATATATAATATTTTATGAAAACGGACCTCAAATTTACGAAGAGAGGGATTTCTGCATAGTGCAAACTGAAAATAATGGACTTTTAGACAATTGCCCCAAAAATGAAAACAGATAAAGGGTCGATTAAATTAGATGATGTTAGAGGGGTCTAAGGAGTCGATCTGTGATAGGGTGAGTCGATTCATGGTGAAGTGGGTTGACCTGTGATGGGCCGACCATTTAATAAGAGAACCGATCGATCTATCATCTTGGTGGATTAGAAAATTCCTAACTAAACTCAACTCAAGATGGATTGCAAAATAGATGAGCCAACCAGTGGGGCTATAAAAAAAGAAAAAAAATAGAAATAATTAAAAATTTTAAGTTTGATTATATATTACTATATCATCAAAACAAAGTTGACCGTGATATGTAACAAAATATTTCATCAATGTAAATACACATTTCCATTAACATTAGCATCGACGATATTGGAATCGAATTATAATATGATGTGAATTATGAACCCTCGCATACTGTAGTAACACAAATCTAAAATTAGTAGAGGAATAAATGAGAAAGAATATGGAAAGCAATATATACCTGAGCTATAATAAATTTTGATTAAATATCCTCGTTCCTTCTCCAATAATTAATCACGAATAAATTGAGAGATTCATAGTTAGTGAATGTTAATGAATGTTACATTTTGTGATTTTTTTTTTCAATCCACAAGTCATGGGCTCACGTAGGTTACAGGCTCCATCTAAATCCACTTAATAAAATTTTAATTTAACTCATCTAAATTATTTGATGAGATAGATTAATTCAAGGGAAACTTACCCTTAAATTTCTAGTCAAAAATATAACTACTCTTTCAGTCCCCATGTCAAAGGAAAATCATTCCCACTCTCTGACAATTTCTGTGTATTTGTTTAAACTCACTCTTATACGATTTTACCTAAATGTCCTCCCATTACTTTCAAACTCTCTCCCCTTCGAATCTTCTTCCCGGACTTGGAGCTGCGTCGAAGGTAAAAATCTGCCATCACCGAAATCACTTCCGACGAGCATTGAAGTCAAAAATCATAGATGCGGCAGTATCCGACTTTCACCTTCAAGTGTAGAGCTTAAAGCTTCGATTCAAAGTGCCTTTCACCTTCAACTAAGTGAAGACCCGCCTTTCACCTTCAACCTAAGAATCATCGACGAACGTCGGGTTTGAAGAAGTAAAAAGGTGATAATTGCAACAACCAGAGGATTGCTAACTTGAAGAAGTAGTCCGCGTTGTATTTCAAAGGTAGAAATAGAGTTATTCAAGTAGAAGGTCCGCTATGTTTCTGTGCCCTAAATTTTGACGTATTTGTTAATCTTGTTTATAGAATGAAATTAAGATTATTGTTTATGTATGCTTCTGTAAAATTGTGTGAAAAATCAAAGTTTTAGTTCATGGGTGTTATTGATTTTGTTAGGTTGAATAAAATTAGGTTTTGGTGTTCAAATTATAATTTCTCTGAATGAGTTTGTATTACCTCTTCTTCAATTCAAGTAATGAATGAGATATCTATGTATTTTGCAGTGATTATCAATAAACTGAGTAATGTACCTAATTTAAGCACTTTGATGCCCAAAATTTTAGGATTTGTACTTTAGGATATGAATGAGTAAATTATTCTATTTGTTGTGGTGTTGATTTTGCTAGCTCGAATAAAATTAGTTTTGGTGTTAGAATTATAACTTTATGATTGTGTTTATGTTTTATCTTCAGTTGATGAATTGAAAGAGATAAATTACTTTTGTATATTGATTATTGATAAACTGAGTAATATACTGAATTTAAGTGCTAAAATAAGCCCCAATTTTTTATGATTTCTACTTTATGGTAAGAATTATAAATAAATTAGTTTTGGCTAAATTGTTCCTATTTTAGTGGTGTCGATATTGATAGTTTGAATAAATTAGGTTTTAGATTTTTAATTGCTAAATGTGTTTGTGTTTTATCTTCTCTAATTGAATTATTTAATGAGTTATGTGGTGATTATGTAGTTATTATCAATAAACTAAATAATATACTCAATTTAAGTGGTTTGATATCCATTTTTGTATGGTTTATACGTGATGGTATGACTGATAACTTAATTTGTTTTACTTAATTTACTTTTAATGCAGAAATAAGGAAAAAAGCTCTTACAGGAGCACCATGGAGGTTAAGGGAAAATCGATGGTGAAAGATATGGGTAAGAGAGTAATGGAAGATAAGGGAAAGAGCAAGAGCAGCAAATAATCTTATTCGTGTTGCTCTTCGACATATTTCAAAGATGTACTAGGTGAAGTGTTACCAATTATGAGTAATAAGCAAAAATAGAGAATTAAAAGCACTCCACTTACTCCATGGCTCGAGATGCCTGAGATGTTTATCAGTAGTACCAGAATTGATTTAGTTTTAAAAAGACTCCAACTATTGCCTTCTTGTTCTTTCTTGTTTAGTGATAACATTGTAGTTCCATTCACTTCGACTGAGTTTAGCATTGTCCTTGGTTTGACCCATATGGGGCAATCGATTGATCTAGATGTGAGCATGAAGTCCAAATTTGTTCGTAGGCTATTTGGAGGAAACGTTAGCAACGTAAATAGGACTATGATTCATGATAATATGTGGTTATTAGCTAGATCTGAGAAGGAATCTGAAGTGGATGATTTTGTTGGACTGTTTATTTATCTTTTATTTAACTGTGTTATTTTTCCTATTAGTAACTATTTCACTCATCGATTTATTATGTTATACATTGATAACTTGACGAGATTCTTTGATTATTCGTGGGGAGATGCAACATATATATTTTTGTGCCACTAAATTATCTTGCATACCGGTAATGGCAAAGGAAATGGTGGTTGCAAAAATGTATTTAGACGGTTGTACTGTTGGTTTGATGGTGAGTTTTTAATTTTTGAAGTGCAATTATGATATGTTTAATATTATTATATTAATCTCTTTATGTATTCAAGCATGGTTATATGAAAGAATTCATTCATTTGTACATGCATGTTCTTTATATTGTTTCTCCCGGTTGTTTTGTTGGGAATGGAGTAAGATATCCATCAAATATAATGTTGCTGAGAGATTATTTTCAGGAATTGATTTTAGTATGGTAAGTTGCTATGTTTTTAGTATGTTTTTTTGTAGATATGAATGTAGAAGTGACATTTTATTTATAATTGTGAAAAGGTGTTCGATATAGTACCATTTCCAGATGAGGAGATACTCTTAAGTGGCAAGCAGGTAACTTCTTCTGTAAATATAAAAATAATAAAATTATTATGTCAAATAATGATGATAAGACCTTTTTTTGACTATATTACTTATATTTTTTAGGTGTCACTTTGTGTGAGATGTTCTAGATTTTCTAATACTCAGAGGATGCTTGAACCAATTGTTGCAGATAAGAGCAATGAGGAGGAGGCAGAAAAAGTGAGTGAGGATTTAGGTGGAGTGAAAGATAATTTTATTTTAGAAGAGAATAAGATTATTGAGGTTGAATTTGATGGTGAAAATGAACTTGCTGGGTTACAAAAGTTGTATGTAGAAATGACAACTGCCAACATTGATGATAATGTTGATTTGATGATAAAAGATGTTATTTCTGAATTGGATAAAGAAAATACATGATTGGTAGAATTTGATTCAGATAATGCTTCAGCTAATAAGAGGCACAGTGGTGATGGATTTGTAGTAGAAAAAAATTCTGTGTCTAGAGCTGATTCCGACAGTGGTTCAAGAGAAGAGCACGTTTCTAGTAGTGACGTTGCTACTTCAAAAGCAGAGAAGATCAGCCATTTTCAATCTTCTATTGTGGATACTATGAGGACAATAGCTGATCGTGTGACCAAAAGAAAGGAGTCTATATTTTTGACTCCTCCTAGCTCAACACCAAAACGTAAGAGGAAGAGAAAAAAAATAGATTGATGGAGTATACATTCGAGATTCATTATTTTGAAATCTACTAATTTTTGCATATTATTGTATATTGTTACTAACTACGTATAGATTTTAGCTTACATTACTAACTATGTTTTCACATAGGTAAATTTTATAGTAGATATTAAGGATAGCAAGAGTCCTGCCAAGACTACAATAGATGTATATAAAAGTAGAATCGATTTTTGTGGACATGAAGAAGCATTTGAAGAAGAGAGAAAATTGTTGACAGACTTTCTCACTAGGAAAGAATTGGAGTATGTTTATTTTCAATATATGAATTTTTTCTAAACACTTCTTTATCAATTTTGTAATTTTATTTTTTGCTCCCCGCAGTGTTGTCATATAGCAAGATAAGTTTTTGAGCTTAACTGGATCTACATTCTGTTCTTTTTTGTTTGGTGAGCCTGTTGATAGTCAAATCATAAATGTTTATATGAAGATTATGAAAAAACACAGTCCAACTTATGGATTTGAGATTTATTGTATGGACACAGATATAGAGGTTTATAACAAATCGAGATATTTGGTAGTTGATATTTAATTTTTTACTTCTTATTAGATTAAGAAACATGATTATATCTTATTTTGAATATGTAGAAAGAACTGTTACACCACTTGGAGAAATATAGGCAGATACACAAAATAGATTATGGAGCTTTCCTTGTGAGGTTGACACCCACAACCAGGAGCAAACTACAGGAACTGAATGAAGATCTATTTAGAAGATGTAGTGTAGGATCGATGCACGTGAGAGGGGGGGGGGTGAATCACGTGACTTTTTAAAAAAATTAGAGCGCTTTAAAAAGCGTGCACAGCGGAAAAAATAAAATACGAACGAAACACCAATACAAATGACACAGGTAGTTTTACTTCGTTCGGAGCCTTCGGCGACTCCTACTCGAAGGCCCAGGTCCCTCGGACCTTTCCATTGGGCAATCCACTAAAACTCTCTACCGGTAAACCCCGATAGAGTAGGCGAGTACAAAAGAATTGAAAGTGTGACAACCCCACACTTTCAAGTAATTAAATGCAAGAAATCAAAATTGCGTTACCCAACAACTTAGAAGATATCCTAGATGGGCTCAGATGTTGGGGTTGAAGTTCCGGCAGCGATCAAACGTGAACACGTCGTAGCTTGGACCGCAGCAGGAGAGTTTGGAAGAGAGAGCACTTGAAAAGCCTTTTTTTTTCCCAGAAAGATATTTCGATCTCCTTCAAGCTCTACAACAAGGCTTTTTATAGAGGGGCTCTCGAGCTTTTTGGGTCTCATCCAGATCCTATTCACGTGTGCTCCTTATCCAATATTTGAAGCGGCACAATCCAATCTCCTGCGGAGACTTTGTTTCTATCCTCATGCTTCACCGAAAATTAATAAACAATTAAATAAGATGTAACAAAATGGATAGGAATTAACTTAACAAGAAGTGAACAAGTTTTAGCAAATTAAAAATTAATTCAAAGGAGATTTGTTTCTATCCTCATGCTTCACCGAAAAATATGAATTAATAAACAATTAAATAAGATGTAACAAAATGGATAGGAATTAATTTAACAAGAAGTGAACAAGTTTTAGCAAATTAAAAATTAATTCAAAGGAGATTTGTTTCTATCCTCATGCTTCACCGAACAAAGCATGAATTAATAAACAATTAAATAAGATGTAACTAAGTAATTAAACAAAATGGATAGGACTTAATTTACACAAGAAATGTTTTGTAGCTTAGTCCATATATCAAACAAACCCTGTAAGATAATGTTATCAAATATATTGGAGTAAAATATATTCATAGTTAATTAGACCCTGTCTCCTAGACCAGGATCTAACCAGGCCTCAACTTAGATCACCCAAATGGGTCTAAATTGGACCGCGCCTAAAGTCCCATAAATGGACTCGTCCTCACTGGTTCGCTCCTCCAGTGACTTACCTCACTTACCCTTTGTGCAGCTTTACTTGACTTCTTGACCCACCAGGACTTCCTGCCAAGGCTCAACCACCCTGGTCTTCCTGCCAAGTCTCAATCAACTTGGTCTTCAGCCAGTTGTCAGGTCCCGCGGACCCAACTGGACTTCCCGCCAGGACTCAACCATCCTGGACTTCAGCCTGGTGTCTGGTCCTAAGTCTTTCAACCCTGCACACTTAGTAAAGAGGTTAAAAACCAACAACCCTAACTTTAACCACTTTGTCATACATCAAAACCCGAGTTTGACCGTTAGTGCAAACTGCACCAACAATCTCCCCCTTTTTGATGTATTGACAACTCAGGTTAAAGTTAGAAAAAACAGCAGATATGAACTTGCATAAACATGCAAACAATATAACACAAGCATAGGTATGAAAGTTGCAGCACACAAGAAAGCAGAGGTAAATAAATGTGAAATAAGCATGCTGTTTGCAATTTTCTAACCCTTTTACCCTACTCTCCCCCTTTGTCATTCATCAAAAAAGATATAAGCATAACAGGTTTAAGGGAGTAGAAATATAGGCTAAGTGTTAGAAAAAAACTAGTCTTAAATCTATTAACTTAGCTTTCAAAAAAAAATTTCTTTCAAAAAAGATTTTTTTTTCAGAAAATATAATATCAATCTTAATCAAAAAAATATTTTTAGGGATTAGCTGGAACTCCCTCTCAATCTTTATCAACTTTTATCAAAATTTTCAAATGTGTTTTGTCAAAAATGACATTTTGAAAAAGTATTTTGACCTCTGCTCCCCCTGGACCAAGTAATGATTGTGGTCCCTTTTCATGTGTCTAACCCTAGTTACTGACTAACTATCTAGATGATAGTAGTGTTCACTGAGTTAGTCAAGTCAAGTAATAATGTCTAGCTCAGATTTTAGTGCAAGACTACTTGACTTGATCACTGTAATGTTGGTATTTTACGCCCAGACTTACTGTGATGCACTGACTTAAGCATTCGGAAGTCCAGGCAGTATCCTATGCATCTCACAACCGTTCTATGTTTTTGCAAACACAAACAAGTTAATCTTAATGTGTTTTGTGAGATGCGGCTACCTAAATCTATAGGTTCATGCAATTCTAGGGGTCAAGCTTAGGCTAAGTCTGCCAGTTTTGAAAATCAAATTTTGAAAGACAATAAAGTTCTTGAAAAACAAGTTTGAAAAGTCCGTGTTTAAGTTAAATTTTGAAAGACAATAAACTTTTGAAAAACAAGTTTGAAAAATCCATGTTTTTAAACTCACAAGCTTAATTAGTTAAACCAAAAGTCAACTTAAGCTTATCAGGTCAGTCCTAGTCCATAACACACATTCCTATTAACCTTCTTAAGTTGCTAAATTCAGATTCAGGAAGTGGTTTGGTAAATATATCAGCTAGGTTAGACTTAGATTCAACATGGTTAAGTTCAATTTCTCCTTTATTTACATGATCTCTGACAAAATGGTGTTTGATTTCTATATGTTTGGTCCTAGAGTGGTGGATTGGGTTTTTGGTTAAATTGATTGAACTTAGGTTATCTATAAAAATTTTGACTTGTTTAAAATCTAAGTGAAGGTCCTTTAGGGTATGCATCATCCAGAGTAGTTGGGCTACACACTCACCCATAGCTATGTACTCAGCTTCAGTGGTGGATAGGGCAACACAGTGTTGTTTTCTACTAAACCAACTAACTAGTGAGGGTCCTAGAAGTTGGCATCCACCACTGGTACTTTTTCTGTCTAATTTACAGCCAGCATAGTCTGAGTCAGAATATCCAATAAGCTCAAACTGGGCTGTTCTAGGGTACCAAATTCCTAATCTTTCTGTTCCTTTAAGGTACCTAAATATTCTTTTAACTAGGGTTAGGTGTGACTCTTTAGCACATGTTTGATACCTAGCACACATACTAACTGCAAAAAGAATATCAGGTCGACTTGCAGTTAAGTAAAGTAGGCTTCCTATAGCACTTCTATAGTACTTAAGGTCAACAGGTTTGCCTTTTGGGTCACTATCTATAGTTTGATTGGTAGCCATTGGTGTCTTAATCTCTTTTGTATTATCCATTCCAAATTTTCTAAGTAGTTCTTTTGTGTATTTTTGTTGATAGACAAAGGTACCCTCACTGGTCTGTTTTATTTGTAGCCCTAAAAAGAAAGTTAATTGACCTACTAAACTCATTTCAAATTCAGTTTCCATTATCGTTGTGAAATCTTGTAAAAAGTCTGAGTTAGTTGAGCCAAATACTATATCATCTACATATACTTGGGCTACAAAAATATCATTTTTTAGGGTTTTAACAAATAGTGTTGGGTCAATTTTGCCTTGGTTAAAACCTTTTGAAACTAAGTAGTTAGACAGTCTTTCATACCAGGCCCTGGTGCTTGCTTAAGTCCATATAGGGCTTTCTTAAGTCTAAAGACATAGTCAGGGTGTTCTAAGCTTTCAAAACCAGGGGGTTGACCTACATAAACCTCTTCTTTAATTAGGCCATTTAGGAAGGCTGACTTAACATCCATTTGATAAAGCTTAAATCCCTTATGGGCTGCATAACTTAAGAGCATTCTAATGGATTCAAGTCTAGCTACAGGGGCATAGGTTTCATCATAATCAAGACCTTCTACTTGGCTAAACCCCTTAGCTACTAGCCTAGCCTTATTTCTTACTGTTTCACCTTGTTCATTAAGTTTATTTCGAAAAACCCATTTGGTTTCAATAAACTTTTTGTTTTTAGGTAAGGGTACTAAATCCCAGACTTGACTACGTTCAAATTGAGCTAACTCCTCTTGCATGGCAATGATCCAATCAGGGTCAAGTAAGGATTCTTCTATAGACTTAGGTTCAATTTTGGAAATCAGAGCTATCTGACTAAGTTTCTAAAGGCTGATCTAGTCTGAACCCTTAGTTCTGGATCACCTATGATTTGATCAGTTGGGTGGGCTGAGCTAACTCGAACAGTTCTGGGTTGGTTAGGTTCAGTTTCAGGTGTGGGTTCAGTTAGATCATCGTTTTGGTCCTCAATTGGCCTTTCATCAGGGTTAGTACTGGATCTAACAAAGTCAATTGGTTGGTAGGTGGTTTGATCAGAGTTATTTGGGTCAGATTTTTCATCAAATTTTACATTTGTAGTTTCTTCAATTTTTAGGGTAATTTTGTTATAAACTCTATAGGCTCTACTGGTAAGGGAATAACCTACAAAGATACCTTCCTCAACCTTAGAAGTAAATTTTCCTAAGTGTTCTCTAGTATTTAAGATATAGACTTTACATCCAAATACTTTAAGGTATTTAATGTTAGGTTGTTTGTTATAATAGATTTCAAAGGAGGTCTTTCCTAGGTTTTTAATTATAGTTATTCTATTTTGTACATAACAAGCTGTACTAACAGCCTCAGCCCAAAGGTATTTAGGTGAGTTGTATTCATTTAGCATTGTTCTAGCTGCTTCTTGTAGTGTTCTATTTTTTCTTTCTACAACTCCATTTTGTTGAGGTGTTTTAGGGCAAGAGAATTCGTGATGGTAGCCATTTTCTAGACAAAATTGATTAAATTTGTGATTTTTGAATTCTCCGCCATTATCGCTCCTAAGTCTTTTGATTTTAATCCCTTTTTCATTTTCTGTTAATTTACAAAATTGAGTGAGTGTATCAAAAGTTTCATCTTTATTTTTTAAGAATTTTACCCAGGTAAATCTTGAATAGTCATCTATAATTACTAGGCAGTATAGGTTCCCATTAATTGATTTAACCCCATGTGAGTCAAATAGGTCTAGGTGAATTAATTCCAGAATTGACTTGGTTTGAGTTTGATTAGTTGGTTTGTGGGTTGACCTAGTTTGTTTTCCTTGTTGACAAGCATTACATAAGGTTGACTCAAGGTTAGATAACTTTGGTAGGCCTCTAACTAAACCATTTAGTTTAGGTAGTTTTCTGAAGTGAGTGTGTGAAAGTCTCCTATGCCAGAGCCAAGTCTCATCCTTATGGGTTAAGAGGCAGTTTTCTAAGGGACAGGTTAACTTAATTTCATAAATGTTATTGTGCCTAAGTCCTCTAAGTGTGATGTTTGGGTTGTCATTGTGTTTGATCAGACATTCATTGGATAGGAACCTAACCTTATAACCAGTGTCACACAATTGGCTAATGCTTAGTAAATTGAAGTTGAAATTTTCAACAAGTAATACATTTGTTATTATGAAATCAGACTCAAGTTCAATATTGCCTAGGCCTATTACCTTAAGTTTACCGTTGTTTCCAAAAGCAACGGTCCCTAGTCTTTTGTACTTGAGTTCTGTAAATTTGGTGGGATCCCCAGTCATGTGTCTGGAGCATCCACTGTCAATGATCCATTTGTTTTCCTACAGTTAAGTAAAACGTTTAGACCTTAGGTTAAGTTTTTGAATTTTAAAAAAAATTTAAGAAGATTTAAAAACTTGAGTTTGAATTTTAAATTTGAGTTATGTTAATTTTGATTTTGAATTTGATTTTTATTTTTGAATTTGAATTTTATTTGAATTTGAATTTTATTTTTTGAATTTGAATTTGAATTTTAATTTTTGAATTTGAATTTTATTTTATTTTTTGAATTTGAATTTGAATTTTAATTTTTGAATTTGAATTTGAATTTGAATTTTTGAATTTGAATTTTATTTTTTGAATTTGAATTTGAATTTTAATTTTTGAATTTGAATTTTATTTTTTGAATTTTAATTTTAATTTTTGAATTTGAATTTGAATTTGAATTTTTGAATTTGAATTTTATTTTTGAATTTGAATTTGAATTTGAATTTTTGAATTTGAATTTTAACTTTAATTTTTGAATTTGAATTTGAATTTTAATTTTTGAATTTGAATTTTATTTTTTGAATTTTAATTTTAATTTTAATTTTTGAATTTGAATTTTAATTTGAATTTTTGAATTTGAATTTTATTTTTTGAATTTGAATTTTAATTTTTGAATTTAAATTTTATTTTTTTGAATTTGAATTTGAATTTAAGTTTGAAAGTTGAGTTATCAATCAATAATTTGAATTTGGTTATCCTTATTCATCTCACTCGGTCTAAGTCATCACTCAAGGGAGTCCTATGATTTTGTGAGATGATTTTGAGTTTGATTAGAAAAGTTAACTTGACCTTGTGTTAGATCCAAGTTTAACAAGTAGTAATTTAAAAGTACACTTCAATAATTGGCTTCCAGGCCATGGCGAGGCACAGTGGCCTTCTTTGGCCGAAGCCTTATTGGAGCAACAACCATTTTCTAGGCAAAGCCGCTTAAAGAAGTTGGACTTTTAACTTACTCATTGAAAACCCTGGTACTAAATAGTACAAGAGTCAAATTAACTTTGAAGCTAGTCCTAAGTGCCCACCTGGGCAAAGGCTGATTTTGAGGTGCCAACTAGTTTGGAGCCTCCCCCTAAATTGTAGACTGGGTGTCTAGGGTCAATGTAATGGATGTCCCCTTTTGGGACATAAAATTGATTCTGACCTACTTGCTTTGTTAGATAAGCTTTCGGAACCCACGCTTTTCGTTGATTTTTGCGGGGGTGGATAAAGGAGATAAAGGATCTTTGGGTCGATCTTGATTTATATCCTATCCCAGATTTGTTGTACATGCCCTTTTGTGATCCAAGAATAAGGTCAAGGTTCTTGGATCGGTTTGTGAAAGTTGCTAGTAGATCCTTAAGTTTTAGGACTTCGCCCTTTAGGGTTGAGTTTTCAGTTTCAAGCTCAATTAATTTTTGATTTTGAGTTTGTTCAGTTAATGTTCTGGTATTAATTAATTGCTCCTTAAGGTCTTGATTTTCCTTAAGGAGCTGGTCATTTCTAGATTCAGATGCAAGCAATTTTTTATTTAAAGCAGAGATAATCTTAAAAAATTTTTGATTAACTGAATCTAAATATACCTTAGTCGAGTCGTCCGAAAAGAGTCCGCTCTCTTGACTCGACTCGTATTCGGAATCTTCGTCGTGCTCTGAGTCTGACCCGGGTCCGGTTGCCATTAGTGCGAGATAGTTTGAGTTCCTTGGTGGTTCATCGTCGGAGTCGTCTGTGCTGTCGTCCCAAGTGGCTTGAAGAGCCTTCTTCTTCTTATTCTTCTTGGGTTGATTCTCCTTTTTGTAGGGGCATTCGTGTTTGAAGTGTCCTTTTCTGTTGCAGCCGAAGCAGGTTATTTTACTTTTGTCTTCACTGCTGGTGGGCTTCATTATCCTCTGGAGGTCCTTTCTTGAGAACTGGCTTTTCTTTTTGGCGAAGACCTTTCTTACTAGGTTGACCATTTGTTCCTCATCATCTGAGTCTGAGTCTGACTCTTCTTCTGATTCTTGAATTTTCTTCTTTGACTTGCCTTCTTTTGAGGAACCTGCAAATAAGGCAAACCCTTTCTCGGCCTTGGCGTTAGTCTGTTCGTGCAGTTCTAATTCACAAAACAATTCATCTAAATTAATTTTAGAAAGGTTCCTAGAAATTTTATAAGCATCTATAATAGATGCCCATAGTGAATTTCTAGGGAACGCATTTAAAGCATACCTTATGATGTCTCTGTTTTCTTGTTTGTGCCCGATTAGGTGGAGTCCATTTAGTATGTCCTTGATCCGGGCGTGAAGTTGGCTTGCAGATTCTTCTTCCTGCATTTTTATGTTAAATAACTTATTTAAAAGTAAATCCCTTTTTGTTACCTTTGCATCAAAGGTGCCTTCATGTAGTTCAATCAGTTTGTCCAAGAGCTCTTTGGCAGATTCAGTTGGGCTGATACGGTTCAATTCCTCTTTTGTTAGTCCGCACTGGAGGGTGTTCTGCGCCTTGTACTCAGTCTGGGCCTTTCTCTTCATATCAAGGTTCCATCTGTCAGGCTTCAGTGGTGCATTGTTTCCCTCATCCATTGGTGGTTCGTAGCCAGACTGCACCGCGAACCATTGATCCATGTCTGTCTTTAGGTACACCTCCATTCTTCGTTTCCAGTAAGGGAAGTCTTCCCCATTGAAGAGTGGAGGACAGGCAGTGCTAAACCCTTCACCTTGAGCCATCTGAAATAGACCACATAAAAACTTGTCCCAAGACTAGGTCTTGGATTAGTAGTGTGGTAGGAAAAGGAGAAGAAAGAGAAAGAGCGACTCGAAATGGTGTTGCACCAAATTCGAGTAAAATCAAACGAACGAAAAAAAATAATCCAAATCTAGGCAACAATACCTAATTTAGATCATGTGTAGCGAAAAACCAAAAATCGAAAAAAGAACTGGATTTCCCCCGGCTCTTATGGTGGTTGCACCGATACAGAGCGTACCAGGCTCTGATACCACTTGTAGGATCGATGCACGTGAGAGGGGGGGTGAATCACGTGACTTTTTAAAAAAATTAGAGCGCTTTAAAAAGCGTGCACAGCGGAAAAAATAAAATACGAACGAAACACCAATACAAACGACACAGGTAGTTTTACTTCGTTCGGAGCCTTCGGCGACTCCTACTCGAAGGCCCAGGTCCCTCGGACCTTTCCGTTGGGCAATACACTAAAACTCTCTACCGGTAAACCCCGATAGAGTAGGCGAGTACAAAAGAATTGAAAGTGTGACAACCCCACACTTTCAAGTAATTAAATGCAAGAAATCAAAATTGCGTTACCCAACAACTTAGAAGATATCCTAGATGGGCTCAGATGTTGGGGTTGAAGTTCCGGCAGCGATCAAACGTGAACACGTCGTAGCTTGGACCGCAGCAGGAGAGTTTGGAAGAGAGAGCACTTGAAAAGCCTTTTTTTTTTCCCAGAAAGATATTTCGATCTCCTTTCAAGCTCTACAACAAGGCTTTTTATAGAGGGGCTCTTGAGCTTTTTGGGTCTCATCCAGATCCTATTCACGTGTGCTCCTTATCCAATATTTGAAGCGGCACAATCCAATCTCCTGCGGAGACTTTGTTTCTATCCTCATGCTTCACCGAAAATTAATAAACAATTAAATAAGATGTAACAAAATGGATAGGAATTAACTTAACAAGAAGTGAACAAGTTTTAGCAAATTAAAAATTAATTCAAAGGAGATTTGTTTCTATCCTCATGCTTCACCGAAAAATATGAATTAATAAACAATTAAATAAGATGTAACAAAATGTATAGGAATTAATTTAACAAGAAGTGAATAAGTTTTAGCAAATTAAAAATTAATTCAAAGGAGATTTGTTTCTATCCTCATGCTTCACCGAACAAAGCATGAATTAATAAACAATTAAATAAGATGTAACTAAGTAATTAAACAAAATGGATAGGACTTAATTTACACAAGAAATGTTTTGTAGCTTAGTCCATATATCAAACAAACCCTGTAAGATAATGTTATCAAATATATTGGAGTAAAATATATTCATAGTTAATTAGACCCTGTCTCCTAGACCAGGATCTAACCAGGCCTCAACTTAGATCACCCAAATGGGTCTAAATTGGACCGCGCCTAAAGTCCCATAAATGGACTCGTCCTCACTGGTTCGCTCCTCCAGTGACTTACCTCACTTACCCTTTGTGCAGCTTTACTTGACTTCTTGACCCACCAGGACTTCCTGCCAAGGCTCAACCACCCTGGTCTTCCTGCCAAGTCTCAATCAACTTGGTCTTCAGCCAGTTGTCAGGTCCCGCGGACCCAACTGGACTTCCCGCCAGGACTCAACCATCCTGGACTTCAGCCTGGTGTCTGGTCCTAAGTCTTTCAACCCTGCACACTTAGTAAAGAGGTTAAAAACCAACAACCCTAACTTTAACCACTTTGTCATACATCAAAACCCGAGTTTGACCGTTAGTGCAAACTGCACCAACATGTAGATATATCATTTTCCCAATTAATGATAGATGACATTTGTATTTATTAGTTTTTAAAGTATCTGAAGGCAAATTCTGATTGTGGAATTCAAATCATGATTCATTTGTATTTGGGACGGCTAAAGTTTATGTGAGTTTGACAATATTCTACTCCAATAAGTCTTAAGATCACAGTATTAAAGCATTTCCTTTTTTGTAGGCATATTTTTTGGCTGGTTGTATGCTGCATCTTAAAAGATTTGCCATAGGTAGTGAAGAGGTCCTGAATAAATAGTGTCGTCATCAAGGCGCAACCCTGATTTATGGTGTCTATATATGCATGTGTGTGGAGTGTCTATCTTGTGATATAGATGATATCTGGAGGTTTCAAAATTAATGATGTGAAGATAAACACATATTGGGTCTGTGTTGCATCAACTATATGATCAGATGAGAATGGATTGTTAAAAAAATGCATTTGACTAAGATGCCTTATCTTTACTTCTTATGATCAAGCAGATGTATTGGAGTTTAAAATTTACCTTTTCGTGGATCCAAATTCAGATGTAAAGCAGTGTTGATTTTTATTCTGTAGTAATGACAGACTTATGACTTAGTTATCAAGAAATTGATGTAAAATTTTTTTTTTATCTTAATTCTGTTGGTTTTTATTGTGTTGAGTGATGACAGATATATGTTGGTTGTTATTCACATGCATGCTTCATTATAATTCTGTTGGCTTAGTGATTAGCCTTGTACATATATTTTAGAGCATCTCTAAGCAAAATTTTCGTACAAAAAGTATAAAAGAAGATATAATACTTCCTAAATTTAGCACCATTTAAACTGAAATTTAGTATTTTTTTCTATCCAATTGAGTACTATCTACAATAGGTCTATCAATAATCTAGGGCACACTACCTGTGCTAGATTTTTTAGAGGTTGGTGTAGGTGAGTTTTTTTGAGCACGAATTGACTCATAAAATCAAGCACGATTGACTTAAATTCAAGTATATATTGTCATGAATAAAGTATTATTTTCAAACTTTCAAGTATATTTGGATGCAAGTTATACACTAATTAGAGTGGATGAGTTTGTTTGGAACATATTTCATTGTTTCATTGATAAAATAATATGGATTAAGGTTAATAACATTATTGTTTGAATTAGTACTTTACGTAATTGATCAGGGTACATAATCCGCATTATTAGGTATAAAATATTTAAATTCAAGTATGTGTCTCATCAAATTGAGTATACTTATGCTAAATTTGAGTATTCAGGTACAAGACTCCCTCTTTAGTTCTCAATGTCTCAAAAAATCAAACACAATTGACTTAGATTCAAATATATATTGCCACGAATGAAGTACTATTTTTAAACTTTCAGGTATATTTGGACGCAAGTTATGCACTAATTAGTGTGAGTGAGTTTGTTTGGAACATATTTCCTTGTTTCATTGATAATATAATATGGATTAAGGTTAATGACACTATTCCTCGAATTAGTGCTTTACATATTGATCACGGTATATAATCCGCATTATTAGGTATAAAATATTCAAATTCAAGTATATGTCTTATCAAATTGAGTATGTGTAAAATTTGAGTATTCAGGTACGAGACTCCCTCTTTAGTTCTTAATGACTCAAAAAATCAAGCGCAATTGACTCAGATTCAAGTATATATAGCAAAAAATGAGGTACTATTTTCAAACTATCAGGTACATTTGGACGTAAGTTATGCACTAATTGGGGATATTATGACACTCACTACTTCACATGTAGTGTGGTCAGTAGCATTGTTAAATACGACCAAATAAAATTAGTAGAATAAATTTTTCAAAAAATTTACATAGAAGATTTAGGGTTATCGGACTAGGGAGGTTTCGAGTAAATTCTTAAATTATGAAAAGGTAAATTACTTGACACTTAACTCTTAGGATCTAAAATAAAAATAAATCTTAAAACTTGAGGATTGTTTCTGAGGTTTGGCTTAAGCTAGGGGGTTAGGAGGATAAATGACCTAACCCTAGAGACTTGATGTGGATTACACAAATTTAGAGGGCTAAACGGCTAAAACACTTACCCTAAGGGTAGGGTTTGGATTTGGAAAAGTTGAGGGACTTTTCTACAAAAAGGCCCCTCACTTATAAACTCTTCTCTTCATCTCCCTGTGTCGCATGCCCTAGCCCACAACCGAACACCCCGACACTCCTCTCCTCTACTCTCCCTCACTTCTTCGCCCGCAGCCATCGCCCCCAGTCGGCACCACCAAGCCAAAACCCCTCCTATCTCCTTCTCCCCTCGACTCACGACGAGGCACCCCTTCATTCTGGGCTAGTGAGTGCTTGAGGGAAACAAAAACCTACCCTGGCGGGGACTCAAGAGTTGTTTCTCTTCAAATCGATTGAGTGTCCATCGATGAAGAAGAGCATGGTGTTTAGGCGACGATCAAGCTTCTGTGGACAGAGGTTAAAGGTGGGTTTCATTTACGACCTTTGAGCTATAGGTCCAGGTTGAAACGATGATTGTGTAGGGATCTATAGGCAAAAATATTCAAAAATCGTCACTACAAGAAAAAAGTTAAACAACAACGCTTTTTCCGCGTTGTTGTTAATGCTTAAAAAGCGTTGTTGATGAAGCCGTTGTAGAAAGTATATCTACGACAACGCTTTTTCCGCGTTGTGGTTTGGAGCAAAGACAACGCTTTTTTCGCGTTGTCTATTGGGTTTTAAAAAGCGTTGTTATTGACGCTGTTGTTAAAAGTCGGGTATCAAAGACAACGCGGAAAAAGCGTTGTGGTTTGACACAAAGACAACGCAAAAATCGTGTTGTGTATTGTTACTTAAAAAGCGTTGTCTTTTTAATAGGCAGTGTTTTTCACAATTTATAATATTCACAATTTATAAACATTTTTATTCACAATTGATAATATTCACAATTTACAATATTCACAATTTACAAGCATTTTTATTCACAATTGATAATATTTACAATTTACACTGATAATAGTTTACAAAATTCACTTATAATACAGTGTATTATTTACAAAAGTGTTTGTATTCCATATTAAATACAAAAAATATCTCAATTCACAAGTTCTATAAAAGTTCATCATTCACAAGTTGTTCTTTGGGGCTGCTTGTTAACTCGATCTGCTTTAACACTGCATAAAAAGAATTATCAACCATGAACCATTTGCAAAGTTCAAAGAGTTAAAAAAAAATGAAAAAAAAAACGCCAAATCTTCAAGGACTTACTTTTCTTCTGTTTTGTTGTCTCCTTCAGCAACTGTACCACTTGCTGAACTGGAAAAGCAAAGCTTACTCTGGAAATTGACATGAAAAAAATTACTCTGAAGCTTTATTCAGAAAACTGTAAAGTACAATTTCATTCATTCAGTACTGACCCAACAGCCCTGGTCAACCTAAAATAACCATGAATTCTATACGTAGGCTTTCAAAGCAGCACACTAGTTTTTTGTGCTTACTTCAAGGTGGTATATCGAATTTGTGGTCTTCCAGTAGAACAGGATCACAAAAGAGAGGCCTCACATCAGTAAAAATAAGTGAAGGATGAAAAAATTACAGCAATTGAGGTATTTTGTAGAGGTTAAAGCGTTATGATTTGTAAAAAAGTTAGTCCTGTTAAGAATGACTGCCATGACAACTAATAGTTATCTTCACGCCATCTTCCAGAAGAGAATAGAAGGTCTAAGTTTCTGGTGTCATGCTTTCACAACCCAACTATCAAAAGGACAGGTGAAAATATATAATGTATTGTTCTACATCTACTACCTACCTAGAAACAATAAGGGAGTTCGTGGAATCTAAACAATGTACAATGCCACATGACACTGAACTATTAAAGAAAAGAACTTGGCAAAATAACTATATGAACTCATGCAAAAAAACATTCAGTATAACAAGATTCCAGACGAATACACTTCTAATATTTATTGTACAAAATTTATGTACATCTCCCTAGAGCTGTAAAGGGACTTGAAAGTTTGTTTTTGCTGAATGCTTAATTTCTATTTTTTTAGGAAGGGGCAGTTAGAAAAGCATGTGAATACTATATGAGTGTACAACCAATATTCATCAATTGGGTCTCCCAGTAAACATTTTATTCTGCCAAGTATATATCTAGGCTTTGTTCAAAAAGTACGCCTTGCAACGCTGGTTAATACAGAATTCTGCTATAGGTTTTGCCTACAACTAAAGGTGACTATGCATCATGCATCATAACAGAATTTAACCAAACAATGAAAAAAAACTATATATACATATACCATTATTTCAAATCCATATATCTGTTTCTTCTGATATATATTGTGATTGTCATACTATTTCATATTTAAACAATTCCCAAACATCAAATGATCATGTTTTGAAAATCTAAAGTACCATTAAAGCATGGTGAATAAGCTTGTAGCTGAGCTAAAGCTTGTTTATGAAGTAGCATCAAAACTTGTCAACATATTCAACTTAAGTTGGGCTTCCAAACTGCTAGGGGACAATAACATTTCTGAAAATGAGCTAAAAAAAGGAATTTGAATTCAATAACAATTTATACAGCATATTCATTTTAAGAAGCAAACATGAAATATTTTGAACACCAGTCATCCACAACCCTCTAAGTTTGTGGCCCCATAGTGAGCTCACACCATTTGCCTTGTGTGTTGCAAAAGTAGATAAGAATGATATATAAGCTTAAGGAAAATGTTGAGAGAGAAGATATTGCCTTTAATAGAATGGAACAAGTGGAGGATAGACAATATTTTTAAAGTTTAATGCTTTTGCAGATGCAATCGAAATAAGAAAAAACTAAGAATAATTAACAGATAAAAATTAAATGGATAGGCAAATAGCTGACACAAAATTCTCAAGTCAAAACTAATAGTAACTTACCTCACCTACGCGTATAGAACTTGATTAGCCCATAACTCACAGTGAAGAACTTGATTAGCCGGCCAGAGAACATTTGATTGTCTGTAGCTTCGCAAATCTGAAAAACCTGCACAGATCAACATGCAATTCATTTGATTGAGTATTGTTGCTTCACCTCACTGCCTATCGCACTTACCTACCCGCATGAGCAAAGTGTATCTCTGAAGTCCTCTCTACTCACAAGTGCATATGAGTGTGCCTTATGTTATAGAATCCATGTCTTTGATCACCACTTTGCCTTGGTCATTGGTAGTTCCCATTGTCACTTGCCACTTACCAAGCATTACCAAGTAGCTCAGACCATTGAGTGTCCTAAAGACACAATCGACATTGATGCCATCCAACAACCACAACAAGATCGCAATTGTGATCATCAGTTAGTTTTGATTAGCTATTATAGCCTTCAAACAGGGAAATAAATGGCCCACATAAAAGATAAAAGAACAAAAAAAAATTACAAAGGGGTCAAAAGGAAAGATGACACTGAGGAGATGTATAGTGGTCTCTAATACGGCTTTGTCTGTCTTGATTAGTGGTTGTTGGTTCTATAACAGAAAGACGATAATGGTGTTAATGGAGGAGAATATTGTTAGCCAAATAGAAGAAAGGGTGGTGGTTTCATGTTAGCATTGGGCCAAAGCAGGATGTATCTTGGACTGAGTGATAGCCTAATAATGTAATCGATAATGTGCCTAGTAACTATGAATCATCCTGGATAGTGCAATCTAAAACAAAATGAGCAATAGTTGTTGAAAGGATTGAATGGTAAAGACCTTGTTAATGCATGATGCTCCTAGCACACAGAACATGATGGTAAAAGAAAAGAATAACAAGGAGAACGAATAAGATGAACAAAGCACTGATATCAAGTTAAGATAGGTGAAAGAAAATAAGATTCCAAAATCATTTATTTATATTGGTTAAGTATTTATTTTAACGTTCAATAAGGGAAGAGATAATGACACCCAGTAAAAATTTTATTATTCAAGTAAACAGACTGATTTCAACCATTTCATTAACTATGGGTAAGGTAAAACACACAATGAAGTCAAATACAGGTGGAAATTATTATAGAGAAAATAAGAATGTTTGGATTATGTGACACACGGTTGAAACCTTGTAAAATTTGGATTTTTTTTTTCAAAAAATATATGTTATAGGAGTTCAAATAAACCCTCTCAGAAATAATGGTGAATGTATGACAGAAGCCAAACCTGGCAACCACCACTACCCCTTTGAATCTCTTTCCTAAGTCTTTCAGAATCATCCCTAAAGCCATCCTGCACTCAGAAACAAAATAGAGAACAAAGATCAATAGAACAGGACAATGACGAATTATAGCAAAAAAAAAAAAAAAGACTCAGTGTAAGCTTTTGGTTTCTACACATTACAAGACAACACAAACATCTACGGAAACCAAAGTAATCAAAATGTCTTCGAAGTGTCATCATGAAGATTGATAAATGAGATCTTGAAAAAAGAAATATACAGTTGCAAGTAAAATAGATCAATACTTTAGGTAACACTTGCACACCATCACCAATGTGGCTGTGGAATTCTGGAGTTCCTTTTTATTTCTTGTATACCTCTCAAAATAATGTATTTCTTCATCTTACTATAACAGTCAACTCAAACATCAATGAATCCATAGTAATTTGCCTTAGCAAAATAAAACCAAACCATGTTCATTGAGCAACTAGTGATAATGGTGCAAAACCGTGCTTCTACATTTTTTTAGTATAAAACTTGAAATTTGATGCATGCCAGGAGCATATATATCCAGATGGTACACCTACTAAGTGAAAACCATGGTTAGAATCAAGAAATGTTTTGCAAGACTCTTTGAATGACAGTGGACATAATGATGCTCCAGTTGGAAATTAGAAATCACATCTCCCATAGAAGTAAAAGTATCATCAGAAAGCTTCATCTATAAGCTGGGTTTACTTGATCGATAACTAAGAGAGGGGAAGGGAGGGGAAGGAAAGCAATGCATAATTAATGTATATAAGTAATCTATGATTAATTCATGTGCAATTTGTAACCTTCTCCGTATCCCTCTCCCTCACACTCCTATCTTCCTAACAACCCATCAAAGCTTAAGTTGGAAAGACACTCTAATTATATACACTTGCAAACACCAAAGGACCATTCCATTAAATACATGTTATACCATTCAGAATAAATCTCATAGGTCCATCATAGAAACAGTAACAGTGTTCTATTAGTTCTTCCTCAAGTAAAGAATTATGTAACTTTTTGAGATTATATGAACACATCTAAGGTGAAAAATAGATTTCATAATTAGAAGAGTCAAATCAGGTGTGAGGGGTGAAGAGAGACCAAAATCCAACATTAGTCAACATAATACAAAAGAATATAATCTAATCAATTTAAATATTACTAATAATATCCTTATATAGTGCTCCATGGAGATGGAGATTTATGTAACTAACTTCAAATAGATATAACACACACAACTTGATAATGATGACTTTAGCATTATCAAAAAGAAAAAAAACTAATAAAAAAGTGTTAATCAATGAAAATAAATAATCAGAGAGTAAAACGTTTGAGAAAAGGCATGACATTATTGTAACTTAAGATCACAAAGAAGTTATCCAATCCCTACCTCAGCTAGCATGTGATCTGCCTCATCAAAAACAAGTATTTTAACATCCCTTGTGCTCAACTTTTTTGCTGTTGTCCACTTCTTGATGGTCCCCGGTGTGCCAATCACGACTTGGTCAGTCACTGGAGGTCGTTTATTTATAGGAATATAACTAGAAGAATCGGTTGGTATTGCGCACATTGCAGTTATGCCAGTATACTTCCCCATCTTCATGAGGACAGCATGATTCTGTATCATTCCACTATACAGTTAGGAATCTCTATACGAAATGCTAAATGCATGATTTAAAAAAAAAATCAAATTGAAATGAATTGGAAAACCTGCTGAGCAAGCTCCCTAGTAGGACAAACGCAGATGGCTTGCGGCACCTTCTTGCTTGGATCAACTCGGCTCAACATCCCCAACACAAAACAAGTTGTTTTACCCGATCCATTATGAGCTTGAGCTACCAAATCTTTATACAGAGGTGTAAGAATCATAGGCAGAGTAATAGCCTGAATCTTACTGGGCCTGCTAAAACCCATTTCCACATATAAACCGTTGATCAGTTCATTTGACAAATTCAAGTCTTCGAACGCCACAGCGGACGTATAAACAGTATCACCAGATGTAACCTATTCAGATGATCGACGCAGTCATTAGGAGTATCCAGGCATAAAAATACTAAATCCCTAGAAGTTAGAACTACTCAAAAGTTCGAACCCTAACATTAGGCAAAAGGCAAGCAAGAGCAAGAAAAGAAAAGGAAAAGGAACATTTACGATCTTACTCCCTAAACTGGAAAATGCCTAGGGTTTTAGAATCTATCGATCTTACTCCCAAAGCGGTAAGAGAGAAGTGTGATTCGAGGAGGATGTACCTTGGTGTAGTAATTTGCAACCCCCTTCTCCCCAAGCGTCACCAGCAGAAGCTTGAAATCTGACCGCCACAGAGTCAGAACGTCGGCGACTGCGAGAGAGAGAGATGGAGAGGGTAGTGGCGAGCGTCGTGATGCTGCCGCTGGGGTTCAGTTTCCACTCGACGGACGAAGAGCTCGTGGAGGATACTTCTTGGTGGTGAGCTAGGAGAAGATGTATGTTCACCAGATCTTCGTGGAGTGGAGAGGAGAGGAGAGGACGAGGGAGGTGGCAATGAGGGAGGTGGAGGGAGATATTTCGCGGAGAAAAGAAGCGCGGAGAGATTTTTCGCGAGCCGCCGAGGTTTGGCAATAAGCGAGAGATGTGTTTTTTATTTTAGCGGGAAATACGACAACGCTTTTAAAAAACGCTTTTGTAACAGCGTTGTCTTTCATCCGAAACCACAACACTAAGCACATCGCATCATTATAAACGTTGTCGTTATTAAAAAGTAAAACACATAGACAACGCTTTTCACTAAAAACGTTGTAAAACAAAAAAAGACAACGTTTTTTCAAAAAAAACGTTGTCGATTGGGCGTTGTTGATTGCAAAAATTCTTGTAGTGCGTAATGGAAATAATAGATCCCACGAGCGATCCATGCGAATGAAAACTCATACAAAGTTAATTTACAAATTCCTGTCGTATTGGTATACCTTTAGCACGTGCCCTTCGCTTATCCCGCTTGTCCGTGTTGGTTGGGTTTTCGAGGCGGATAGCGAGTCGTGCCTGGGAAACCTCTCTATGTCCACGGATTAAAAATTTTTCAATCCGAATGGAGACCTATTTCCCAAACGACCGTCTTATTATCGTGCTAACCGATTTGAGCGATCGCTTGAACAACCAAGTTGTTCTAGCGATCAATCTCAGCCAACCGATTAGCCGTGAAATAGATTATGAGTGGATCGCCGGTTTTTGTGTTTATCATCGGGGTCCAAGATTATTATTTACATGAAATAATGAATAATAATCGAACATACAATTAATCAATCACATGAAATAATAGAAAGACCAAAGGAACCAAAGGAGAAGATATACCTTCCCTTTTACCTCGCGATCTTCTATTGTATGACCCAAGCTCTTCTTGGATGTCATGTGGGCGACGATCTTCCAAGAAATGAGGCCACCAAAACCACCACCTCTTCCTTTCTTGATTGCGCCAATCAAAGGAAGATGATATCGCCAACCAAAGGAAGATGATATTCTCCTCTCTTCCTTCTCCCTTTTCCTCTCCCCGAGTTGCTGTTTGGTTTGCTTGTGCCAACGTGTTGCTGTCCATGACTCACTGTTCCGTTTGCATGCACAGCCCTAGCTTTGCTGTCCGGTTTGCATGCTACAAAGCCGCAGCAATTTCGTGGACAAATGTCCACGCTTTGGAGATGCCACAACAAATTGTGACGCCACAGCAACATGAAGAGAAGCCACACCAATACGTGAAGCCACACCTGCCCACGCATGGAGAAGAAACAACCACACCATCGTGATGGTCGACGCCGCACACCCGAGGGAGAGAGAGAAGAGAATAGAGAGGCTTTAGGGTTCATTGGATGCCTTGATCTCATGACACATGAGGTATATATAGGACTACAATAGGGATCATGAGAAGAGTTAGTCTTGGCCACCTAATGGATTAAGGCCCGATCCATTAATAAAAATTCATTCCATTAAAGGATCCTCATTGAACTACCTCACCAACCCCATATTTAAATATGGGCTCCACCTATTATGAGTACAAGTATCTTCTCGTGTTTAAGATATCGAATGTCCGTTAATTAATTAAATTACTGACAATTTAATTAATTAACATCTAACTTCTTGAGTAGTACTACTCAACCTTATCATCATGTTGGATCAAGTCTACCTGCAGGATTTAACATGATGAACCTTATGAGCTCTTCAAGGGGGCATCATCAACCCGACTCACCAGGACACAGTTTTCGTCTATAATCAACGGCATACCATGTAAATAATATTATTTCCCAACTTACCAGCCTATCGATTTAACAAAATAAATCTCGCCCATTAGTAAATCAAAGAAATAAATATTAAGTACATGTTATATCGGGATTAAGAGCATGTACTCTATAATAACTGAGATCTGATTCAATTACAAAGTCAGTATAAATTGAATCACCTCTATGTCGGTCCTGCTCAATATACACAAAGTGTACTAGTGTGATTCTATGGTCAAGATAAACCAACACCAAATTACGCTATAACCATCCCGATGGTTTGTTCAAATCCATCTCGGTTGTGAGCCTCTACTTATACTCTACAAGGAACTGATAACATGATCTTCTGTGTGACACCACATACCATATTATCTACAATGTAAAGTATCAGACAATATGCACATACTAATATAAATATGCAAACAGTGATATTGTGATTCTCTTTCAAAATGTAGATGTCTATATAAAAGTAAGACTTTTAGTATACATCTTAACAGTCCGAGGTATGCCAGATCTCTTGCACATTCAAGTATCCGTGCCTCTATGCGTATCCACATGAACATGATCTCTCAAGCTTCGGAGAAGAATCACCTTTGTGGTGCTAGCCACAAGAGGAGATTCGCAAAGCAAGAAGGAGAGGGAGAAGAGGGATTTCGACCAAGAGAAAGAAGGGAAGGAAAAATGACAAGTTTTTCATCCAATGACAAGAAAAACTCTTTTATACTCATCCCATGAATATGAAGAGTTTTTGTCCCTTTAGCTTCCCTCCATTGATGCCAATAAAACCCCAATTAGAGCACATTTTCTCATGTGACTCTTCAACTTCTCTTCATCCAATGAAGAGAGCATTTTATCTTCCTCTATTATTAATTTATTAAACATTTTAATGAATTAATATCTCATTCAAATGCGAGTGAATCTAATCTAAATGAGTCAAACTCAAATTAGATCTCAATCCCATAATCCAATTGGATTTACTTGAGTCTAACTCAATTAATCCAATTCGGATCAAATCTTAGTCAAACTAAGGTCAATTAATCTCCGAAGCATCGTGTCCTTAGTGTGTGACCCAATAGGTTCTCGTAACGATGACAATGTGTCTAAACCACTTTAGACACATAAGCAATGAGCGGCATCTAGCAATGTATCATTGTTACCCAAGTGACGAGAAAGTCGAGATTCGACTTACCCTCCGTGACTATGACAATGTGACCTTGTCCTTTTATCCTTGATATCTAGATTGACTAATGAGGCATCGACCGTGTCATCCTCAATCAATCTTTTTGTTTCTTGATCCCCGAGTATACTCACTAATGTTGGTGCCGGAAGCACCAAAGTCAAACCTGTGTTTTGATAATGGCAAAGGGTTCAGAAGTTAAGGTTTTATTGTGATCTAACAATGCTAGTCAAGTGTGCAGAAAAAATCCTAGGTACACTAGACACGAAGTCCTGGTTTTAAGAATTGGGCAATAAGTCCTGGCCGCGGGCTGGACACCTAAGTCCTGACATAAGGTTGAGCAATAAGTCCTGGTCGTGGACTGGGCACCGAAGACCTGGTGAGTGAAGCTGGGCAATAAGTCCTAGTCATGGACTGGGCACCGCAGACCTGGTTAGTGAAGCTGGGCAATAAGTCCTGGTCGCGAACTGGGCACGAAGACCTGATCCAGGGGATTGGGCAAAAGTCCAACCGGAGGAGCCGGTTGGCAAAAAGGTAAACTCTCCTGAGAGGAGTAGGAGAGGACGCGTTCCCTGTAGGAGGGAACATTAGGCGTCGGTTCGACCTAGGGTTCCATTTTAGAAGCCCAAAGTTAGAACCTAGACAGCTCAGGTTGTTAATCATGCTTAAATTATATTATATTGTTTATTATGTGTGTTTTGGAACTAACCCTAGTTGCAGGAACGAAGGGTGAAAGTTTTCTGCTCCCAGACGCTTGAATGGGGTCAGGCGCCTGTTTGAACAGGCGCCTGTGTTGATACAGGCGCCCCAGACAAGGGTGTTTCCAAGTCAATCGAAGCAAGCTGTCACATCATCAATTGAGGCGCCTGTGTTCATACAGGGGCCCCAGTTAGCTCAGGCGCCCCAGTTGAAGGGATAAGCGCTGGCCAAGTTTGCGGATGGAGTTTCTCGCAGGGAAGGCCACGTGTCAGGCGCCCCCTTCAACACAGGCGCCCCAGTGACTGCTATATAAAGGAGTTAACCCCCTTGGCTTCAAACACAACTTTTTTCTACCCATTCTTTCAAGCTCTCTGCTCCAAACGCTCCATGCTCAAGACTCAAGCGCCAACGACGACCCGCGACTATGACATTCAAATTTCTCCGGTCGTCAGTATAATCATTTTTTAAGTGTTGTATTTTAATTCTATATTCGAACTTCAAGTTGTAATAATTTTACGCAATATAGAATTGTCCATCGTAAATGGTCAAGGACTGTGGGCCTTGGAGTAGGAGCCGACCGCGACTCCGAACCAAGTAAAACAAACGTGTTAGCATTGATTTGTTTTTTTTCGCTACGCAATTACTCTAAGTTTTCCGAAAAATTGTCGATCGATATTCACCCCCCTCTATCGATTCAAACCGATCCCACAAGTGGTATCAGAGCGGGTGGCTCAAATCTGGTGCAACCACTAGTTGAACATTTTTTCGGATTTTTTTTAATTTAAAAATTTATTTTCGTTCGTATTTTTTTCGTTAATCGAGGTTGGTGCAACACCACTCGATTTTTTCCTTATTACTGTTTTCTGCCGCACTACTAATCCAAGACTTAGTCTTGGGAGTTTTTTTGTAAATTTATCTTCAGTTTAATTAAATGGCTATGCAAGAGGGATACAACACCGCCAGACCACCTCTCTTCAGCGGAGAAGATTTCTCCTACTGGAAGAGTAGGATGGATCCACCTGAAAACTCAGGTGGACATATGGATTATCATCCAGTCTGGACTGGAGATACCTAAAAATGCACAAGGCGTGGTGCAACACTACACTGAGTGGGACGGTCCACTAAAGAAGAAGTTCGAGGCCGACGCTAAAGCAACACAGACACTACAATGCGGCCTGACGAAAGAAGAGCTGAACCGTGTCGGACCCTTCAGCAGTGCGAAGGAACTCTGGAACAAGCTGATTGAGCTACACGAAGGTACGTCGGATACACGGATCAGCAAAAGGGATCTGTTACTCAACATACTCTACATGATAAAGATGCACGACGGTGAAACTGTAGCACAGCTCCACGCAAGGATCCAGGAGCTAATGAATGGGCTGCACACCATTGTTGGTGCAGTTTGCACTAACGGTCAAACTCGGGTTTTGATGTATGACAAAGTGGTTAAAGTTAGGGTTGTTAGTTTTTAACCTCTTTACTAAGTGTGCAGGGTTGAAAGACTTAGGACCAGACACCAGGCTGAAGTCCAGGATGGTTGAGTCCTGGCGGGAAGTCCAGTTGGGTCCGCGGGACCTGACAACTGGCTGAAGACCAAGTTGGTTGAGACTTGGCAGGAAGACCAAGGTGGTCGAGCCTTGGCAGGAAGTCCTGGTGGGTCAAGAAGTCAAGTAAAGCTGCACAAAGGGTAAGTGAGGTAAGTCACTGGAAGAGCGAACCAGTGAGGACGCGTTCCCCATCGAGGGAACAGCAGGCGTCGGTTCGACCTAGGGCTCCATTTTTGGAGACCAAAGTCAGAACCAAGACAGCTGAGGCTGTACAAATCTAATAATTTATTATGTTATGCTGTTTTGGACTAACCCTGGATGCAGGACCGAAGGACTGTGTATCTGCAGCTCAGAGAACCTCAAAGGAGTGAGGCAGTAGCTAAGCAGGGCGCCCCGGATGTTCCGGGCGCCCCCAGAGTCAACCCAAGTCAGCAGACCAAGAAAAAGCCCCGACAGCAGCATTTCGGGGCGCCCCGGATGTTCCGGGCGCCCCGCGCGCTCCGGGCGCCCCGCGTGTCGCGGGCGCCCCCAGTGCCACCTCACTGCCAGCTGCCGAAGCTCGCCCTCGCGAAGCCAAGGAGATGAGGCTTTGACCGGTCAACCCGGGCGCCCCGCGCGCTCCGGGCGCCCCGCGCGCTCCGGGCGCCCCGCGCGCTCCGGGCGCCCCGCGCGCTCCGGGCGCCCCGCGCGCTCCGGGCGCCCCGCGCGCTCCGGGCGCCCCGCGCGCTCCGGGCGCCCCGCGCGCTCCGGGCGCCCCGCGCGCTCCGGGCGCCCCGCGCGCTCCGGGCGCCCCGCGCGCTCCGGGCGCCCCGGTCAAAGCAGATCCCAAAGATTAAGAGATCAGGCTTGACCGAAGGGTGCAACGGATCGAACGCCACGTGGGGGGCGCCCCGAGCATCCCGGGCGCCCCCAACCCTATATAAAGGGCCCTCGACCCTCTTCTTGAAGACAACACTTCTTCCAACGCCTCAAAGTTCTTCTACGCTCGCGCCTTGCTCCGGAAATGCTTCACTTCGAGCCGACGACGTCCTGCTGCCCCGAAAGAGTTGACCTACTCCGGACGTCGGTAAAAAGAAGAATTTTTTTAATACTTTATTGCACTTAATTACTTGAAAGTGTGGGGTTGTCACACTTTCAATTCTTTTGTACTCGCCTACTCTATCGAGGTTTCCCGGTAGAGAGTTTTAGTGGATTGCCCAACGGAAAGGTCCGAGGGACCTGGGCCTTCGAGTAGGAGTCGCCGAAGGCTCCAAACGAAGTAAAAATCGTTCGTGTTTGTGTGTTCGTTTTTCGTTTCTTTCATTTCCGCTGCACACGCTTTTTAAAGCACCCTGATTTTTTGAAAAAGTCACGTGATTCACCCCCCTCTCACGTGCATCGATCCTACAAGTGGTATCAGAGCCTGGTACGCTCTGTATCGGTGCAACCACCATAAGAGCCGGGGGAAATCCAGTTTTTCTTCGACTTTTGATTTTTCGCTACACATGATCTAAATTAGGTATTGTTGCCTATATTTGGATTATCTCTTTCGTTCGTTTGATTTTACTCGAATTTGGTGCAACACCATTTCGAGTCGCTCTTTCTCTTTCTTCTCCTTTTCCTACCACACTACTAATCCAAGACCTAGTCTTGGGACAAGTTTTTGTGTGGTCTATTTCAGATGGCTCAAGGTGAAGGGTTTAGCACTGCCCGTCCTCCACTCTTCAATGGGGAAGACTTCCCTTACTGGAAATGAAGAATGGAGGTGTACCTAAAGACAGACATGGATCAATGGTTCGCGGTGCAATCTGGCTACGAACCACCAATGGACGAAGGAAACAATGCACCACTGAAGCCTGATAGATGGAACCTTGATATGAAGAGAAAGGCCCAGACTGAGTACAAGGCGCAGAACACCCTCCAGTGTGGACTAACAAAAGAGGAATTGAACCGTATCGGCCCAACTGAATCTGCCAAAGAGCTCTGGGACAAACTAATTGAACTACATGAAGGCACCTCTGATGCCAAGGTAACAAAAAGGGATTTACTTTTAAATAAGTTATTTAACATAAAAATGCAGGAAGGAGAATCTGCAAGCCAACTCCACGCCCGGATCAAGGACATACTAAATGGACTCCACCTAATCGGGCACAAACAAGAAAACAGAGACATCATAAGGTATGCTTTAAATGCATTCCCTAGAAACTCACTATGGGCATCTATTATAGATGCTTATAAAATTTCTAGGAACCTTTCTAAAATTAATTTAGATGAATTGTTCTGTGAATTAGAACTGCACGAACAGACTAACGCCAAGGCCGAGAAAGGATTTGCCTTATTTGCAGGTTCCTCAAAAGATGGCAAGTCAAACAAGAAAATTCAAGAATTAAAAGAAGAGTCAGACTCAGACTCAGATGATGAAGAACAAATGGTCAACCTAGTAAGAAAGGTCTTCGCCAAAAAGAAAAGCCAGTTCTCAAGAAAGGACCTCCAGAGGATAATGAAGCCTACTAGTAGTGAAGACAAAAGTAAAATAACCTGCTTCGGCTGCAACAGAAAAGGACACTTCAAACACGAATGCCCCTACAAAAAGGAGAATCAACCCAAGAAGAATAAGAAGAAGAAGGCTCTTCAAGCCACTTGGGACGACAGCACAGATGACTCCGACGATGAACCACCAAGGAACTCAAACTATCTCGCACTAATGGCAACCGGACCCGGGTCAGACTCGGAGCAAGACGAGAACTCCGAATACGAGTCGAGCCAAGAGATCGGACTATTTTCAGACGACTCTACTAAGGTATACTTAGATTCAGTGAATGAAAAGTTCTTTAAAATTATTTCTGTGTTAAATAAAAAATTGCTTGCATCTGAATCTAGAAATGACCAGCTGCTTAAGGAAAATCAAGACCTTAAGGAGCAATTAATTAATACCAGAACATTAACTGAACAAACTCAAAATCAAAAATTAATTGAGCTTGAAACTGAAAACTCAACCCTAAAGGGCGAAGTCCTAAAACTTAAGGATCTACTAGCAACTTTCACAACCCGATCCAAGAACCTTGACCTTATTCTTGGATCACAAAAGGGCATGTACAACAAATCTGGGATAGGATATAAATCAAGATCGAACCAAAGATCTTTTATCTCCTTTATCCACCCCCGCAAAAATCAACGAAAAGCGTGGGTTCCGAAAGCTTATCTAACAAAGCAAGTAGGTCAGAATCAATTTTATGTCCCAAAAAGGGACATCCATTACATTGACCCTAGACACCCAGTCTACAATTTAGGGGGAGGCTCCAAACTAGTTGGCACCTTAAAATCAGCCTCTGCCCAGGTGGGCACTTAGGACTAGCTTCAAAGTTAATTTGAATCTTGTACTATTTAGTACCAAGGTTTTCAATGAGTAAGTTAAAAGTCTAACTTCTTTAAGCGGCTTTGCCTAGAAAATGGTTGTTGCTCCAATAAGGCTTCGGCCAAAGAAGGCCACTGTGCCTCGCCATGGCCTGGAAGCCAATTATTGAAGTGTACTTTTAAATTACTACTTGTTAAACTTGGATCTAACACAAGGTCAAGTTAACTTTTCTAAACAAACTCAAAATCATCTCACAAAATCATAGGACTCCCTTGATTGATGACTTAGACCGAGTGAGATGAATAAGGATAACCAAATTCAAATTATTGATTGATAACTCTAAAATTAAAATTCAAATTCAAAAATTAAAATTAAAAATCAAAAATTAAAAGTCAAATTCAAAAATTAAAAGTCAAATTCTAAAATTAAAATTCAAATTCAAAAATTAAAATTAAAATTCAAAAATTAAAAGTCAAATTCAAAAATTAAAAGTCAAATTCAAAAATTAAAAGTCAAATTCAAAAATTAAAAGTCAAATTCAAAAATTAAAATTCAAATTCAAAAATTAAAATTCAAATTCAAAAAAAATAATAAAATTCAAATACAAAAATAAAAATAAATCAAAATCAAAATTAACATAACTCAAATTTAAAATTCAAACTAAAGTTTTTAAAATCTTCTTAAATGTTTTAAAATTCAAAAACTCAACCTAAGGTCTAAATCTTTTACTTAACTGTAGGAAAACAAATGGATCATTGACAGTGGATGCTCCAGACACATGACTGGGGATCCCACCAAATTTACAGAACTCAAGTACAAAAGACTAGGGACCGTTGCTTTTGGAAACAACTGTAAACTTAAGGTAATTGGCCTAGGCAATATTGAACTTGAGTCTGATTTCATAATAACAAATGTATTACTTGTTGAAAATTTCAACTTCAATTTACTAAGCATTAGCCAATTGTGTGACACTGGTTATAAGGTTAGGTTCCTATCCAATGAATGTCTGATCAAACACAATGACAACCCAAACATCACACTTAGAGGACTTAGGCACAATAACATTTATGAAATTAAGTTAACCTGTCCCTTAGAAAACTGCCTCTTAACCCATAAGGATGAGACTTGGCTCTGGCATAGGAGACTTTCACACACTCACTTCAGAAAACTACCTAAACTAAATGGTTTAGTTAGAGGCCTACCAAAGTTATCTAACCTTGAGTCAACCTTATGTAATGCTTGTCAACAAGGAAAACAAACTAGGTCAACCCACAAACCAACTAATCAAACTCAAACCAAGTCAATTCTGGAATTAATTCACCTAGACCTATTTGACTCACATGGGGTTAAATCAATTAATGGGAACCTATACTGCCTAGTAATTATAGATGACTATTCAAGATTTACCTGGGTAAAATTCTTAAAAAATAAAGATGAAACTTTTGATACACTCACTCAATTTTGTAAATTAACAGAAAATGAAAAAGGGATTAAAATCAAAAGACTTAGGAGCGATAATGGCGGAGAATTCAAAAATCACAAATTTAATCAATTTCGTCTAGAAAATGGCTACCATCACGAATTCTCTTGCCCTAAAACACCTCAACAAAATGGAGTTGTAGAAAGAAAAAATAGAACACTACAAGAAGCAGCTAGAACAATGCTAAATGAAAATCTGAGCTAGACATTATTACCTGACTTGACTAACCCTGTGAACACTACTATCATCTAGATAGTTAGTCAGTAACTAGAGTTAGACACATGAAAAGAGACCACAATCATTACTTAGTCCAGGGGGAGCTGAGGTCAAAATACTTTTTCAAAATGTCATTTTTGACAAAACACATTTGAAAATTTTGATAAAAGTTGATAAAGATTGAGAGGGAATTCCAACTAATCCCTAAAAACATTTTTTTGATTAAGATTGATATTTTGAAAGAACAATTTTTTGTGAGCTAAGTAAATAGATTTAAGACTTGTTTATTTCCAACACTTAGCCTATACTTCTACTCCCTTAAACTTGTTATGCCTATTTTTTTGATGAATGACAAAGGGGGAGAGTAGGGTAAAGGGTTAGAAAATTGCAAACAGCATGCTTATTTCACAGTTATTTCTGCTTTCTTGTGTGCTGCAACTTTCATACCTATGCTTGTGTTATATTGTTTGCATGTTTATGCAAGTTCATATCTGCTGTTTTTTTTCTAACTTTAACCTGAGTTGTCAATACATCAAAAAGGGGGAGATTGTTGGTGCAGTTTGCACTAACGGTCAAACTCGGGTTTTGATGTATGACAAAGTGGTTAAAGTTAGGGTTGTTGGTTTTTAACCTCTTTACTAAGTGTGCAGGGTTGAAAGACTTAGGACCAGACACCAGGCTGAAGTCCAGGATGGTTGAGTCCTGGCGGGAAGTCCAGTTGGGTCCGCGGGACCTGACAACTGGCTGAAGACCAAGTTGGTTGAGACTTGGCAGGAAGACCAAGGTGGTCGAGCCTTGGCAGGAAGTCCTGGTGGGTCAAGAAGTCAAGTAAAGCTGCACAAAGGGTAAGTGAGGTAAGTCACTGGAAGAGCGAACCAGTGAGGACGCGTTCCCCATCGAGGGAACAGCAGGCGTCGGTTCGACCTAGGGCTCCATTTTTGGAGACCAAAGTCAGAACCAAGACAGCTGAGGCTGTACAAATCTAATAATTTATTATGTTATGCTGTTTTGGACTAACCCTGGATGCAGGACCGAAGGACTGTGTATCTGCAGCTCAGAGAACCTCAAAGGAGTGAGGCAGTAGCTAAGCAGGGCGCCCCGGATGTTCCGGGCGCCCCCAGAGTCAACCCAAGTCAGCAGACCAAGAAAAAGCCCCGACAGCAGCATTTCGGGGCGCCCCGGATGTTCCGGGCGCCCCGCGCGCTCCGGGCGCCCCGCGTGTCGCGGGCACCCCCAGTGCCACCTCACTGCCAGCTGCCGAAGCTCGCCCTCGCGAAGCCAAGGAGATGAGGCTTTGACCGGTCAACCCGGGCGCCCCGCGCGCTCCGGGCGCCCCGGTCAAAGCAGATCCCGAAGATTAAGAGATCAGGCTTGACCGAAGGGTGCAACGGATCGAACGCCACGTGGGGGCCGCCCCGAGCATCCCGGGCGCCCCCAGCCCTATATAAAGGGCCCTCGACCCTCTTCTTGAAGACAACACTTCTTCCAACGACTCAAAGTTCTTCTACGCTCGCGCCTTGCTCCGGAAACGCTTCACTTCGAGCCGACGACGTCCTGCTGCCCCTAAAGAGTTGACCTACTCCGGACGTCGGTAAAAAGAAGAATTTTTTTAATACTTTATTGCACTTAATTACTTGAAAGTGTGGGGTTGTCACACTTTCAATTCTTTTGTACTCGCCTACTCTATCGAGGTTTCCCGGTAGAGAGTTTTAGTGGATTGCCCAACGGAAAGGTCCGAGGGACCTGGGCCTTCGAGTAGGAGTCGCCGAAGGCTCCGAACGAAGTAAAAATCGTTCGTGTTTGTGTGTTCGTTTTTCGTTTCTTTCATTTCCGCTGCACACGCTTTTTAAAGCGCCCTGATTTTTTGAAAAAGTCACGTGATTCACCCCCCTCTCACGTGCATCGATCCTACAACCATAGGTTACAAGGTTGAAAATCGTGACCTAATAAGGTATACCTTAAACTCATTCCCGAGAAACACACTGTCGGCATCTATGGTGGATGCCTACAAGGTTTCCAGGAATCTTTCTGAAATAAAATTAGATGAACTATTTTCTGAGTTAGAATTACATGAACAAACTAATACTGCATTTGTCGAGAAGAGTATTGCGTTTATTGTAGGTAAAACTCAAGGAAGAACTCAGAAGAAGAAGCCTCAACCAGTACCCGAGTCCGACTAAGACTCGGAATCAGACGATGAGGAAGGGGATCGTCCAAAACTGGTCCGGCTAGCTTGCAACTACTACAAGGAGCTCAAAAACCAATCAAACAAGAAGAAGTCAAGCCGGAAGAAGGAAGATCCATCTGAACCCTCGACGAGCCAGAAGAGCAAAGGTAACATCACTTGCTACGAGTGCAACAAAAAGGGACACTTCAGATCAGAGTGCCTCAACCTAAAGGAGAACAAATAGGCTCGGAAGAAGAAGGTTCTTCAAGCCACCTGGGACGAGTCATCCTCCGAAAAAGAAGAAGAAGCTCCGCACTCGAATCTCCTCGCTTTGACCGCCTTGGAAAACATCGACTCCGGAATGGAATCAGAATCGGACGAGGACGTCACCACCGGAAAACTCTCAATCTCGGAGGACGGACAAATTACGGTAAGAGGTTATCCAGAATCTGAACTATATGATTTAATTTCTTATTTATCTCGTAAATTGGCGAAAGCCAACATCCGGGTTGAAACCCTCCGACAGGAAGTCAAACTCTTGAAGGAGGAAGTCAACTCGAGTTCCTTGACTGAACCAGTTCAAGAAGGAAACTCAACTCAAGTTCAAAAACTTGAGGAAGAGAATTCCTTCTTGAAAACTCAAGTCAAGGAACTCAGAGTTGCCTTAGAACGATTCACTTCGGGTTCCAAGGGTCTTGATATGATTCTTGGAAAACAGAAGTCCGTTCTCAATCGATCTGGATTAGACTATCGAACCAAATCGAGGCAACGCTCGTATTATTCAGTATTGAACCAACCTAGAACCCGAGTCCAACCATGGGTCCCAAAGCTATGTTTGAATAAACAAGCTGGACCAAACCAATATTGGATCCCCAAGGACAAGATTCACATCTTGCCTAACCCTTATCGAGGCTTCAGTCCAGGGGGAGCTAATATAAAAACCATCTTCATAATTAGATGATATTTTTTTAATTGCATGCTTGTTGCTTGTTTATTTTTTTTTGAAATTTTATTATCTTGTTTAGAGTTAGGAATGGTTAGTTTAAGGACAAAAGATTTATTGAAATTTGAATAACATAGTATTAGGTGGAGGTGAGATGATAGTACGTTAGGGAAGCCTTTCTAATAAGGTCAAGTAAGGTAAGACGTACCCTACTTGGTATGTTTAGTCTGGTGAAACTAGCCGAAGCTACCGATCCAAAACCTAAGCTAGTTAGACCAAAATTTTTCAAGAAGTAATTTGAAAGACTTTGTCAAGGAAAGGGTTATTGCTCCAATAAGGCTACGACCAAAGAAGACCTCTGTGCCTCGCCAAGACTTGGAAGCCAATTATCGAAACTCAAATTCAATTTACTATTTGATAAATTTGAATTTAACACAAATTTTAATTAAATTGTATATTCAACATCCTTTCAAAATTAATAATCTTAACTTTACAATTTTTTTAAAATTAATTCAATACTTTCAAAATTAATTGTGTTTCAAAAATTAAACATTTTTTTTAAAACCTGTCTCACAAAAACCCATAAGGTCAACATGCTTGATAACGTTAGATGTGGGTGAGACAGACTAAGTAGTGAAATTCAATTCAAGCTATCCCTACCTCTAATGGATCCAAATCAATACATACTTTATGTGTAGGAACATAAAGATTTGGACCAGTGGATGTTGGATAGAGGATGCTCTAGACACATGACTGGGGATAAATTGAAGTTTACCAAAATCAAGTTCAAAAACCTAGGCTCAGTAGCATTTGGCAACAATGCTACACTTAAAGTAATTGGGTCAGGTAACATTGAACTTAACTCAGATTTTATCATTAAGAAGGTATTATTGGTTGAAAATTTCAAATTCAATTTACTTAGCATTAGCCAACTCTGTGATACTGGTTATGTTGTTACCTTCACCAACTCTGACTGCCTTATTAAAAATCTACAAGACTCAGAGATAACACTTAAGGGTAGTAGGAAGAACAATGTTTACACTATTAATCTACCCACAGTACCCAAATGCTTTCTAACTCAGTTAGAAGAAACTAACCTTTGGTATAGGAGACTAGGCCACACTCACACCAAACTAATTTCAAAAATAACTCAACTTGGATTAATTAAAGGTGTACCTAAAATTAAAAGCTTTGACAATACAATCTGTAATTCATGTCAACAAGGCAAACAAACCAAGTCAACTCATAAACCAACCCAATTAGACTTAACCCAAACCACACTTGAGCTCCTACATCTTCATCTATTTGATTCACATGGAGCCAAGTCACTAAGCGGGAATAGGTACTGCTTAGTAATCATCGACGATTACTCTAGATTTACCTGGGTTAGGTTCTTAAAAACTAAGGATGAAATCTTTAATTCATTTAATAACATGAAAAATAATTGAAAATCAAAATGATACAAAAATTAAAAGACTTAGGAGTGATCATGGGGGAGAATTTGAAAATGAAAAATTCGAGAAATTCTGTAAAATTAATAGGTATGTCCATGAGTTTTCATGTCCTAGAACTCCCCAACAAAATGGGATAGTTGAGAGAAAGAATATAACCCTTCAGGAAGCCGCTAGGACCATGCTCAATGAATATAGCCTAACCATCAATTTTGGGCAGAAGCGATAAATACAGCGTGTTACATTCAAAATAGGGTCTTAATTAATAGAAGACACAATAAGACACCCTATGAACTTTATTATCATAAATTACCTAATTTACACTATTTAAGGAGTTTTGGGTGCAAAGTCCATATTTTGAATACTAAGGACTACCTAGGTAAGTTTCAATCAAAATCAACCCTAGGGACTTTCTTAGGATATTCAACAACTAGTAGAGTCTATAGGGTTTACAATAGACAAACCCACAAAATTGAGAAAACTACCAACTTAATTTTTGACGAAGAAGTTGAACCAAAATCTGACAATCAAAAACTAAATAAGTCAAATCTTGATCAAGAAGATAATAAACTATCAATTGAACCATTAATTGTACCATTAAATGAACTATCAATTGAACCAACTACTGAGGTATCAACTAAACCAATAACTGAACCGACCCAAGTAGTTGAACCAAACACTGAACCAAACTGTCTAGCCGGACCTGAGGCTGAACCTAGTTCTAGAAGAACAAAGAAACCTAGACTCAATCATCCATCTGAGCAAATCATGGGTGATCCAACCTTAGGAGTCAGAACTAGGTCTTCTTATAGAAAATCTTAGTCAGATCACACTTATTTCAAAAATTGAACCTAAGACTTTAGAAGAAGCCCTACCTGACCCAGATTGGATCATAGCAATGCACGAAGAGCTAGCTCAATTTGAGAGAAACCAAGTCTGGGACTTGGTACCTAAACCTGAGGGTAAATCAATTATAGACACTAACCGGGTTTTTAGAAACCAACTAAATGATCAAGGGAAGATTGTGAGAAACAAAGCCCGCTTAGTAGCTAAAGGGTTTAGTCAAGTCGAAGGGTTAGATTATGATGAAACCTATGCCCCAGTAGCCAGACTTGAATCAATTAGAATGTTATTAGCTTTTGCAGCTCATAGAGGGTTCAAACTATACCAGATGGATGTCAAATCTACCTTTCTTAATGGATTCATAAAAGAAGAAGTATATGTAGGGCAACCCCCAGGATTCGAGGACCTAGACAAACCTGAATATGTATTTAAGCTTAGGAAAGCCCTTTATGGGTTAAAACAAGCACCTAGGGCATGGTATAAACGATTATCAACCTATTTAATTTCTAAGGAATTTTACCAAGGTCAAATTGACTCCACATTATTTGTTAAAATCTTAGAAAAAGATATATTCATTGCACAAATATACGTTGATGATATAATATTTGGATCTACAAATTCCAACTTTTTAAAAGAATTTGTCAAAATTATGGAAAGCGAATTTGAAATGAGCTTAGTAGGTGAGCTTAACTTTTTCTTAGGTCTACAAATTAAACAAACTAGGGATGGTAACTACGTTCATCAATCCAAGTATGCAAAGGAACTGATAAAGAAATTCAAAATGGACAATTCCAAAAGCTTAAGTACTCCTATGGCTACAAATGTCAAAATAGATAATAACTCTGAGGGTAAACTAGTTGACCCAAAATTATACCGAAGTATGATTGGTAGCTTACTATACTTAACTGCTAGTAGACTTGATATTTTATTTTCTGTAGGAATGTGTGCTAGATACCAAACCTGAGCTAAGGAATCCCACTTAGCAGCACTAAAAAGAATTCTAAGGTACATTAAGGGTACCCTAAATGTAGGTATTTGATATCCTAGGACTTCCACTTTTGAATTATCAGGATATTCTGACTCTGACTATGCCGACTGTAACTTAGATAGAAAGAGTACAAGTGGAAGTTGTCAATTGTTAGGAAATAGTCTAGTCAGCTGGTGCAATTGAAAGCAACACTGTGTAGCTTTGTCCACAACTGAAGCAGAATATGTTGCCCTAGGAGAGTGTGTAGCACAAATTTTATGGATGATGCACACTCTTAAGGATTTCCAGCTTGACTATACCCAAACCAAAGTATTTATTGACAACATTAGTTCAATAAATCTGACTAAAAATCCAATTGATCACTCCCGAACCAAATATATTGAAGTCAAACATCACTTTGTTAGGGATCACGTAGCCAGGGGTGAAATTGTACTTATGCATGTGGACTCAAAATCTAATTTAGCTGACATCTTTACTAAACCCTTACCTAAATCTGAGTTTAGCTTACTAAGAAGGTAGTTAGGGTTGTGCTTAGTAGAATAGGACTGCTCTAAATTCTTTCAAAAATCTTTTATTGTTCATATTTTTTTGAAAATTAACATCTAATTTTTTTGAAAAATCATTTCTTTATTAAGTCGTGAAATTTGAAATTATTTTCCGACTTAGATTTTTCAAAATTACCCCTTCAAAACTAGGATTTTTACGCAAATGGACTTAGCCTAGGATGTAACCCTAGAATTGCATGCACCTATAGATTTAGCAGCCAGCATCTCACAAGCACCTTAGGGTACTTTTGATTGATAACCTAGACTGAGTTGGGATGCTTAGGTCTATGCGTTGATTCAAGATACTTTAAGTCAGTGCATCTACAGTAATTGGGGCGATAAATACACTTGAACAGCAATCAAGTTAAGTGTCCAAGCTTAGTAAATCTATCTTGATCAAATCACTTAACTTGACTACCTTAGTGAAAGCTACTGTTATATAACAGTTAGTAAGTAGCTAACTGGGTTAGACAGGACCCGAACAAGTCTAGTTTAATTGGTTTGATCCTTTTATTGCTTGAATTCACTAGAGTTGGTTCAATACGAATTTACAATTTCTTTTAACTAGCTCTAATTCAAAATTGACTTGCAATGGGTTTTTATCAAATTTTTTGATATATGGCAAAGGGGGAGAGAGAAAAAAAGGAGAGTAAAAATTTTCAAATTTATTTTCAAAATTTTCTTTTTTCAAAAAGTAAAGTTGAATTTCAATACAGATGTTGTTTTCAAAGATATTTCTTACTTAAGTGCACAAAATGGTTTGAGCAAATTTTTCTAAGTAAAATGGTCTTAAAATTTTTTTTGCTAGACTTTTCTAACTTGAATTTTTAAGTGCTCAATTTTTTTTAAGTAAATTTTTTTTCAAAGTGCATTTGTCTAAGTAATTTTTCTAAGTGCATTTTCCTTAAGAAAAATCTTTTCCAAATGCATCTTTCTAAGCAAAAGTTTCCTAAGCAAAATGTTTAAGTGCACAATGTTTCCTAAGCAAAATGTTTAAGTGCACAGAACCTTTCAAGTAGAATATTTTTCGAAGTGCACAAAATTTTTCTCTAAGTGAAAATTTTCAATTGAAATCTTTTTTGCAAAATTTGGCTAAGTGCATTTTTTTAAGTAAAATTTTATTAAGAGATTTTTTTTTGGTTTTCAAAAATTGGCTTAATTGGAAAATTTTCTAAGTTTTAATTTTGTGCAAAAATTGGCTTAAAATGAAATTTTTTTTCTAAAGTAAAAAGTTTGCACAAAAATTTGGTTAAGTGGATTTTTTTTTTGCAAAGCCTTTTTGTTAAGTGAAATTTTTCTAAAGTAAAATTTGGGCTTGCAATCCTTTTCTAAAAACTGTGCTAAGTGTAAATTTTTAGTCAAAATTTTAAAACACTTTGACTTTTTGAAACTGCATATCATTGAGAGCTTCAAGGGGAGAATATCTATTTCAGGGGGAGTTTAGTAAATGTTTTTTTTTGTAATCTCCTTGATAAACATGCTTGTTATTTTAAACATGTTTGTGTGCTTTAATGGTTTAAACTTAACTTTTTGAACATGTTTGCCATACATCAAAAAGGGGGACATTGTTGGTGCCGGAAGCACCAAAGTCAAACCTGTGTTTTGATAATGACAAAGGGTACAGAAGTTAAGGTTTTATTGTGATCTAACAATGCTACTTAAGTGTGCAGGAAAAGTCCTAGGTACACTAGGCACGAAGTCCTGGTTTTAAGAATTGGGCAATAAGTCCTGGCCGCGGGCTGGGCATCTAAGTCCTGACATAAGGTTGAGCAATAAGTCCTGGTCGTGGACTGGGCACCGAAGACCTGGTGAGTGAAGCTGGGCAATAAGTCCTGGCCGTGGACTGGGCACCGCAGACCTGGTGAGTGAAGCTGGGCAATAAGTCCTGGTCGCAGACTGGGCACGAAGACCTGATCCAGGGGATTGGGCAAAAGTCCAACCGGAGGAGCCGATTGACAAAAAGGTAAACTCTCCTGAGAGGAGTAGGTGAGGACGCGTTCCCCGTAGGAGGGAACATTAGGCGTCGGTTCGACCTAGGGTTCCATTTCGGAAGCCCAAAGTCAGAACCAAGACAACTCAGGCTGTTAATCATGCTTAAATTATATTATATTGTTTATTATGTGTGTTTTGGAACTAACCCTAGTTGCAGGAATGAAGGGTGAAAGTTTTCTGCTCTCAGGCGCCTGAATGGGGTCAGACGCTTGTTTCAACAGGCGCCTGTGTTGATATAGGCGCCCCAGACAAGGGTGTTTCCAAGCCATTCGAAGCAAGCTGCCACATCATTGTGGGGAGCGGTGCCGTCGATAGAGGGGGGGGTGAATATCGACTCGTTAAAACTTTGCGAAAACTCATGGAAAACCCGTCTTCGAATGTTCATTCTAATCACAGAGTTAGTAGCACAGTGGAAAACAAAAAGGAACGAAAATAAAAGACAACAAAGAATGCACACGGGTTTTTTTACTTGGTTCCCAACCCCCCAGGGTCAGTACGTCAAAGGCCTAAGCACGGGAAACACCCATCCGCTAATGGTCTCCTTTTCGGAGGCGGAGAAACCCGTCTTACAGTGCAAAATTTACAATAAAAAATATAGATAAAAATAAGTGCAGAATGTAAATTCAAACCAAACAAAAGAGTCGAAGACTCGGCCGATCTGGAACTTCGAAGTATCGCGCACTTCCTCCCGGAGCTTCCTTGGTCGCAGAGGTTCGTCGTTAGTACTTTTCTTCATTCGAAATGCTCAGAATGATTTTGGAATGGTTGTTCTGAGTTGAGGGGTCGAAGCCTCGTTATATAGCATCTTCAAGGGTGCCCTAGAGCCTTTGGGGCGTCCCATAGGCGATCAAAACTTCATCCAAATCGCGAACTTCACGATTTGATAAAACCTGCCTTATTGGGCCCCTGTGTTGAAGGGGGTGCCTGATTCATTCAGGCGCCTGACTTAATGGGGGTGCCTGGCTTCTTGGGGGCGCCTGTATCAATGGGGGAGCCCAAGAAGCTGTGTTTCAGCCTCTTTTGTGTTTGTTTGGCCTTGCCTCCAATTCTAGGTACCTGAAAAATACACAAACACAAGACAAACAAATATATATCCTTAGCCTTAAAGATTGGTTCTGACTTTGGATTTCCCGTGAAACCCTAGGTTGAACCGATGCCTATGTTCCCACCTCGGGGGAACGCGCCTTTCACCTACTCCTCTCACGAGACGGTTGCCACCCGGCCCATCTAGTTGGACTTTTGCCCAGCTTTACTCACCAGGACTTTTGCCCAATCTCACGACCAGGACTTCGTGCCCAGTCCACGACCAGGACTTATTGCCCAATTCCACGAACTAAGACTTTGGTACCCAACCCTCGGCCAGGACTTATTGCTCAATTCCACGAACCAGGACTTCGGTGCCCAGCCCTCGGCCAAGACTTATTGCCCAACCCTATGTCAGATCTTAGGTGCTCAGCCCTCGGCCAGGACTTAGTGCCCAATCCATGATCAGGACTTAGTGCCCAATTCTTCAAACCAGGACTTATTGCCTAGGTTAACTAGGACTTTTCTTCACTCCTTTCTTGACTAACCCTTCCTTGTTCAATGTATCACTAACTTAAGCATATTGTTAAATATTGAAACATTTAGAGGAGGACATCCTTGATGCTTCTTGTACTAACAATCTCCCCCTTTTTGATGTTTGACAATATCTTAAGTTAGATTGGATTAAAGGGCTAAGTTATCAACCTTGGGATAAAATGAAAAAGATGGATCTAAGTTTTGAAAACACATTTTGATCCGTTGGAAAAAGATTTCTAACTTCAGCTCTCTATCCTTTGGGAGAAAGAAAAAATTTCTAACTTAAGCTCCCTCTCCCCCCTTTTGAAATACATTCTGATTTTCATTTTGATCCTTTGGGAAGAAAAAAAAATTAAAAAATTTTAACTTATGCGCACTCGCCCCCTTTGTCATACATCAAAAATCAACAACAATACTTGCACCAACAATGAAAAATTGTTTTTTCTTTTGAAAGTACGTAGTATAATTCTTTGAAAATCTAGTTAAGAAACACTAAGTACTTCAATTGCACCAAAAAAACATTACACTTTCAAGTGTATTGTGCAATTCGGAAAAAAATTTTGTATTTGTAGTAAAATATTTTGGACTTTCAAAAAATGTTTTGAACTTAGAAAATTTTCCACTTAGAAAGAATATTACCTTAGAAGAATTTTCAATTGGAAGAATTTTTTTTAAAACTTGCACTCATAAAAGATGTAAGAAATATGCACTTTAGAAAAAAATTTCACTTAGAGAAATACAGTGCGTTTGTACTTTGAAAAGAAATGTTTTGCAAAAAAAATTTGTACTTTGGAAAATATTGTGTACTTTTTGAAAAATGTTAGTACTTTTGAAAAAATATTATGCACTTTTGAAAAATATAAGTACTTTTGAAATATATGCATTTTTGAAAAAATGTTAGTACTTTTGAAAAAATATTATGCATTTTTGAAAAATATAAGTACTTTTGAAATATATGCATTTTTGAAAAATACAAGTATTTTTGAAAAATATTATGAAAAAAATATAAGTACTTTGTAAAAATATTAATACTTTGGAAAACATTATTTTGCACTTTTGAAAACACAATATTTGACTTGACTTGGTTTCTTTTCCAGTTTGACAAAATCTTAAAAACCTTGTTAACTACAAGGACATTTCCCTAAGTGTCCTGGAAATTCTCCGAACTCAAGTAAATATTATTTCTAAAAGTATTCCAAAAAGATTTAAAAAAATTTGAAAATGATAAAAATGATAGTATTTTGAAAGAAAAATTACTTATGTTTTCAAAAGGATTTTGAAAATACGGTGCATGAAAATATATTATTTTGAAATGTTCAATAATTCTTTTAATTTGACCTCCCCCTAAACTTGACACATTCCTAGGAAGTTTGTTGACTACAAGTACTCTTCCTCTGAGTCTTTAGGATTTGGTTTAGACCAAAAGAATTATCTAATAATTTCAAAAAAAATTTGAAAAATACTTGTCAGAAATTTTCTTTTGACTTAGACTCCCCCTAAATTTGACACATCCTAGGAGTCTTTGTAGATCATGAAGAACATTTCCTCTGTGTCTTTAGGGGTTATCAAAATTAAAAGAATAGTTTTGAATGACATGTTGAGTATGATAATTTTCAAGGAGATAATTTTCGAAAACACAATTTGGAATGATAGTGAATTTTTTCAGCACAATTTTCGAAAAATATTTTGAAATGATGATAATTTTTCAAAGAGATAGTGATATAACAAAGTTTTTGAACCAATTTTTGAAAACATTATTTTGAGATGATAATATATTTTGAAAGCATAAGGTTCTTGAAAAACTTTTGAAAGAATAACAACACTCCCCCTGTACCCGTCACCGTTTGACTTTATCTAAGTGTCTTAAGGGACTTTAGTGTTGACCTAAAAGGCTTGTGTCTAATTGTGTAGGTCAACCAAATTTTTGAAAAAGATATAATTTTGAAAACATATAATATATTAGCAATCAGACAAGCATGAAATCCATAAAAATATTATTATGTTAAAGCACTATTTTGAAAATAGATTTTTAGAAAAATATTCTAAGAATTTTGGAAAAGCATTTTTGAAAAGAATTTTTCAATTTATTAGTCCTTAACATCTCACCCATTTTAGATGTCTCAGTACAAGCAAGCAAGGTTGCCTTATGGGTGTATTGTGAGATGCTTGAATAATTTTTCTTTGAATTTAAATCTAAGATTTAATTAAAACTTGTGTTAGATTCAAATTTATCAAATAGTAAATTGAATTTGAGTTTCAATAATTGGCTTCCAAGTTTTGGCGAGACACAGAGGCCTTTTTTGGTCATAGCCTTATTGGAGCAACAATCCTTTCCTTGACAAAGCCTTTTATCGAAAGTTCATTTTCAAATTACTTCTTGAAAAATTTTGGTCTAACTAGCTTAGGTTTTGGATCGGTTGCTTCGGCTAGTTCCACCAGACTAAACAGACCAAGTAGGGTACACCTTACCCCACTTGACCTTATTAGAAGGGCTTCCCTAACGTACTATCATCTCACCTCCACCTAAAACTATGTTGTTCAAGTTTCAATTAGTCTTTTTCCTATAACCGTTCTAAATCATGCATAAATTTAAATATGAATGTCATGACGTATATATAAAAAAATAGTAAATGCATGAGCATGACACTTATGCATGATTCAAACAATTCAAATTATTTCACTTAAGTTTTTAATAATGTATCAAATTCCCGATTTGATACATGTCGTGTGAACCCGCGAATATGCCAACCCACTTTGACATATTTAATTTTGTTAAATTAATTGTTGTAGTTTGGGAAATATTTTATTTAATTTGAGTTTAAGTTATTTAAGAATTAATTGGAATTAAATTGATTTTAAAAAATAATTAGGGATTAATTACAGTTAAATTAATTATAGATTAATTAAAGTTAGATTAATTAAGGATTAATTACAATTAAATTAATTAAGGATTAATTACAATTAAATTAAGAATTAAATTAAAATTAAATTAATTAAGGATTAATTAAAATTAATTAAGAATTAAATTAAAATTAAAATAATTAAAGATTAATTAAAATTAATTAATTAAGAAGAGGACATCCCTGATGCTTCTTGCACCAACAATCATCAATTGAGGCGCCTGTGTTCATACAGGCGCCCCAGTTGAAGGGATAAGCGCTGGCCAAGTCTGCGGATGGAGTTTCTCGCAGGGAAGGCCACGTGTCAGGCGCCCCTTCAACACAGGCGCCCCAGTGACTGCTATATAAAGGGGTTCACTCCCTTGGCTTCAAACACAACTTTTTTCTACACATTCTTTCAAGTGCTCTGCTCTAAACGCTCCGTGATCAAGACTCAAGCGCCAACGACGACCCGCGACTCCGACATTTAAATTTCTCCGATCATCGGTATAATCATTTTTTTAAATGCTGTATTTTAATTCTATATTAGAACTTCAAGTTGTAATAATTTTACGCAATATAGAATTGCCCATCGTAAATGGTCAAGGACCGTGACCCTTGGAGTAGGAGCCGACCGCGACTCCGAACCAAGTAAAACAAATGTGTTAGCATTGATTTGTTTTTTTCCGCTGCACAATTACTCTAAGTTTTCAGAAAAATTGTCGATCGATATTCACCCCCTATCGATTCAAACCGATCCCACAACTCAAACAAATGAGCTCAATATGTTATATTGACTCATTTGAGCATGATCATGCGTTTTAGTAGTCCTACTCGATCAAGGGGTCCACAGATATCATCCCGTCATATGGGAGGATAGATTCCATCTACATCACTCATATCCCTTCGCATAATTCATTACATACCCAGTGATCGCCTTTATAGTCCACCCTATTATGGGTGGCGTTTGATGATACCAAAGTACATAACTCCTTATGTAGAGAACCATAGTGACTTTAGGTCTAAGGACTATTCATACTAATAGTCACATGAGAAAGTTTATAACACTCATATGATAATCTATGAAACTTTCTCATTGTGGGTCAATTCAGTACACATTCTCTAATGTATACCCATATGTCAACTTGATCTCATATATCCATGGCTTGTGAGCTCAAGTTATCATTTGACCTACATGCTAGTCTCCTTACATTAATATTGTCCTTGAATATTAATGCTTGACTAGAAATGATTTAGTATTGTGTTCTTTACATCATCTCACTATCGATTCAACCAATCGATATGATGTAGACAAGAACTTATTACCCAAGGACATTATTATACTTAGTTATTTGACACAAATATAAAGTAAGTATAATAACCAAACATGTCTTTATTAATGATAGAATATGATACAAAAGCTCCCTAGTCAATCATCACATAATTGACTCTATGCCTCCTACTAACATATTGCACAGTCGCACCAGCTCTGCTTTTCGGGAGCTAATTGCATGGGATTGGAGTTGGGGGCTCACGACCAACATAATTTCAGGTAAGATCTAACCTGTTATATTAACCTTGGTGGAATCGAGCATGTGAACCTTCTGTTCGATTGGGGATTTCTTGTTCTCAATAGGTTTTGTGCTTCTGATCGCTGAAGTTTGTTTTGATATTTGATTTGGACTTCCGGTTTTAGTTCCTTAGAGCTGGAGAATCTAGATTAGAACTGGAACTCACTGTGGGAATGAGATTTGATTTTTGGATGTCCTTCATCATGAGATTTGTAGATCTTAGTGTTGGTTTTGTTTTGGAATTTTGGTTTTGATGCAAGCTATTGGAAGCTAGCCTTAATTAGTAGCATTGTGTTAGGAGTTTGGAGTTGAAACTTAGAGTTGGCATCACCTTGATTGTGCTTGCCGTGAGCTCCATTTGGAGATGGAACAGGTGTTGTTTTATGGTAGCTTGGAAGTGTTGTGTTCCCTTTGGGTAGGAACCCAATGTCGTAAGCCACCATGAAGGTAGGGTTATGATATTGTTATTTGGTCATGGATCTCCTCTGTTGAGAGTTTCCAATTAGCGTTGGATCTACTTACCAAGAGTCCTAAACTTAGCTTCATGTGAGGAATCTTGGGATTTGATTGTGAATTTTCTTTCTTCTACACTATGGGTTTTAAGGGCTGATGTGTGTATAGATTGTTGGATCTTCGATGGTTAATGATGTGAGCCTCTTGAGGTTGATTTCCTTTTAAAATTGTAGTGAGCTCTAGATTTATCCTTAGTGTGGATTTTGGTGTAGAAAAATGATACGTGGATTGTATGGATTTAGTTATGCCCTAGTGAGCCTTACTTTGCGATTTAGCGTTGTTGGATTAGTATTCATGTTAGTTCCTTAGGGTTAATTTGAGATTAAACCTAATAACCTAAACTTGATAATTCGGGTTCCGAAAACCTAACATTAATCTAATCTAGGTAACTTGGGATAATTAAGGGCTACTCATTTAATTATGATTAATTAAATAAAACAAGATGATCCTAATTAATCACGGTAACTCGTTAGCTATAAATTACATATTATTGTAGCTAAACATTATGCCTTTGATACAGGGCATTGATTTTGGAGTTATTATTACTGATTATCGAACCGGAGCTTCCCTACGTATATAGATTCTTCTTATCTAAGGCGGGTACTTCTTGTTTGTCTCTTTAGGATCGTTTTATCTTATGCATGACTATTTTATTGAACGCAGTAGGATATTTTTACCTTAAATATGCTTCTATTATTTTTCTGCATGATACTTTCTGCTTGACCCTTAAGATTATCTAAACTTATATCTATACAATCTCGTATTTGACATTCTTACTTTGTATGATACATACATGTGTGGGTGTACATAGGAGTAGTGGTATGTTGCATTTTACCCGGTATTGATCGATTGTTAGACATGCTTTGCATTTATACTTGATTATATGATTATTAGGTCATGATACTTTGATTCATGCCTGTGCAGATTATATTGTGGTATAGCTGGTGACTGGGAGGGTTTGCATGTGTTAGAGTCATGCACTATCCTTTCATTGTTGCATGTTGGCGATCATCGACTCCTATGTAGTTTGAGCCCATCGCCAGTTACGTTAGGATATGCACACACATCCACTTAGGGGTTAGTGGCTACTATAGTGTGTACGCATTTGCCCTGTATTGCTCTGCTCTGCCGCTTTTGGATAGTGGTTCCAGAGCGTGGTAGCAGCCAAAGATCCCTTCTCGTCCTGAGACACGAGAAGATGAGATTGAGACTCCCCCATTGCCTGGGATAGGAGGGTGCCCTCCGCCAGCATCTTGTCCACTCGGTCATGCAGGATCAGTGATAGCAGAGTGCGTACAGTTGTCACAGCTCTACCCACTCACCCATTCATTTATGATAGGTGAACGGTGACCTGATGGGTGTCAAGGGTGACACATGTCATTGTATTATGTGCATATGTTAAATCGTGCATTATTTATGCTTGTTGCATTTGATTACTACATTTTGGATGACGTGCACATACAGGAAACATGTATACCTTGGATTATATGTTGTACTTATTCTATAGGGGTTGATTTCACCACCTTGTAGGATAGATGTATTCTGGTATGTAGATGTACTTTTCCAGAACTTATGCATATTCTTACGTTCCTTAGAGACTGTATCATGTTGTTTCTTCATAGCTTTTACAACTATTTATATTGCCATGCATATCTATTTCTATACCCACAGAGTTCGCTTGGACTCACCACCCTTCACCAAATTTTTATTTTCAGGTTGATGTCTGCCAGGGGAGCCCAGGTTACGAGTCCCATGCTCATGACGACGTCCATTGCTAGCTTTTTGTTTTACTTTTGAATTTACGCTTGCTATATTTTATACACTGTACTGGTTTGTTATGGACTTGTAGTTGTGTGGTTTCTTTCATGGATTGTACTTTTGAGTCCTATGTTGGACTATGTGTGATGTGATTTCGCTGCATACCTGCCCAGATGGCAGCTCAGGTAAGTTCGCATTTTGGATTTATAGTTATGGATGTCTTTCGTTATTTGATATGTCTTGGTTTGAGGCCAAATATATACTGTGTTGTATATATGTGTAAATTATTAGTCGGACAAGGGAGATGCTGTCCGATTTTATATTGGACCAGCGACTCCGTTGGTCTCGGGGCGTGACAAGCATCGCTAAAGATGATTATTTTCATCGAGAATACATAATGGAGCATTATGTTTATCATAAATATAGACCACCTAAAATGAGAGTTGATACCTTAGAAGTAGAAGAGAAAAATGTATGCATCTATGTTTGATATCACCTGATATGTTATACACCTATAACCAAATCCTAGAAGAGGTTGGTGTAGATGAGTTTATTTGGGGCGTATTTCTTTATTTCATTGATAATATAATATTGATTAAAGTTAATGATACTAGTTCTTGAATTAGTACTTTACATAATTGATCAGGGTACATAATCCGCATTATTAGGTATAAATATCCAAATTCAAGTATGTGTGTGATCAAATTGAGTATACTTGTGCTAAATTTGAATAGTCAGGTACGAGACTCCCTCTTTAGTTCTCAATGGCTCAAAAAGTTAAGCAAAATTGACTCAGATTCAAGTATATATAGTCAAGAATGAGGTACTATTTTCAAATTATCAGGTACATTTGGACGTAAATTATGCACTAATTGGGATATTGTGGCGCCCACTACTTCACATATAGTGTGGTCAGTAGCATCGCTAAGGATGATTATTTTTCATCGAGAATACACAATGGAACATTATCCTTATCATAAATATAGACCACCTAATATGAGAGTCGATATCTTAGAAGTAGAAGAGGAAAATGTATGTATCTATGTTTGACATCACCTGATATGGTATACACCCATAACCAAATCCTAGAAGAGGTTGGTGTAAGTGAGTTTGTTTGGGGTATATTTTCTTGTTTCACTAATAATATAATATTGATTAAGGTTAATGACACTATTGCTCGAATTAGTGCTTTACATAATTGATCAGGGTATATAATCCGCATTATTAGGTATGAAATATCCAAATTCAAGTATGTGTGTGATCTTATTAAGTATACTTGTGCTAAATTTGAGTATTCATATACGACACTCTCTCTTTACTTCTTAATGGCTCAAAAAATCAAGCATAATTGACTCAGATTCAAGTATATATCGTCGCGAATGAGGTACTATTTTCAAACTTTCAGGTACATTTAGACGCAAATTATGTATTAATTAGTGTGGGTGAGTTTGTTTGGAACATATTTCCTTATTTTATTGATAATATAATATTGATTAAGGTTAATGACACTATTGCTCAAATTAGTGCTTTACATAATTGATCAGGGTACATAATCCACATTATTAGGTATGAAATATCCAAATTCAAGTATGTATATGATCAAATTGAGTATACTTGTGCTAAGTTTGAGTATTTAGAAATGAGACTCCCTCTTTAATTCTCAATGGCACAATAAATCAAGCACAATTGACTTAGATTCAAGTATATATTGTCACGAATGAGGAACTATTTTTAAACTTTCAGGTATATTTGGATGTAAGTTATGCATAAATTAGTGTGGGTGAGTTTGTTTGGAACATATTTCCTTATTTCATTGATAATATAATATGAATTAAGGTTAATGACACTATTGCTCAAATTAGTGCTTTACATAATTAATCAAGGTATATAATCCGCATTATTAGGTACGAAATATTCAAATTCAAGTATGCATCTCATCAAATTGAGTATAATTGTAAAAATTTTGAGTATTCAGGTACGAGACCCCCTCTTTAGTTCTCAATGGCTCAGAAAATTAAGCACAATTAACTCAGATTCAAGTATATATAGCTATGAATGAGGTACTATTTTCAAACTATTATGTGCATTTGCACGCAAGTTATGCACTAATTAGTGTGAGTGAGTTTGTTTGGAATATATTTCCTTGTTTCATTGATAGTATAATATGGATTAAGGTTAATGACACTATTGCTCGAATTAGTGCTTTACATAATTGATCGTGGTACATAACCAACATTATTAGGTATGAAATATTCAAATTCAAATATGTGTGTAATCAAATTGAGTATAATTGTGTAAAATTTGAGTATTCAGGTATGAGACTCCTTCTTTAGTTCTCAATGACTCAAAATATCAAGCATAATTGACTCATATTCAAGTATATATAGCCAAGAATGAGAAACTATTTTTAAACTATCAGGTATATTTAGACGTAAGTTATACATTAATTGGGGATATTGTGACACTAACATATGATACAAAGTCACATAAACTATAAACACAACCACAAGTTTTCACTTCACAACCATAGTATATACTATAATTACTACACATCAACTTTAGACAAACCAATTCTTGTACAACATTTTCAAAAACATAACCATCAAACATAACTTATACCTAATTTATCAAAATTTGAACTCAAGTTTCTGGCCGAATTTACCCATAAAACTCACAAATTCAACTAAAGTAAATTGCACATATATCAAAGTATCTAACAACGTTCATAAACATAATAATAACTGACACATGATACAAAGTCACATAAACCATAAATACAACCACAAATTTCTACCACACAACTATAGTATATACTATTACAACTACACATTAACTTAAGACAAACTAATTCTTACACAATATTTTCAAAAACAAAACCACGATAAAACCCCGGTAGCCGAGACCTCTATATTAGCTAGGGAAAAGTTTCTAAAACCTATTTCATCGAAGTTAGTCATCGTGGTCATTTCTCTATCGGTAATGTTACGACCGTGATAATGAAGAATGAATGTGATGATGTGACAGTAAGGGGTGCGTACCCGCCCCTGAGTGGTAACACTGGACGCATATAGAATCGTGTGGAATATGTGGAGTCCAATGTCGATATCAAGATGATGAATCAATGCATATAGAAGGAAGGTATGAAATGGTCGCATGGTCGCGACGTCCCTAGTGGATAACGATAAAATGCAGCGGACTAGAACTCTATAAAGAGCATAGTCCTGGACCTGAAGGTCGACAGATTGAAATCGTCTGGCCAAGGGGTTCCTAGCATCCCTATAGAAGTAGGAGTGTAGAGTATCTAGGTCAATATGAGAGTAAGGAGCATCAAATGGAGGATCCCTAGGGGGATAACAGCAAAAGGTGGACCGAGAGAGTCGTAGTCCAAGGAATCAGTTGAGCAATGAAGGTGTGATTGTCAAGGGCATCCCTTGAATGGTGGTGACAAACATAAGATCATTCTGTCTAACTATGTTATTATAGAATTCTGCACATAAGGTTGTGTTAATAGGATGGGTACAGAAAACAAGGTTGTCTAGTTGGTAAAAATTGATAACATTCATGGCCAATGGACAAGATTGAGTAAAGAATTGCCTATTTAAGTAGCTCGTTTTTATAGGTTTATATGTTGTTCAAGCAAATTTGTTGCAAAGTTCTAAGGTTGGGAACCTAGGATCGGGACTAGGTTCGATAACGGGGTTTGCTTGGTTTGCTCGGCGTTTTCTAAGATAAGAAGCATGAGTTTAAAGGAAAGGAATTTAAGAAAGATAATTTTAAATACGTAAGAAAAATCGTACCGAGTAGCCACTCGGGGAGGCATGGTCGAGGTTGAGGGAGCAAGAGAGTCACTCAGGAGGGGGTGTTAGGTCGCCTTGGAAGAAGAAGAGTTGGAGTAGAGAGGTGTTTTGGGTGTGGCAAAATGAGGAGGTTCGGGTGGCTTATATAGGCGTTTTAGCTCGAGCGCATGGGAGCTCCCGGGCACCCGGGATGGCCCGGGCGCCCAGGTCAAGAAGGGATGGCAACTTTGTTGCCTTTGACTGGTCCTGGGGGCGCCCGCAAGGGCTGAGGCGCCCTAGTTAGGGAGACATGACAGTTTTTCTGTCTTGAACGAAGTGAAAGAGATGTGGGGGGGGCGCCCGAGGAGTCACGGGTGCCCGGTTTAGGTAGGAATTGACAACTTTGTTGTTTTGTTGACCAGTTTGACCATTTGACCATGGATTAATTACTTTGACTGCTTTGACCATGGGTTGACTGCTTTGACCATGGTTTGACTATTATTTAAATCAAGCAATAATCAAGTTCGTTCTAAGCTACAGAATTAATGTTTGTACTAAACAACAGTACAAAGATAAACTTAATTTCATTTAAGTTAACTTTTACCCTCTCACCCATTCTAGAGTTGTCAATCACGTTTGCCTTATGGGTTTTGTGAGACAGGTTTTAGTAGATAGAATTATTTTGCAAAATTATGATTTATTTTGAAAAACTTAAATTAGTTTTGAAAACGGTTGATTTTGAGTTTATTTAAAAAAATGTGTGAATCTACAATTAACTAAAAATTTGTGTTAGATTCGAATTTGACAAAGAATAATTTGAATTTGAATTTCAAAAATTGGCTTCCAGGTCTTGGCGAGGCACTAGGCCTTCTTTGGTCGTAGCCTTATTGGATCATCAACCCTTTCCTTGACAAAGCCTTTTGATGAAATTTCATTTTCAAGATTATTTCTTGAAAAATTCTGGTCTAACTAGTTTGGGTCTTGGATCGGTAGCTTCGGCTAGTTTCACCAGTCTAAAGAGACCAAGTAGAGTATACTTGACCTTATTAGAAGAGGCTTCCCTAATGTACTATCATCTCACCGCCACCCAATACTAGGTTGTTCAAGTTTCAGTTTAATTGGTTCAGTCCTTAATCTAACCAGTCCTAAGTCTAAGCATGGTAAATTGCAGAAATTAAATAAATAATCAATCATGCAATTTAAAAACAAGAGTAGAAATTTATCTAACTATGAATATTGTTTTTAATTTGGCTCCCCCTGGACTAAAGCCACGATAATGGTTTGACAAGATGTGAATCTTGTCCTTGGGGATCCAATACTGATTTGATCCAGTTTATTTGTTCAGGCACAGTTTGGGTACCCATGCCTGAATTTTAGGTCTGGACTGGTTCAGTACAGCATAGTATGTTCTTTGTCTAGACTTGGTTCTATAGCCTAATCCGGATCGATTTAGAACCGACTTCTGTTTTCCAAGAATCATGTCTAGACCCTTGGAACCAGAAGTGAATCGTTCTAAGGCTGATCTAAGGTCCTTGACTTGAGTTTTCAAGGAGGAGTTCTCTTTCTCAAGTTTTTCAACTTGAGTAGAGGTTCCTTCTTGAACCTTCTCAGTTAAGGATCTAGAGTCAGCTCCCTCTTTCAGGAGTTTTACTTCCTGTCGGAGAGATTCGACTCGGATTTTGGCTTTCGCCAAGTCTCGAGAAAGATAGGCAATTAATTCTGACAATTGATTTCTAGAAAACCCACTTACAGTTATTTCGCCATCCTTTGAAAACGTGAGTTTGCCGTCGTCCGGTTCTAATTCTGACTCGGTCTCGATTTCGTCTGAGGCAGTCAGGGCGAGCAAGTTCGACTGTGGGGCCTCTTCTTCTTCTTTAGAGGAAGACTCGTCCCACGTTGCTTGAAGAGCCTTCTTTCTTCTTGCTTTCTTGGCTTTTTTTAGGTTAGGGCATTCCGATTTGAAATGTCCCTTTTTGTTGCATTCGAAGCAAGTCGCGCTTGATTTGTTCTTAGTTGGTTCAGCTGGATCTTCCTTCTTTCGGCTGGTCTTTCTTCTATTGGATTGATTCTTCAATTCCTTGTAGTAGTTCCGGGCAAGTCGGACCAGCTTGGGTCGATCTCCTTCGCTGTCTTCTGAGTCTGAATCTGACTCATACTCGGGCTCAGGTTGAGGCTTCTTCTTGGTTATCTTTTTAGTTTTTCCTGCAATAAAAGCAATGCCTTTCTCGGCCAGTGTGCAGTTAGTCTGCTCATGTAATTCAAGTTCGGAAAATAGTTCATCTAATTTAATTTTAGACAAGTCCCTTGAAACTTTATACGCATCTACCATAGATGCTCACAACGTGTTTCTTGGGAAAGCGTTAAGGGTATACCTGATCAGGTCACAGTTTTCTACCTTGTGACCGATTGTGTGAAGGTCGTTCATCAGTTCCTAAATTCTGGCGTGAAGCTGGGCTGCTGTTTCACCGTAGTTCATCTTGATTGTGTACAGCTTGTTCAGTAGTAGGTCCCTCTTGCTGATCCGGGTGTCGGAGGTTCCTTCGTGAAATTCAATTAGCTTACCCCAGAGTTCCTTTGCGCTGTTGAATGGACCCACCCGGTTCAGCTCTTCTTTGGTTAGACCGCATTGAAGTGTTTGAGTTACTTTGGCATCGGCTTCAATTTTTCTTTTGAGGGCGGTATCCCATTCGGTGTAGGATTGTGGCACTCCGTCAGCATTTTTAGGTATGTCCAGACCAGACTGGATTATTATCCACATGTCCACCTGAGTTTTCAGGTGGACTTCCATCCTACTCTTCCAGTAGGAGAAATCCTCCCCACTGAAGAGCGGTGGTCTGGCAGTACTGAAGCCTTCTTGCATGACCATTTAGGAATTATCTGAAAAAGAAAGAGAGAGAGAAAAAAACGTCCTAAGACTTGGTCTTGGATTAGTAGTGCGGGAAGAAAAGAAATTATCGAGTGGTGTTGCACCAACCTCGATTAATGATAAAACTTTGATTAAAAAATTCGAAGAAAATCCGAAAAAAATTCTCAAATTGGTGGTTGCACCAAATTTGAGCTTCCCCGCTCTGATACCACTTGTTGGATCGAGAGAATACGATAGAGGGGGGGGTGAATATCGTAAAAAACTTTTCGGATTCGAGGTTAAGAGAATACGCAGCGGAATTGAAAACACAGCACAAGAACTCAAGCGATTTTACTTGGTTCGGAGTCGCGTTCGGCTCCTACTCCAAGGCCCACAGTCGTTGACTATTTTCTGCGGGCAATTCTATATGTGCGCAAATGTTTACAGAAAAATATTACAGTTGTAGTACAGTAAACTCAAATTTGCTTGAATCTCGAGATGGGAGGTTTCCAGAACAGAGCGCTTGAGTCGAAGTGCGTATTGGCGTTGGAAGAATTGTGTTTGAAGCCTTGGGGGTCGAGCCCCTTATATAGTGCACCTGGGGGCGCCCGGGACATTGGGGGCGTCCTCCAAGTGTCTCCCGATCCGCAAACCCTCATCCGTAACTCGGTCAGCCCTTATCCCTCCAGGATTGGGCTCGGGGTTTGACGGGGGCGCCCGGGACGCAGGGGGCGCCCGGGTTGACTTGGTCTGCTGACTTCTCGGCTTCAATCGCTTCGTTAGCTTGGACCCAGGGCGCCCGAGGCATCCGGGGCGCTCGGGACACTGGGGGCGCCCGGGAGCTTGGGGGTGCCTGCCCCAGTGAGCTTCCGAAGCGTTACTTGCTCAACTTGTCTTGCCTTCACCTTGGGGGCGCCCGGGACCTCCGGGGTGCCCTGCCCAGCTGCTGCCCCTCTCCTTTGGGGTGTTCTGAGCTGTAGAAACTCGTTCCTTCGGTCCTACATCCAGAGTTAGTACCACACAAAACAAAGCAAGAATATTAGTGAATTTTACAGTCGTAGCTGTCTTGGTTCTGACTTTGGGTCTCCAAAATGGAGCCCTAGGTCGAGCCGACGCCTACTGTTCCCTCGACGGGGAACACGTCCTCTCCTACTCCTCTCAGGAGAGTTTATCTTTTGCCAACCGGCTCCTCCGGTTGGACTTTTGCCCGATGCACCTGACCAGGTCTTCGTGCCCACCTTTCGAGCAGGTCTTCGGTGCCCAGCTCCTTGCCAGTACTTCGTGCCCCGCTCCTTGCCAGGGCTTCATGCCCTGTCCTCGACCAGGACTTCGTGCCCACCTTCCGAGCAAGTCTTCGGTGCCCAGCTCCTTGCCAGGGCTTCGTGCCCAATCCTCGACCAGGACTTCGTGCCTAGTGTACCTAGGGCTTCTTTTCCTGTATCCTTAGTGAACATGTTAGATCAACATAATATCTTAACTTTTGAAACCTTTGCCATTATCAAAACCCAGGTTTGACTTAGGTGCTGCCTGCACCAACAGTAGCAACAACATAGTTTTTAACATATCTTCTAAAATCAGTAGCATCCTTGAATTTTTGCCCTTCACCATGAATGCAATTAATCCAAGCATCTATAGTATTCGATAACAAGGTCTGTTCGATTTTCTCATCACTCCTAGATTGTGTGTGTTCCTCCTCATCCCTTACCAGTTTATATAAAATTATTAAGATGGATCAGACACAAATAAGTATAAAATAAGTACATACCATATATACACAATGAAAGATATTGAATTTAAATAAAATTAGTAGTGTCAAATAAATAAATCATATCATATGCACTTATGCTAGAAGTAACATAACATATTATCAAAACTAAAATATGAAGAGGGATATAATATATTTTATTCTCAAAATTTAGGTTGTCAATGTATGTATTTCTACTCTCTACCCTCAAATCGATCATATTGAGTTTCAAACACATATGAAGATGTATCATATTTAGGACATCATCATCATCGTTCAAAATTACGTATATCTTATGCTGTGGCGCTATATATTGCAGAATCATAGATTCGGGAGTAATCTCCGCACATTTTTTTGCCAAGACTCACAAATATATCCAGCAAATTACAACCACTGAAAATTGAAATCACAAACAACTCATTTTTGCACTTACAACTATTCAAAAATGCAAGGTTGCAAGATCCAGTTCCAGATTGCATTTTCGACTTAATCCACAAAAATATAACATTCTATTCAGTAGTATAAAAACTGGTTCATATAAAAATGTATGACAAATTTTTTTCTCCAAATTATTCCAAAAAATTGAATAGTAATTAGATTCAACCATTAAAATATAAAAATTGAGGATGAAACTGTTATAATCGAGTACTCTAAGTAATTTTCTCAGAATTCCTAAAAATTAAACTATTTCAAGTACTAAACCTATTTTAAGTATGATAAATATCATTCAATCAATCCCTAAACTAAATCCCTAAATGCACACACAATCCCTAAACTAAATCCTAAATATTAGACATGAAATAGACAACCAACCAAAACACACATACAATAAAAAAACTAAATGTAAATATCTTGTAATCATTCAATCGAAAAAAATCAAACACAAACTCATTGAAAAAGAGGTGAACGCCTCTTCGATTTTGGCTTACAATGTATCAATAAAGGCCTTGTTTGTCGATAATTTGGATTTGGAAAAGGAAGTCGGTGTTGAGTTAGGGCAAGAAGACGTTGACAGTTGGGATTTCGGGCAGAAAAAATGAGCTGTAAAGGGGGTTTATAATTAAAATTAAGAGCAATTAGATAAAATAAAAAATATGAGGGAGCTACCGTGATCAATTATATTTTATCAGCACGAGTGAGAAAATATTTTCTATGATCTAGAGATTGAGGGCAAATTTGAATTGCGATTATGAATTTTACGATAATTTCCCGTTAATCCAAAGGATGTGGCTCCCCGAGAAGCTTGTTTAGGCTCCGTAGGGATCTTAGGCACGTGCGTCTGCTCGCTTTATCCTATATTCCCCTGGCCCATTCCTCTAGTATCTCTGACTGGCTGGATTCTCCGAGACGTGTCCATTGCTAGGACCGTCCATCAGGAGGCTGGTCTTGCAGATCGTACGGCTGAGGGAGCCTAACCGCCCGACGGCGGGGGTGATCGGCGGTTAGGCCTGTCCGCCCGAGAACGGGTCGCGTCCCTCCTTGTCATCCGAACCCGTTATGATATTTTCGTTTTACGCGGTATAGTTACCTCCAATGTCCCTCTCATCGGATCCGTTTCATGTCGCGACAGCTGGAACTAATACGGCGGAGGTGACCGAATGTGGTGAGGACATCCCGTCTTTAAGAGTTACACATGGCTGGTTTCTTTTTAGGTTTACTCATCGCCGGTGGCTAAAACCTCTCTCTCTCTCTCTTTTAGACGCGCTGCTTCTTCGTCGCTTTCGGAAGTAGGAGAGTTAGGGTTTCTGGTGTGGAAGGGTCAGGGAACCGGGACGATGGTGGTGGATAAAGGGAAGAAGTCGAAGGTGGAGGAGGCCGCCTCCGACCACAGTGACGGCGAGCTTGTCCTCTCTATCGAGAGGCTTCAGGAGATCCAAGACGAGATTGAGAAGGTTGTGGACTCTTTAAATTGCTTTGACATCATAATTGACTGTTTTTTTTTGTGCCCGATTGCTTTAGCTTTAGGTGCGGAGTCAATCAGATTAAAAAAAAGGTTTTTGGCTTAACTTTGAGGTGTCCTGGAAGGATCCGAGTAAAATGCTGAATGCGGAAGCTTGATTATCAAAGACATGGTCATTCTAACGGAAGCTTGACTCTTTGATCTCCCGTCTTCCCAAGTTGAAACATGCTTTGCTATCCGAAATCTTTTTTTGAGCCTTGTAAAAACACATTTGTTGGATGAAAAAGCTTGGGAATTGGATTTCAATATAAGCTAGCTCGAAACCTTATGTTATTCTTCTAATCTAGTTGATTTTCTATGGGATTAAGTTTGTAGATTCAAGTTACTTGAACAAAAAATTGAATGCTCACACATCACGTACACATACACCCACGTCGCAAGTCCAACTAGTGAATTGTATCCTATACGGCCTGATAAGCAAATATTTGAACATTTTGTAGTCCATTCAAGATGGTTGTTTGTCATACCTTGCTAACTTCAATTATTTTTGGCCCCATATAATAACATTCACAATATCTCGTATTTTGCTGCTCTCTAGTGAGAAATCCATTCAATGTACACATTGAAAATTCTCTCTGGAGAGTCTAATTGAGTTTATCATTCTACCTTTATAAGCATGATTATTTGTCTATATGATAGTTTTCGTGGATAGGTTAACGAGGAGGCAAGTGACAAGGTTTTGGAGGTGGAACAGAAATATAATGAGATACGCAGACCTATCTATGGGAAGAGGAATGAGATTGTTCGATCTATTCCAGATTTCTGGTTAACTGCAGTATGCTATGTTCTTTCTTTCTCCCTGTTTTATATATATATATATAATATATATATATATAACTGAAATTGCAAAGTGATTTGCTTGAGTTATTTTGCATGCAGTTTCTAAGTCATCCAGTTATTGCTGATCTTCTAACTGAGGAAGACCAAAAGGTATGATCTTGTTCTCTTGGTCTGATGAGCATGGACATTTTAAACTCAGTAGAACCAAAGTTTTGCTCACAATCTATGTTATATACCTAATCGGCATTATTGAGGGGGTGTGAGTGGAATTCTTTCGAAGTTGTTCCTTTGTCTTTCTCAGCACATCATTAACGTTCTATTTACTCCAAAAATATTTTTGACGAGTTTCATAGCATTTTGCAGATATTAAAATACTTGGTTTCCTTAGATGTTGAGGATTTTAAAGATGTGAAGTCAGGCTACTCTATTACCTTTGTGAGTAGTTTCTTTAAGTCAGCTGCTTATTTGTTCTTTTTCTGTATCAATTGTTATCCTTAGCATTTTTACATTTCTGTGCATTCCCAGAATTTCTCCCCAAATCCATACTTTGAAGATACAAGCTTGACAAAGACATATTCCTTCTTTGATGAAGGAACTACTAAAATAACAGGCACAACAATAAAGTGGAAGGAAGGAATGGTAAGGATTATTATAGTTTTATTTTTTTTGCTAATCATTGTGTTCAATTCTTTGTTATTTGCATCTTATTCTTCTCCATTTTCATTGTAGAATATTGCAAACGGTGTTGCTCATAAGAAAGGGGGTAAGAGACCATTGTCTGAAGAAAGGTTTGTATGTGTCTTCCTATCTTGAATCTTATTCCATGACAATATTATGGCATACAAAAAATTGCAAATCTAATACTTTGTCGTGATGGCTGTGCCACCAGTTGTTTTTCCCTAGTTTGTAATCAGTAAGGTACCTGCCCGATTCACCATACTATAGACAATGTGTTCAGAAAGCTCTCATGCTGTGGATAATAAACTATTTCAAGTGCTTAATTTACCTTACTAGTTATAAAATGTTAGTATGCAAAAATTTGAATGTGCTCTTAACAAAACGCAACTATCTAGAATAGCAGACAAGGGAAAGAAATTTATGCTTTATTTTCTATATTCAATTTTCTCATTGATTTGTTAATCGACAGCTTTTATTTTCATGCATGCACATATCTGAGATATTGTGAAAAATATGTATTTTTTGTACTCTAGTTTGCAGCTGTAACAGTTGTAGAATAACAATAGTCCTCAACTTTTTATTCTACAACACAAACTTGCTGGTAAATCAGGTAGCCTACAAAACTATTAGAGAAATATTCTTGGAACATGTTTGGCAAGAATAATTTTTTTGTTTCTTTACTTGACATTTCATTTGTTGCACTTCCAATTATGTGGCTTTATGAAAACAACATAGCCCAAGTGATCATTTTTTATACCACTATCTTTGATGTCATAAATTTTTACATATGGAGTAGATTCTCCAAAAGTTGTTCGATGGGTTGACCCTAAAATTTGATATTGGTTTTCTCCTGAATTAGCAAATAGGAGTTTGTTTAGAAGCCTCTCACTTTAGACAGATCGTCTTATGTGCAGCCTACCTAGTGACTTATTTTTTTATATAAAAGTAGTTATAAAATGGAACTTCATGTTTTTTTATCTATATGGCAGTGTCGCATCCGTCTGTACGGTGGTATGTAAGTTCTTTCAGTTGTTATTTGTTGATCCATGAACTTGTCAATTTCTAGCTTGGCATGTGCATTTCATTTACTTGTTTATTCTTATTTAGCCTCTCTCATTCTTTTCTGTAGTTTCTTTTCCTGGTTCAGTGAGATTCAACAAAAAAATCTTGCTGAAGGATTCTCTGATGAGGTATGTTCTCAATCTGTAATCAACATATTACTGATGATTGTCTGCTTTCAAAAAAATATTTTTGGCAGCATTATATGAATAACTTATTTTCCCTACCTTCTGCCCACATGCACCTTCACATACGGGTCTGGAAATAATAACCTTTTTACGTGAAGGTGGCTGAGATACTAAAAGAAGATTTATGGCCCAATCCATTGAAGTACTTCAACAATGTGAGTGTTGTTTTCTCATTCTCTTATTTCACATAATATCACAAGAATAGTAAAAAAAACAGCTGATTGTTGCCGAACTGTATGGTCTAGTATCATAAACTGAAATCTTCATGATGACTCTCCTAAAAGACCGAACTGTTTTGGCCTTTGGTTGTACAGGAGGCTGATGATGAAGATTTTGAGGGAGACGACGACGACGACGACGAGGAGGTAGTTCTATGAACCATGAAAGTTAGCATGTTAGACATTCCTAGAATAACAGCTCCTCGGTTTTATGCTATGTTGGCTCCCTGTTGTTTTAATACTTTTGTAGTCTACACGACAACAACACTAGAAGGCTTAGTTTACTTAGGTAAGGAGAGGGGAGGGAGAAGGGAAGGAAAAGAAACACAATTTTACATAGATCCTGATTTATCTGTTTACACTTTTTTGTTCTTTTGCTCTGCCTTTCTCACGCTTCCCTGTTGTCAACCGAAGTAAACCAAGCACAAGTCACTTGAGTTGGTTATTACAAATCATGTGAAAAGAGCACTCTTGATTCCTTGCATGATTCATGAAGAAGAAATATCTGTCGGTAATACGGTGACGCACAATTTGAGATATATGATTTCTTCGAATAAAAACAATGCAAACAGTTATGATCCAACTTGGAGATCACAGTTATTATTTATTGCTCAGGCTTTTGGTATCTATTTTTATTCACTCAAAAGAATTCATTATTCATGGGGAGCCACAAACAAGTATAAATGGAAATATGACACACTATCCTTGTTAATGCTTGGCTTCATCCAGTCAGGAGATGCTTCTAGCTAAAGCAAGCTGAAAACTGAAAACCTAAGGCTGTGCTTGGTATGTTTATTTTTCTTTTTCATTTTCTTTAGAAAATGCGATTTTTTAAAAAATGTGTTTGGTTTGCATTTTTCAACTTTATTTTCTAGAAATAAATATAACGTTTTCTGAAAAATTAGAAAATGAAATAAAGTCATTTTCTAGAAAATGAGAAAATGTGATTTTTTAAAAAATAAAAAGAGAAAATAGAGCAAACTAAATGCCCTCTAATATTATTTTTTTCCATTCTCAAGTGTTTGCTTACAGTTATTCTTTCCTATTAATGGAGTTTGGTTTCACTCCCTATCTACTATTGTGTCTTTCCAATGCACATTAAAAATACTGGCTTCAATTAGCCAAATTGCGCAGGTGTTAATTTGTCATCTCAAGGAGCAAGGTTGTGTGATCAGTTTCCCTTCTAATCCTTTATAGATATGACGGTTTTGCTTAGTTTCGTACTGTTATATCTTTGCGAACTACTGCATTAAAATCCATTTGTTAATCTATTGAGGTTCTGATTGTTTGATGTATTTACCAGAAAGGATCCGAGTTTGACAATGAGGATGAATCAGGAGACGAAGATGATGAAGCGGATGACAGTTGAGTCGAAAACATCAAACCATGCTGATCAAGTCGCGAGCTGAATGAATTTGGTTGCAAGATATCCAGAACACCAGCGGATGACCAACCTTTTTTTCTCAGGCCTCGAATTGTATTAGGTTTGAAATTATCCGCTATCTGTAGATGTATGGCCTGTTGGTTTTCTCGTGCAGAGCAATTTAGATATGGTCATCCAAAGACTTCATGCATGTTGCTCCTTTTACAATCCTAGTGCACGTTTATGGCCTAAATATTCTTCTGTTTTCTTCACATGCTTCAGTGCTTTCCTTCTGGTGATTGGAGATATTAACGTGCAAACTCTTCAAATCACCCACTTGTTTTAAATTTTGATTAATGAAAGAAATAAGATGCAAATTATATCTTCAACTTCTCTTTAACTCTTCAAAACTAAAGAATTGTAAATTCAATTTTTATATATCTTCTCACACAACTTTAGATGTATTTTCACATTGAAAAATGGTACAAAACGTGAATGAGGTAGCGTGAATGCAGCGTGAACGACGTGGCGTGCCACGTCGTTCACGCCGCGTGGGAAGGAGCCATTCACGTGATTAAATTTTTTAACCACTGCGAAAATTTTTCCCCCCTCCCACCCCGACGCTGAAATCTCTTCCCTAATCCTAAATCCTTCGAGCTTCTTCTTCCTCCCTCCCTCCTCCGACCCGACATCTTCTTCCTCCCTCCCGTCGACGTGCGGCTCCCGAACCTAAACCATTTCCCGAGCTCCGTTCATCCTCTTCTTCCTCCCTCACTCACGCGTCGTGCGGCTCCCGAACCAAAAACCCATTCGACTTCTTCTTCCTCCCTCCCTCCGACGCCTCAACTTCTTCTTCCTCCCTCCTTCCGACGTGCGGCTCCCGAACCCTAACCCTATTCCTGAGCTCCTTCCCGAGCTCCGTTCATCCTTTGCTTCCTCCCTCCCTCACGCGACTTGCTGCGAGGCCGTGGTTTCGTCGGAGTCGAACGCCGACCTTCGTCTGCCTTGGAGAAACATCCCCGATGCGTGCTCTCGTCGACGCCTCACCAGAGCTCCTGGGAGGAAGAAGCTGTGACCGAAGGTTTGATTTTTGAAAATTGTGTTACTTCCATTCTCCTTAAGTTTTGTGTACTCGAGCATCTACAAAAACTTAGTTTCATTTTGATGTCTTGTACACTTCATATGTCATTGATCTATTACTTTGAACTCAACTACTCCCATACATCTGAAGTTCTCGCCTTTATACAGATTCTGCAGCTTGGAAGTAGTAATTTGGACAACAGTAATTTGGACCTAGGTCTGATACTACAACGCTTCAACAGTTTATGTGGTAAGGCCCAGTTCGTTTTAAGCCTCCAATTTAGTCTGTTACAATTCTATTATCATTATATGATACTGTTTTTAATTGTTAGAACTGTTCAAACGGCCATGGAAGAAGAAATCATTGAATCGTGTGTGCCACTGAATGATATTGATGAACTGCAAGTGTTGGGTGATTCATCAAGCTTGCAGCAACTGGAGGCTCCACAAGTTGGGATGCAATTTTTATCTGAGGAGGAAGCTCGTGTTTTTTACAAAACGTATGCCCAAGGTCTTGGTTTTGGTATTTCAAAAATGCATTCCAAAAAAAGAGACAATGGTGAACAAAAGTATATTTCATTTGGATGTTCTAAAAATGGTAAGAATGTTCCTAAAGGTAAAAATTCCTTTTATCCTAGACCTTGTAGCAAAACGAATTGCAATGCACGGATAAATATTACAGTTCAGAATGATGAGTTATTTCTCATTACTAGTATTCACCTTGAACACAATCATGAGTTAAATCTAAGGAAGTCAAGACATTTTAAATGCAATAAAGTGTTAGATTCCCAAACTAAGAGGAAATTAGAGTTGAATGATCAAGCTGGAATTACTTTAAGTAAAAGTTTTCAATCATTTGTTGTTGAAGCTGGTGGATATGAAAATTTATTGTTTGATGAGAGAAAGTGCAGAAATTATGTGGTTGAAGCACGTAGATTAAGACTTGGGCATGGTGATGCAGAAGCATTGAATAATTACTTTTATCGTATGCAAACTAGAAATTCGAATTTCTTTTATACCATTGATGTAGATGAAGATTGTCGCATAAGAAATATATTTTGGGCTGATGCAAGATGTAGGGCTTCATATGAGTATTTTTCTGATGTCATTACATTTGATGCTATATATTTGATCAATAGTTATGATATGTCGTTTGCTCCATTTGTTGGAGTAAATCATCATGGTGAATCAGTATTACTTGGTTGTGGCTTGATATCCAGAGAAGATTCTGAAACATTCATTTGGTTATTCAAATCATGGTTGGCATGCATGAGAGGACGAGCTCCACGAGGTATTATTACGGATCAGTGCAAAGCTATGGAAATTGCAATTCTTGAGGTATTTCCAGACTCTCATCATCGCTTATGTCTTTGGCATATTATGAAAAAAATTCCAGCTAAGTTTGGTAGTCATGCCAACTATAAGTTGATAAAGAAAAATTTGAAGAATATTGTTTATAATTCTTTATCTTCTGAAGAATGTGATAGCAATTGGAAAAAATTGACTGAAAATTTTAATTTGGAGAATAATGAATGATTAAGTTCTTTATGAGATTGTCGTCATAAGTGGATGCCTGTGTATGTGAAAGATAAATTTTGGGCAGAGATGTCTACAAGTCAAAGAAGTGAGAGTATGAATGTCTTTTTTGATGATTATGTTCATTCAAAAACAACATTGAAACAGTTTGTTGAACAATATGACAGTGCTTTGAAAAGTAAGATTGAAAAGGAAAATAATTCTTATTTTGCATCTTTCAATTCAATTATTCCAGTCATTAGTGGTCATCCTATTGAAAAGCAATTTCAAAGTGTCTATACTAATAAGATATTCAAGTTATTTCAGGATGAAATCAGGGGTTTGATGTTTTGTAACACTTGGTTTGTAAAGCAAGAAGGGTCAACTATCTTATATGAAGTGGTAGAAACTGTATTGGGAAAAGAGGGAGCAACTCCAACAGATGTGTCATTTTTAGTACTATATAATGAGGTAGACTGTGAAATGAAGTGTTTGTGTCGTCTCTTTGAATTTCGAGACATTTTGTGTAGACATTTGGTTTCTATTCTTTTCAAAAGAAATGTCACTAGAGTTCTTGAAAAGTATATTTTAGAACGATGGCGCAAAGACATTAAACGTCGGTATCAAGGCGCCACCAATATTTATGATGATTTTTGTTATCATGAGGAAGAAAGACAAAGATATAATAATCTTCAACCCTTGTTACAAGAAGTGCATCAGCTGGGGTCTAAAAATTATGAGAGGTTCTCTGTTTTAATGGGGATTTTAAATGAAGCAAAACAAAAGCTTATGGATATTAATATTATTGATTCGTTAGATGGTGATCATGATAGCAACACAATACATGGGGAATCAAGAATTGAGATTACGAAGTTTCACTCTCCACTAAAGGTAAGATCTCGTGGACGTCCACCAACCAAAAGAAAGCAATCCAAAATTGAGCAAATTGTGAAAAAGGTGGCGGCAAAAAATAGAAAGGTTGAATTGATTATATTTTGGATTTATGTTTTGGTTATAATTGATTTTAATTATTGTAGTTGTTAATATTGAATGTAAGTTCTTTGTCGACAAGTCATGAGAGGTGGCGGTAAAGAACAACAAGAATTATCAAATTTAAATCATACAAATATGATCACTGACCCAAGTAGTCAGAGTAGCCATAATGTAAGTTCCAATTTTTATAGTAGTTAGAGTTGTTATAAATAGCTAATTTTATGACATTTTTTTTGGAAGTTGCTATAACTTTTTGGAAGTTGCTATCACTAATGCGATCACTTATTTAAATCGTATTTTCTTCTTTTTTTGTGGTTAGGTTGTAGCTGATGTTTCAGTGAACTGTGGTGATGTTTCAGTGAATCTGTTGTGAACTGTGGTGATGTTTCAGTGAACTTCTTGTTGTGAACTGTGGTGATGTTTCTTTTTATTAAGAGAGGTGCAAATTTTCATTAGCATAGCTTAGGTTTATTTATGAATTTGTATGTCTCAATAAACAATCTTAGAAGGTTTATTTTAATGCTATCTTTTTTTTTTTGTTGACACAAATCCACAATCTTAAAATTCACAGAAATATTTTAATTCAAGCAGGAGAAGTGCAACTATGATTTTAGCAAGTTTTGAAGCTCAAAATTCTGCTTCTAGAGAAAGAGAGACATTTACAAAGGCATTACTATACACATTAAAAAAAAGTTATATAGGTTGCAGTGACATAGGATTTGATTGTAAAACACAGCTGAAATTAGCACCTCTCTCTCTTATGGAAGAGTCATAAAATCTGTCTTGCTAGGTAATAGACAGAATTTTAAGCATTAAAGCCAGTCTTGCATGTTATGATTCTATTTACTATATCGTGTTTTGGCAAAAATTTACTCAACTGCAACTTCCTGATTCTTAGAATTTTTAGAAGATTGTCTAAAGATTATTAGCTGTGTCTTTTGCTTTCCTTATGCTAAGTTATTCTCTGAAATGCTATATTGGACTGCTTCCACATCCATGCTTTTGGATCCAATGCTCTCTGATGCTTTTGCATTAAAGCCTTCGGTCACCTTAACATCAAGCCATATATGTAGATCTTTTTTAATTAAGTAATATATTCTTTGATTATCCTGACTGGATATGGTAATTTATATCTTTGCGGAGAATGCCAAACTCAACTACCTTCCTGGTTGACTAAGAGATATTCTTAGTGGTAGGTTCCAGCATTTATAATGTAAACAAACTCATAAATCAAGAAGTTTTTAAACAATCCCATAGGTAAACAAACCCACCCTTGATACTCGTCACGGCTAAATCAAGATGTTTCAGTGTTATTTCTGATCATATGTTATTTAGAACTAATGCCGATATGCTTACCTTTGGTTTATGTTCTTTCAGTGTCAAAGTGGGCACACTTTGTGCTTTTCCTGTAAAGCCGAAAGTGAATCTGCCGAACTTGCTGCTTTTCAGTATCCAACTTGCTGTTTCACTCCAAATCCGTTGCAGCTTCGCCCCAAAGCCGAAAGGAAATCTGTCGAAAGGAAATCTGCCAAAAGTGAACTTGATAACCTGTTGTGAACTTGTGAACTTGAGAACTTGTGAACTTGAGAACTTTTGAACTTTTGAACTTGTGAACTTGTGGACTTTTCAGTGTCCAACTTTCCGTTTTTGGATTGTTTATGTTTACTTGACAAATTGTCATATCAATAGTTGTCTTTCATACTACTAGATTTCAGCTGAGTGGA